>OZ024875.1:54288026-54888026 GCA_964017185.1 Rugalucina vietnamica | reverse complement strand
TTGCGGTTTTTTTATAAAGGCGTCATACCTAGCCGATTTTAACACGCGATGGACACACGATTATGAAAAGTTTCAATTTCGGCGGGGATCGTGAAGACATCGGGCCATTCGTGAGTGCATCGTTACCCATCGTATGTCCATCGGGAGACTTTTTAAGCCATCAGCATCACCATCGCGAGCGGCACCAAAATCTTTGACATGCCAAAAAAATACAGGAAGGACGCACGATGGTTCAATTTCGTGTTGAATTCGCGAGTGCATCGTGGCCTTCGCAAAGCCATCGTGAGGCCATCATATGACATCGGGACTACATCGTACTTCTGTCGTGTGGTCATCGGCACCATCGGCTAAGTTTTGCTACAGCAGGCGTCATACCTAGCCGATGTTAACACGCGATGGACACACGATTATGAAAAGTTTCAATTTCGGCGGGGATCGTGAAGACATCGGGCCATTCGTGAGTGCATCGTTACCCATCGTATGTCCATCGGGAGATTTTGTAAGCCATCGGCATCACCATCGCGAGCGGCACCAAAATCTTTGACATGCCAAAAAATACAGGAAGGACAAACGATGGTTCAATTTCGAGTTGAATTCGCGAGTGCATCGTGGCCTTCGCAAATCCATTGTGAGGCCATCATATGACATCGGGACTACATCGTACTTCTGTCGTGTGGTCATCGGCACCATCGGCTAAGTTTTGCTACACGAAGGCAATACGATAGAGACGCGATGCTGCCCGATTGTGTTACGAAGGCAATACGACATCGTATAGCCCTCGCAACGCCATCGTATAAGCATCGTATCTAACAAAAATTAGAACACGATGGCATCCCGATGGAAACACGATGTTTACCAAAACTGCATTTTCTGCGTTTTCAATATATCCCAAGGTAACGTTGACATACAAAAATATCCACACACATGCGGCCTTTTTCTCAGAAAATCCTAAGTTCAGTACTGTTGATTCTATTCTGACAAAAATCATGGTGTATTTCGAAGACAAGACAAACAGGAAGAAGAAGAAGAAGAAGACTGCAGCACTGCTTCTTTACACGCAACTGGAACATGATAAAATCATCTTGCAGGAGCAACACCATCTCTTACAGGTATTTGGTTTGTTTATTATTATGTTGTCTTTCAAGCAGCACTCTGTTTTCTTTCTAGTAGAGCTGTACCCACTGCAGTTTTCGACAAACGAGTCTTTTATCTACATTTACTATAAACTCAAGAACAGTTTTGTGGCAGTTTCATGCGAAAGATACATTGAAATACAACCAAACTGTCACCGAGAAATTTGAACAGTGTTGTAAAGTAACTGACAATACAGTCATGGTAGTAATTTTTTCCGTGGACGTCAACAACGAAATCATACAAATGAAATACAATGTACCTCCTAAAAAGAGACCATGTTTGCACGCGAATGAAACTGGGTCTCGTTCAGTCTCCCGCCTACAATATAGACACCGTGTATTTTATGGATTGGAGTTTTTGAGTGGAGTCATGGACTGGAGTATTGGAGTGGAACCTTGGGTGGAGCTGACAGGTGCAATCTTCTTCCCACGCCCTCTTCCTGGTTTCGGTGGCATTTCCAATTTTATATTGTAAAGAAAGAAACTGACAAAGCTGATGTTTCCTCAACATCACTTTTTAGTCTCATTAATTGATTTTTACATAACATCGGGAAGTTTCGTTATGCCTTCGGGACACATTCGGGAATACATTTTACACCTCACGATGGCTTCACGACATCGTCAAGCCTTCGCATACCATTCGCATCAACATCGTATGCAAAGCTACCCCTTCGTGTATCCTTCGTGACTGCATCGGGTATAATCGTGTGTCCATCGGTAGGCTTCGTCATGCTTCGGCTCAACATTGGCTTTTTACCAAATTCGTGACGAAAATCGCGCGAAATTGAAAATTTCATATTCGTGTGGCCATCGTGTGTCAAAATCGGCTAGGTATGACGCCACCTTACACGAAAGCAATACGATGGAGACGCGATGCTGCCCAATCAGTGTGTTACAAAGGCAACACGACATCGTATATCCCTCGCAACGCCATTGTATAAGCATCATATCTAACAAAACTTAGAACACGATGGCATCCCGATGGAAACACGATATTAACCAAAACTGCATTTTCTTCGTTTCCCATATATCGCAAGGTAACGTTGACATACAAAAATCAGCATCCACACACACGCGGCTTTTTTCTCAGAAAATCTTAAGTTCAGTACTGTTGATACTATTCTGACAAAATCATGGTGTATTTCGAAGACAAGACAAACAGGAAGAAGAAGACTGCAGTATTACTTCTTTACACGCAACTGGAACATGATAAAATCATCTTGCAGGAGCAACACCATCTATTACAGGTATTTGGTTTGTTTATTATTATGTTGTCTTTCAAGCAGCACTCTGTTTTCTTTCTAGTGGGAACTCTTTTATCTTCATCTACTTTAAACTCAACGACATTGTCAAGCCTTCGCATACCATTCGCATCAACATCGTATGCAAAACTACCACTTCGTGTATCGTTCGTGACTGCATCGGTATAATCATGTGTCCATCGTGTGTCCATCGGTAGACTTCGTACATGCTTCGGCTCAACATTGGCTTTTTACCAAATTCGTGACGAAAATCGCGCGAAATTGAAAATTTCATATTCGTGTGGCCATCGTGTTTCAAAATCGGCTAGGTATGACGCCACCTTAAGGGTAGTATGGTTTTAGGAGCTGCTGTGCCTAAATCAGATTTTGTATACTTTAGTAGTTTTTAACATCTTCCCGGGCTGAACGGACATAATCCCTGATTCCACCTTAAGGGCGACGATGTATAGTTTCAGAATTGGTTGCACATTATAGTGTGGTAAGAAAGCTTATCCACCATATAGATTAAAGCATATAAGCCCAAAAATCCATTTTCCTCACATTTTCAGGGTTCAGGCCAAAATGATGATTGCAACTACCTTGAAGCTCGGCAACTTTGCAACAGAAAATACTTCAGTTTGGAAATGTAACCTCCAATGTTAAAATGTATCCATTTTAACGTTTGGTTATTAACAGAGTCGTAACAAATACAGTATATATACATACCAAAGAGATAACAAAATATCAGAAAACCCGTGGAAATAGTAACAAGCCCCATGACTGATTGTTAGAAGACTATACACTTGCACATAAAATTTCTATTACTATTCAAGTAATCCCAGTCTAGTAGCTCAGTATAAATGGTTACTTTTGTGGAAATCTGCCTCTTATTATATCAGGTCATTTGAAAAAAAAGTAGTCAAATGGGCAATACTCGCTCATCCGGTTACTACGGAAGCCGATAGGGGACATTTCACTTGAACTTAAAGGATTTTGGACACTTAAGCTTTTGAAACACTTAGATGAGACACAAGACTTAAAGATTTTAGAAACTTAAAAATTTTGGAAACTGAAACATTTAGAAAACTTAAAAATACTGAAGCGGCGGGAAATCAAATGTAGCTGATTGGAAGTATCAGAGGTGTAAAGATTTCTTTTATCTAATTAAACATTAAATAATTGATTGTACGTGTATGATCTATCTATCTATCTATCTATCTATCTATCTATCTATCTATCTATCTATCTATCTATCTATCTATCTATCTATCTTGATCGATAGATCGATCTATCTATCTATTGATAGATCGATCGATTATCTATCTATCAATAAATGTGCATCGTTTGGGCGGGTGATTGGAAGAAATTGATTGAATGATTAAGGAATCTATCTATCTATCTATCTATCTATCTATCTATCTATCTATCTATCTATCTATCTATCTATCTATCTATCTATCTATCTATCTATCTATCTATCTTATACACGTATATATTTTGTAAAATGTTTACTCATGCCATTTGCTGTTGTATATATGTTGTAGGGGGCGGGCTGTAATTAATGTTGCAAGAATTTGTAGCCCAACCCCATTGCTCAAGAACTGGCAATAAAATATGTTTAAACATATCTATCTATCTATCTATCTATCTATCTATCTATCTATCTATCTATCTATCTATCTATCTATCTATCTATCGATCGATCGATCGATCGATCGATCGATCGACCGACCGACCGACCGACCGACCGACCGACCGACCGACCGACCTATCTATCTATTTATCTATCTATCTATCTATCTATCTATCTATCTATCTATCTATCTATCTATCTATCTATCTATCTATCTATCCTCTGTCTGTCTGTCTGTCTGTCTGCCTGGCTTGCACTTCGAAGGAGTACTTACCAACCTTTGTTTCTATCTGTCTCGTTAATCTATTTGTCTCTCTTTATGTATCTATCTATCTATCTATCTATCTATCTATCTATCTATCTATCTATCTATCTATCTATCTATCTATCTATCTATCTATCTATCTATCTATCTATGTGTGTCTGTGTGTGTCTGTGTGTGTGTGTGTGTGTGTGTCTGTCTATCTATCTATCTATCTATCTATCTATCTATCTATCTATCTATCTATCTATGCTTTCGCCGGTACGTGTGTCTGCCCACACGTCCATCTGTCGCTATGTATGTATCTGTCCCTATGTATGTATGTATGTATGTATGTATGTATGTATGTATGTATGTATGTATGTATGTATGTATGTATGTATGTCCTTAAATATTTTTATGGACTTAAAATGTTTGTAGACTTAAGAATTTATCAGACTTAAAAGATTTTAGTAGAGTTAATTTTATTAGAGTTAATTTAATTAGAGTTAATTTTATTCGAGTTAATTTTAGTAGAATTAAATTTGTTTGTTAGTTAAAATTTTTAGAAGAGTTTAAGATTTGGGGAGAGTTAATTTTAGTACAGTTAAGGAAACTTAAGAATTTAGGAAACTTGAACATACTGAGCGGCGGCGGGAAATCAAATGTGCATCTTGGAAGTATCAGAGGCGTAAAGATTTCTATTTTATCTACTTAAACATTGAATGATTGATTGAATGATTAAGGAATCTATCTAAATGATTTAGGTATCTATCTATCTATCTATCTATCTATCTATCTATCTATCTATCTATCTATCTATCTATCTATCTACGGTGTTGTCTGCCGTTGCCCCGGGCTATATACATGTATATTTCCACAATATAAACTGTTTGGCCAATCACAGCCAAACTTCATATGGAGCATCATTAGGAAGGGCGAACGAAAGTTTACAAAGAATGGTCCAGTTCTCATGACCAAGATGGTCGCCATGCCCATACATGTATATGGTAAAAATCGTTAAAAAATCTTCTCCAGAACCAGAAGGCCTATGATTTTGGAATTTGTCATAAAGCATATATATAAATCATGGCTCTGGGATGACCTTGACCTATTTTACGGCAAGGTCAACAAAGGTTGCCAATGCATTTGCATAGGGAAAACTGGTAAAATGTCATAAAATGGGTGGAAACTTGCTGGGAATGGGCAAATGATCAGAAGATTTTTGTTTATGAAAAACATGGCCCCAGGGGAGTTGTCTGCTCCTGTCCCGAGGCTATATACATGTATATTTCCATAATATTCAAACATCTTCTACTCTGAAACCGCTCGGCTAATCAAAGCCAAACTTCACGTGGAGCATCCTCCAGAAGGAGAGACGGAAGTTTATATAAATGGTCTAGGTCACATGACCAAGATTGCTGCCACGGCTTTAAATAGCAAAAACCTTAAAAATCTTCTTTACCAGATTCAGAAGGCATATAATTTTGAAACTTTGAAGCACTGAGGAAGGGAGCTCTACAAAGTTTCTATAAATCATGACCCTGGGATGACATTGACCTATTTTATGGCAAGGTCAGCTGATGTCGCCAATGCATTTAAATGGTAAAATGTCATCTAATGGGAATGGGCAAATGGAGAACTATGAACTACATTCGAGGTCATGGTCATTTCGAGGTCAATAACTGCTCAGGTGAGCGCTCTACCTTCGGTCCTCTGGTTTATATGTCTCTCTTTATCTATTCGTCTCACTTTATCTTTGTCTCGCTTTATCTATCTGGATCTCTTTATCAATATGTCTGTCTCTCTTTACCTATCTGTCTGTCTCTCTTTATCTCTGTTTGTCTCTGTCTGGCACTTTGAAGGACTACCTACCTACCTACCTTTTTCATATCTTTCTGCCTCCCTTTATCTACATGTATCTCCCTTATTTATCTATCCGTATCGCTTAATCTATTTGTCTCTCTTTATCTATCTGTCTTCATCTATCTTATAATCTATCTGTGTGTGTGTGTGTGTGTGTGTGTGTGTGTGTGTGTGTGTGTGT
Organism: Rugalucina vietnamica; assembly: GCA_964017185.1. Lineage (NCBI taxonomy): Eukaryota > Metazoa > Mollusca > Bivalvia > Lucinida > Lucinidae > Rugalucina > Rugalucina vietnamica. Next base: position 54,881,731 of record OZ024875.1, on the reverse strand, counting down.
GTGTCTGTCTGTCTGTCTGTCTGTCTGTCTGTCTGTCTATATCTATCTATCTATCTATCTATCTATCTATCTATGCTTTCGCCGGTACGTGTGTCTGCCCACACGTCCATCCGTCCCTATGTATGTATGTATGTATGTATGTATGTATGTATGTATGTATGTATGTATGTATGTATGTATGTATGTATGTATGTATGTATGTCCTTAAGTATTTTTATGGACTTAAAATGTTTGTAGACTTAAGAATTTATCAGACTTAAAAGATTTTAGTAGAGTTAAAGATTTTAGTAGAGTTAAAGATTTTACTTAGTAGAGTTAATTTTATTAGAGTTAAGTTTATTCGAGTTAATTTTAGTAGAATTAGATTTGTTTGTAAGTTAAAATTTTTAGAAGAGTTTAAGATTTAAGTTAATTTTAGTACAGTTAAGGAAACTTAAGAATTTAGGAAACTTGAACATACTGAGCAACTGTGCATCTTGGAAGTATCAGAGGCGTAAAGATTTCTATTTTATCTACTTAAACATTGAATCTATCTATCTATCTATCTATCTATCTATCTATCTATCTATCTATCTATCTTGCACACCAGATAAATAGAATCCATCATGGGTGTCCAGTGGAGATAGGAAAATCCCAACCCGAGGGTCCACCCGTTCCAGTGGGAAACGAGGCTCGCCGAGTTTCCCACTGGAACGGTGGGCCCGAGGGTTGGGATTTTCCTTTCTCCACTGAACACCCATGATCGATTCTTTTTCTTACATTCTCCGATTTTATCCTTTTACCGGTAACGTAACCTGGTACCGTGCTTTAACCCTTGTGACGTTGTGCATATTACGGATGTGACGTCAAATGTAAATAAATCGCTGTCAAAGTTAACAGAGATGTAGTTTTTATTTGTTTTTATTTTAAAACGAGCGTAATTCAAGAATAATCACTGTAAAACACGTCACTTTTGTCTAGTTTTGGTGAACGCCATTGCTGCAAGCAGTAGAAACGATCGAATTATACCGCGTGCTTTTCTTATCTTGCATAAGCAACCAAACTAGCAGTGTAAGATCGATTTATCTACCACCACTAAAATACCGGAATTTTTCTATCTTTATGATAGAGGTATGTAAGAAAAAGAAATCCGTCGTTTTACCCCATGTGAGAAATTCTTTTCTTACATACCTCTTTAGCGGTGGTAGACAAATCTATCTTACACTGCTCGCTTGGTTGCTCATACAAGATAAGAAAAGCACGCGACTAAATTCGATCGTTTCTAGCCCAAAGCAGCTGCTTCCATCAATATTGTTCAACAAAACTAGACTACATTGGTGTGAATTCATAGGGTATATTCTTGATTCACACTCGTTTTCGACGAAAAACAAATCAAAACTGCATCTCTTTTCAATTTGACAACTATTTATTTACATTTGACGTCATATCCGCAATAAACACAACGTCATCTGACTGAGTTAATTAAAGCACGGTACCAGGTGACGTTACCGGTAAAATGAATTTAGGCTTAATCGGGGTATGTAAGAAAAAGAATCGATCATGGGTGGTCAGTGGAGAAAGGAAAATCCCAACCCTCGGGTCCACCGTTCCGGTGGGAAACTCGGCGAGCCTCGTTTCCCACTGGAACGGGTGGACCCTCGGGTTGGGATTTTCCTATCTCCACTGACCACCCATGATGGATTCTATTTTTCTTACATACCTCCTTTCATAAAGATAGAAAAATTCCGGTATTTTAGCGGTGGTAGACAAATCTATCTTACACTGCTCGCTTGGTTGCTCATACAAGATAAGAAAAGCACGCGACTAAATTCGATCGTTTCTAGCCCAAAGCAGCTGCTTCCAGCAAAACTAGACTACATTGGTGTGAATTCATAGGGTATATTCTTGATTCACACTCGTTTTCAACGAAAAACAAATCAAAATTGCATCTCTTTTCAATTTGACAACGATTTATTTACATTTGACGTCATATCCGCAATAAACACAACGTCATCAGACTGAGTTAATTAAAGCACGATACCAGGTGACGTTACCGGTAAAATGAATTTAGGCTTAATCGGGGTATGTAAGAAAAAGAATCGATCATGGGTGGTCAGTGGAGAAAGGAAAATCCCAACCCTCGGGTCCACCGTTCCGGTGGGAAACTCGGCGAGCCTCGTTTCCCACTGGAACGGGTGGACCCTCGGGTTGGGATTTTCCTATCTCCACTGACCACCCATGATGGATTCTATTTATCTCACCCTCGTTATCTCACCCCGTCGCACGCTGCGTATAAGTGTTCTTTTTAACATTGGTTGTATAGGACGTCACGTAATTTCGTCGCTAAGCGCAAACGTCACGATGACGTCAAAACGTTTTAATTCAAAATGGCGGACGCCGCCATTGTAGCATTTTTCTAGGTAAATAGTATAAAAATCAAGCTTCGACGCATTACGGCGTGCAAGAAAAAGAATCCATCATTCGTGTAAGGTATGGATAGAGAAATCTGTCCCTCGGGTCACAGTTTGGCATCACTCGGCAGTAGTAGCCAATTACAGGTACTGCGTGTGGGTTGTGGGTCGTCACTAGGTCAGTGAACCCGCCCAGGGGTCAAATGTGATAAGTGGGTCATGGGCTTACCGCTCTGAAGTGGGTTACTGATTTAGGCGGGAAAGCTTGTGTTTTAGTTATTGGCGCACTTAACAAAATATTGGTATGTTTACATTTCAGTTGAGCGCGCGAACTGACTCTCTCACTTTATTTTGGCGCGCATACGTTTTTGGCTCTCTCACTTTCGTATTTTGGCGCGCAGACATCTTTGGCGCCATTTGATATTGTAAATTTAAAGTTCTGTTTTTAGTATAAAACACCGTTGATTTCTTTTGTTCTTCATTATGGCACAAGCACAGCTAGAATTCACTGAAGAAAGTAAAGCTTATTTAAGACAGCAGGGATTTACGAATGTGCATTGGTCACCCGTGTCAAATCGTATCTACTGTGAGTTAGACAATAAACACACAATTATTGTTAAGAAATCACAAACTAATATCGTTACGATTATCATAAAACAAGGGAACTCGAAAGTGAAATTAAGTGCCAAACTCTTTGAGAGTCTCTGCGATTTAAAACAAAGTGTTTTCCTTTTGAAGTCGTTCTTGGAGGGACAATAGCGACACATAGATGAATTTTACAGACTGCATTTCAAATAGCAAGACTTATATATATTACGAGGATAGATTGGCTTCATTTGATACTTGGTCCAAACAGATTTCACCAGACGGTTTTCAGTTAGCTAAAGCAGGGTTTTATTACACCGGTTTTGGAGATAAAGTTGCTTGTTTTTCCTGTGACATTAAATTGTGTCACTGGGAAAAAGCTGACAACCCGTGGATTGAACATTGTGAAAAATCACCAAACTGTTTGTTTGTTAAATTAGTTGGACACAAAACAAACGACTGTTCTCCTATGGACATCGCATCTAGTTATCCAAACAGCCAGTTTGTTTTTCGACCTTTACAGCCATCGAAAGAAAACAATCCTTTATTTTCCATTTTTGCTTCTGATTCAAAATGAACGACACATCAGCACAAATAATGCTTATGGACTCATATTTTGACTTTCTCTATGCTAGAGCTTTATACAACTGTCTAGCACCCACTGTTAAACAAAACTGCTATGGGTGCGAAGTGGATCACCCATCACAACTACAACATTATTGTCTTATGTATGATGTGGAGGAGCATATCTACATGTACTTCGATGATATGATGGCTGCCGTTGATGAGGATAATATATTACTGTCCTGGAGCGAGATAGTTGACACCCTAGACGTACCCCCAGAACTACTTGCTATGCATAAATTGAAAATATATGACAAAGATTGGTTAGCAACAATGAAAACTGACCAATGGAAAACAAAACTTCGCAAAATGCTTCTGTCTATAACTCGTATAGAAAGACGATTCTAATTTTGTTTCAATTGTCAAACAAGTCATATTTTAGTTGACTGCATACCATTTCCTTGCATACGTTTAGATAAAATTATGTGAAAACATTTTATTTGGTGGTATGAGAGAAATTATTATGTACATTTAAACAGTTTCGTTAATTTTATGATAGTGTATCTATGAAAAATTGCTTGAATAATATTGTACTGTCAGTGTTTGCATAAAATGTTTAAAATGTTAAGATGACCGAAACCCGAGTTCAAATTATAACACTTTTAGATTGTAAATAGTTGTAGAATGATGTATTGTATTCTGCTGATAATAAATCTAAGGTGGTGTACTATTTCAGTGTTTGTTGTTTATCTCATCCTTTAATCTAGCTTCTACATCAGTCATTGTCTCACTTATTATGGAAAGGCAGGAAAAAGAAGACATACTAAATCATTATTATTATAATGACAAAAATCCTAGTGCATTTGGTGGACCACAAAAACTATTTCGCGTATTTAAGAGGAAATATCCAGGACAATTTTCGCTGCATTTCATTAAAAAATGGTTGAATAATCAGGACAGTTATTCTCTATCCAAAGAACCACGTCATCGATTCAAGACCTCCAGAGTACTGGTAACATCAATCGATGAACAATACGATGTTGATTTGACCTCAGTTGAAAATTTGAAAAAATATAATGATGGTATTAGATTTCTCTTGTTTATTATTGACATATTCAGTCGCCATCTTTGGGTTAAACCTTTGCTTGATAAAACTGCTAAATCAATATTGAAAGCAACCAAAGAAGTGTTTTCAGAAAGAAAGCCACTCAAGCTTAGAAGTGATGCTGGAGCAGAATTTAACAACAGGTACTTTAAAAAGTATTTGAAAGACAACGATGTATACTATTTTACTACCCAGAATGTTCCTAAGGCTAACTACGTTGAACGAGTGCAGAAAACACTTAAAGTTATGATGTATAGGATGATGAGGAAAAATAGATCTTATCGCTATATAGATCAACTCCAGAATCTGGTGGACAATTACAACTCGACACCACATCGCAGTTTAGGTTACATTGCCCCAAACAACGTCAATAAACAGAACGAAGCCGACATATTTGCTTACATCTACCTCAGAAAACCAAAGAAATTACAGAAAAGATTACAGTTTCGTTTTAAAAAAGGTGACTTGGTTCGCATTTCTCATTTAAAACACCCTTTTCGTAGGTCATACCAAGAGCTATTTACGAGTGAAATTTTTAGAATCGACGGAAGACAGATAAAAAATGGCACCCAAATGTATAGTTTAAAAGACCTCAACGATCAAAAGATATCTTCAGCTCTATTTTACGCTTCTGAATTACAAAAAGTAGAAAAAGATGAGAATAGTTTATGGTTTATCCAAGATATTTTGAAAAAAAGAAAACGTAAAGGTAAAATGGAGTATTTTGTGTCCTGGGAAGGTTTTCCTAAGTCATTTAATTCTTGGATTTCAAGCGATCAAGTGAAGGAATCATGATTGTATATATTCGAAGTGATGAAAGTAATGCATACTTTCCAGAAAATAAACCTTGGCATTTCAAAGTACACCTGAAATCACCATTAGTGTTAAACCAGAAGTCAACTGTTGCACTTTTAGAAATTGAAGCATCTGCATCCAAATCAAGAACACTGTATAAAACAAACACAACTTTATTTGTCTATTCTGATATTTGCAGGGAAAGTGTGTTAAATGGTGAGAAAAAAACTATTTTACGTCGCATTTCATTGTCAAAAATGAATAAATGGCAGCACATTTTTAGTCTTCCTATTTATTTGTCAGTAGCAGAACATGAAATTTATGAATTTGAAATGTATATAAGAGATCTGAATGGTAACTATGCCACATTCTTGCAAGACCCTGTGTTGATTACGCTTCATTTTCAACAAAACTAACAGCAATGAATTCTACGTTGTACGTGCCCAATCCTAACCAGTGGGTGAATTATTTTCAAACAAGACCGGCAGATACTTTAAAAGTAGACACGTCTACAATAAAGCTTGCATCTCCAGTGCAAAGTGTTGTTGAGAGAGCTAAATCGGAGCTGGATCGTATAAATAGTGACTTATCTTCGAAACGAATCATTACAGCGTCCAGTCTCCAAAGGAACCAACCTAAGCAGAAAAAGACAGCAAAAACGGGAGTAAAATCTAAAATAAATGACAGTAAACGTGGGTTAATCAGCAAAACAAAGATAAAAAAATCTAAATTTATTCAAAGAAAACAGAGATATTCAAGAAAAAATAATCAGTCTAAGAGAGTTCAGAAAAAAACAGTGAAAAGGACATCAATTTCAAAAGATATATTTGACTAATTATCATGTCTGTGTTAAACAGTGAAGCTTTTCACGAGGGGATTCCAGAACCACTCCAAATTTTTGATTTACCAAAGACCAACTGTGCAGTCTCAGACGTACTTTATGAAGAAATTCGGCCGGTATCACAGGTGACAGATTCTAGCTTAATTGAGTTTAGAATCAATTCTAGCAACTCGTCATCTTATATTGATCTCCAAGGCACACAGTTGTACGTGAAGCTGAAAGTTTTAAAGGGTGATGGAAAAGATCTTCCAGCAGGCGAAAAGGTTGGACCGGTCAACTTGCTGTTGCAATCATTGTTCGCATCCTCTGAAGTTACTCTACAGAACAAAACATCTGTTACCTGTAATAACAATCCGTATACAGCAATGATTAAAACGTTGCTTAATCTCGACCAGTCTACAAAATCATCACAGACTACTTCACAGTTGTTCATTAAGGACGATGCAGACCACCCAGAAGATCCTGATCCAGCAGGCTCCAACAGTGGTCTCTATGAGAGGGCGAACTATATTAAACAGTCCAAAGTTTTAGACCTCCAGGGACCAGTGTTTCATCAATTTTTCCAGATACCTAGATACATCATCAATCAAGTGGACGTAAGACTGAAATTATACAGATCATCGCCTGCGTTCTGTCTTCTGTCTGGTGAAACAAATCCAAGCTACAGAATAGAAATATTAGACATTTACTTATTAGCTAGAAAAGTAAAGGTAGCACCTTCTGTTATTTACGGACATAATGAAATGCTTAAAATTACAAATGCTAAGTATTTTTATCCGAAATCTGAAACACGCATTCAGAGTATTTCATCAGGCAGCACAACATTTCACTGGGAAAATCTATTTCAAGGACAGAAACCTAGTAAAGTTGTTATTGGTTTCGTGAAATCTGCCAGCACTTCAGGCAACTATGTCAGTAACCCATTTGACTTTTTAAACTGTAGCATTACATCTATCTGTTTGTATTCAGATGGAATGCCAGTAATGGGAAATCCTTTAAAACTTGATTTTAACAACAGTGCAGAAATAGTAAGACCATATACAAATTTATTTATCTTAACCAATAAATGGAATAAAAATGAAGGCAATGGTATATCAAGAGAACGATTTGTTAGGGGCTCCACATTGTTTGCTTTTGATTTAAACCCATATTTTCATGAGTTTTTACCATTACTCACTACTAGTAACATAAAACTTGAAGTCCAGTTTGCTTCACCATTAAACGAAACCATGGCATGCATTGTATTCAGTGAATCTACTGGGTATTTTGAGATAACAAAAGACCGAGATGTGATTATCATGTAGTTCATTTTGTCATTTTAAGTAAGACAATAATTATTTTCAGTATCAATATAGTAGAAGTTTTTGTTTTTCCAATTCTTTGTCAAATGTATTGTTTGAATGTACAGTCATACGGTGAAATAAATCATTCATAGAAAAAATACCAGCTGTTTTATTTGTCTTTTATGTACCTTTGAATATTTATAAATTGAAAATATTTCTCTTTTGTCAGTCTTGTGATTGCATTACTCTTATGCACTATGGTTGTGATTAAATTCGTGACACCGTTTGTTTGCTTGGTAGCTGGAAGTTCTTCGTCGGGAAAAACAACACTTATTTTTGAAATTTTGAAACAAAAAGATTACATGTTTACTGAACCACCTGTACAAATCATGTATGCTTATGGTGCATGGCAAAGCAAGTTTACAGAAATGCAGAAATGTATCCCGAATATTCAATTTTTTGACGGATTACCAACTAAACAGGATTTGGACACATGGGCTTCAGATGGAAAACATAGAATTCTGGTGTTAGATGATCTGATGAACCGTGTTGAACGTGATGCAGACAGTGCTGACATTTTCACACAAAAAAGTCACCACAAAAATATCTCCCTATATTTCCTTGTTCAAAACATCTATTCCCAAGGAAAGTACTTCAGAACAATATCTTTACAAGCACATTACATAATTCTTTTTAAAATGCGACGGGATGAAAATTCTATATATACATTTTCCCGCCAGCTTTATCCAGCTAATACAACTTATTTCATGGATGCGTATAGGAAAGCTACAAAAGATAAATATTCATATATCTTAATAGATATAAGCCCACACACCAACCCAGAATATTCACTCCGAAGCCATATTTTACCAGGAGAAGTGCTTAGTATATTTGTTCCAAAGAAAAAATGAATTCCCTCATTAAAAAAGAAAAACACTTTATAATTCTTTTACTTCGAACTAACAGGAAACAGCAAACAGCATTAATAAAGACAATTACAAAATCTCAGTTGCAAGCTGTTGTGCAAATAGTTTACAATGTTATTCATGGATTTAGATCTCTACCTGAGAAAATTAAAAAGAATTTACAACGGCTTAAAACTGTCATAAGACAAAGGGACAATCTCTTAAGAAAAGAAGCGCTTTATTCCTCAAATATTTAAGCCACTTTATTTTAATTATTGAGCCTATTATTAAGGAATTAGTATAAATAATGGCTGAAGAAATGACCTTAGTTTTAAAGTCGAACTATGAAAAAATGCTACAAGAATTAGAGCTCTTAAAATCACAATATGAGTCTATTAGCAACTCAAGTGATTCTGTGCATAGGAATGAATCCAAGAGTAATGAAATTAATAATGACATATCAAGTGATGAGAAGTCTAAATATTTTGTGGAAGAACCCTTTAATGCATTGTTTTCTCGACCAAATAAAAACGCTTCAAGCAGCCATCGGCTAGAATCAAATAAAACACCATCTTCAGCTATTATCCAACGATCAGAGGTCAAGCATTTGACTCAGTCTACACCAAAAATCAACATGAAAACAAGAACAGTAAAGTCTGGTGCAATGCTGAGGAAGGGGAACATTTTTCCGCTAAATTTCAAAGATAAAACAGATTTCAAGGTGAACAAACTCAACCACGCGGAAAAGACGACAAAAACAGTCATTGAAAAATCTAGACCAAATATGGCGGGACTGAAGAAAGCCAAAATGGCGGAGTTGAAGAAAGCAAAAAAAGCGGGACAGGAGAAAAGAAAAAAAGCGGGACAGGAGAAAAGAAAAAACGCGGGACAGGAGAAAAGAAAAATGGCGCCATCAAAAATAACTTCATGGGTTAATTATAGAGTGTGAGTATATCTATATGTATATATATGTTTATGTTTTGAATAATTTTATTCAGTTTCTGTGTTTAAAATCAATCAGTAAACATGGCTTCTTCTGATAATGAATTTAGTAGTGCCGATGAAGACGAATTAATAAATGAAGTAGACAAAATTGACAGAAATCAGGAAACAATGGATTTTAGCAGTGACGATGAAGATGAAATGATAAGAGAAGTAGAGCGGATTGAAAGAAAGAAATTCCTTTGCGACTTATGTAATAGATCATATCGACATAGAAGTCATCTAACTAGGCACAAATTGTCACATACTTTTCACGTGCAATGTCCAGTTTGTTTACGTCAGTTTCGCCGTAACGATGTGTTGAAACGTCATATGAAAACCATTCATGGATTTAATAAACATGCGTTTCCATGCAATCACTGTACAAACGTATATGATACTTATGATGAATTGTTTACCCATGTTGTTGACCGTCACCCTTTGAATCAAAACAACCAACAACAAGCGACAACATCAGAAGCAACAACAGAGCCATCTGATCTTCAAATTCCATCTGCAACACATCAGTCAACGAGTACATCGCAGTTGCCATCGGCAATGCGTCCAAATGCGACACAATCATCATCAAATCAACCAATTGATAAAAAATCAAACACTTCAAACGCTTTGAATAGAGCTGTAGAAATTATGCAAATAGAACCTCAAGGCTCGGAACAATTTGATTTACTTGCATTCTTGGCTAATACCAGATCACAAATACGGGATTATTTGCTATCAAGATTATCGTCACAACGAAGCGTTAAGTGGTATTTATGTATACAAATTGAACTTGAACGATTTAGTGTAAATGAAGATAATATCAGGTCAAGACCACATTTTCGTAGTAGAACTTTCATAGTGTTAAACCAAGATACCTATAACGAACACGATTTAAATGAAGCACTGCAAAAAATAGTGGAAAGTCTAGAGAAGTTTATGAGAGAAGGTTCCGGTTGGGTTATGAAACAAGTACTTCACCTAGAAGTTCACACTGTGAGATATTCACCGTTAAATGCAAGTAGTTATCTTGTTCTTCCAAAAACGTTGCAAAATAAATGTTCTATCTTAAATATTAGAAACTTTGATAATAGCTGCTTTGAATATTGTATTTTAGCTGCATTACACAACATGAATTCAACAAATGTCAACGACTATATGCGATACAGAGGAGAACTGAATTTACATGACATTCCTCTACCAGTATCCATTTCACACATTGATAGATTTGAAAAGAACAATCTAAATATTTCAGTTAATATTTTCGGATATGAACAAAACGAAATTTTCCCATTAAGAATTACAAAACATACACAGCGGCAACATCATGTAAACTTGCTGTACTTGAAACAAGGTGTTCAATCACATTACTGTTTGATTCAAAATTTAAATAGATTTTTGCACAGAACGAAAACAGCTAAGCATAGATATTATTTTTGTCCATTTTGTCTTCAAGGATTTACAACACAAGCACTACTTGATAAACATAGTGAATATTGCTCCGAAAATCGACCTCAGAAAGTAGAACTGCCAAATCCTGGTGAAAACATATTACAGTTTAAAGATTTTGAAAAAACATTGCGCGTTCCCTTCATTGTTTATGCTGATTTTGAGTGCACAAACATGCCTATAAATAATCGAAATCATGTTTCACAACAACAACCATGTGCTTTTGCATATAAAGTGGTTTGTGAAGATTCCAAATACACAAAACCTACGAGGACATTTGTTGGAGAAAATGCAAGTAGAACATTCCTAGAATATCTAATTCAAGAACAAGAAGAAATCATGAGCATTTTAGACAATATTCAACCCATGATTTTCACAACTCAAGATAAAATAAAATTTGAATCTGCAGATAAATGTGTGATATGCAATACCAAGTTTACAGATAGCAAACTCGCTAACACAGATAGCAAAATTGCTAAAACAAATGGAACCATCGTAAAACACCATAATCATATTTCTGGAGAATTTATAGGAGCAGCACACAACTCTTGTAACATCAATTGTAAACAAAACAAACGGTTCTTGCCTGTGGTGTTCCATAATTTAAGAGGGTATGATTCGCATTTAATCATGCAATCTGTTGGCTTGTTTAAAGATAAAAATATAAAATGTATTGCTAACAATATGGAAAAATATATTTCCTTTTCTCTTGGACCGTTAAGGTTTATCGACAGCTTGCAATTTATGAATTCTAGCTTAGACAAGTTAGTTGAAAATCTAAAGCTTAATGGAAAGCAATGCTTTAAGTTATTTCAAGGTACAAGTAGGCAAAGATCAGGAAAAGGCGCAATCAGAAAAAGATTCCCACTCCAAAAACCGAGGTGGGAAAAAACCAAACTAACAATCAGGTACTTATACCATGAAACATATCGATTTTCCAGATGAACGACATGCTGCTTTGTTAATGAGAAAGGGTGTGTTTCCGTATGAGTATATTGACTCGATAGATAGGTTAGCTGAACGTCAGTTACCTCCAAGAGAATGTTTTTACTCAAAACTAACTAAGCAAACTATATCTATAGCTGAGTATCAGCATGCAATTTGTGTATTTGACAGTTTGCATATGTCGAACTTAGAAGACTATATGCGCACTTATGTGAAATCAGATGTGAGTCTTCTTGCATGCGTCTTTGAAGAATTTAGGAATGTTTGTATGAAGCAATACAATTTAGACCCTGCACATTATTATGGTGCACCTGGTTTATCATGGAGTGCATGTTTAAAAATGACTGGCATGAAGCTAGAATTGCTTACTGATATTGATATGGTGTTGTTTCTAGAGAAAGGAATAAGAGGTGGTGTGTCACAGGTATCGCATAGATTTAAAAAGGCTAATAACCCATACGTAGATGGGTTTGACAACAACAAATCTACATCATATTGCTGTTACGAGGACGCCGTCAACTTATATGCTTTTTGTATGTCTGCCAATATTCCATGTTCGCATTTTAAATGGATGACTGAACAAGAAATCAACATTTTAGATATCCAATCTATCCCGGAAAATAGTGACATAGGGTATATCTTAAGTGTAGACCTAGAATATCCACCAAACATTCATGACTTAACGAATGACTACCCTCTTTGTCCAGAAAAGAAACACGTAGAAGACACGAAACTATCCCCTTATTGTCAATCAATGTGGAAGAAATTGCACGGCACTGAAGAGAGAGAAGATTTTCATCCAAAACGGGCTAGGGTTGAAAAACTAGTGTTGTCGTTGGATGATAAGAAAGATTATATAGTCTACTATAGAACGCTGCAACTCTACCTGCAACTAGGCATGAAACTTACGCGTGTGAACAAAGTTCTACAATTTAGACAACAACCTTATTTGAAACCTTACATTGAGTTCAACACTGAATGTAGAAAGCTAGCTAAATCTGAATTTGAAAAGGATTTCTACAAGCTACTCAACTGTGCAATATTTGGTAGGTGAAATAAGTGCATTTAGTGTTCTTTACAAATTGTTTCTACGTGTTTGTCATATTCCTTCTTCCTCTGTGTAAAATTTTGTTTATGTTTTCCAGGTAAAACCCTTCAGAACTGTCGCAAGTACGTCGATGTGAAGTTAGCTCACACAGAGAAAAAACTTGTCAAATATGCCGCAAAACCAACTTTTCAACGTATGAAGATTTTCAGCCAAGAGCTTGTGGGTATAGAATGCAATTACCTGAAAGTAAAGTTTGTTCAACCCATCTATTGTGGCATGGTTATTTTGGACTTGGCCAAATTGTTTATGTATAATTACTACTTTAATGTGTTGAAAGCTAGATATGGTAACAAATTAACACTGATGGCAACAGATACAGATAGTTTCATGTTTTACGTAGAAACAGAAGATTTCTATAAAGATATGTTAGAGAATATCAATCTTTATGACACCAGCAATTATCCTACTGACAGTCCATTGTATAATTTAGAGCGTAAGAAAAAAGTTGGTTCTATGAAAGATGAATTGGGGGGTTATCCTATGAAAGAATTTGTTGCCTTGCGTCCTAAAATGTACAGTTTCTTGTATAACAATGCCAACCAGGAAGAAATCAATGAAAAACGGTGTAAAGGGATTTCACGTGTGGTTGTTGAAAAGGAGTTACGCCACAGCCACTACAAAGACACTTTACTCAAGAGTATACAGATGCATTCAACCATGTTCGGACTGAGAAGTGACCATCATATCATGTACTGTGACAAGATAAACAAAATTTCACTCAGTGCCTTTGATGATAAACGCTATTGGCTAGAGGATGGAGTATCTAGTTTTGCATACGGACATTATAAGATTAAAAAGTGATAATACTTTAGCAGATGTTTGCTTTTCCGAATATTGTAAATAGAATGTACTTAACCTTAGAAAATAAATCTTAGTATTGAAACGTTCTTGTTGTTATTTCCTTAACCTATGTGTATGTCCGATAGTCTGACCTTAAATAAACCGATAACCTGACCTTAAATGAGTACCATCATGAAAATTTTGCATACATACAAAACAAAGACACAGATCAGCAGCTAACTGATAAGAACCTTTGTTTTTTCTTAAGATAGATAACCACAATTTAAAGTCCCCTAACCTCTATATAATATGGGTGTCGTTCAGGTTTGTGACGGAGCTGGTCAAAATAAGAAGATAGATTTTCTCCTGGCCAAGTTAAATAAACTTAACCTACCGATAACAGTTATTTTGACCTTAACCGAGAAGCTAATAGATTGTTTGTATTGAGGCTTAACGTCTCAGCCAACAATTTTTGAGTCACGTCATGTCACGACAGACCCAAGACCTCTTCATTCGATGTCCTATACTCTTCCACTACACCACTTCGCTCCGTAATAGAAGCGTAATAGAAAACCATGATTATTTGAAAGAGTGGCCAAAGATGTAAATCAGGCTATACATGTGCACAGTCACTGTCATTGGTTCAGCAGATTGTGATAGCTCTAATTCATCTGTATTGATATGATTAACGGAATTGCGTTCAAATGAATATCTAGAATAGTTAACTAACTGCTTACAACATACGGAGTCTATGGAATGGTGTAAACAGACGATTATTTATGCACCTAAAACTTCAACAAATGAACAATAATCGGTTAAAACCGACACAAGTATTGTGAACAGAAAAGCAAAGGACGCTGTTGTTAATATAAAACATTTATTTACAATCATGTCAAAATAAAATAGTTTACAAACACGTCAAAATCAATTTACAAGACATACGGTATTTACAAACACGTCAAAATAAATTTACAAGACATACAGTATTTACAAACACGTTAAAATCAATTTACAAGACATACAATATTTATAAGTTATTAAAAAAGTATCCAAGCATATCTACATTTAAATCTTCAAGAACGTCTTGGAAGACATTCCGACTTGTTGTGCCGATGACAGGGTCAACAGGTACAACCGGAATATTGTCAGCTGACAATATTCCGGTTGATGTCCCCGTCATGGGATCATCCGGCATAACCGGAATAATGTCATCAACTGCAGACATGGATGCATCAGATTTCGGAGACAGAAGTCCTGTTGGTCCTATCACGGGATCAGCTGACAATATTCCGGTTGTGCCTGTTAACCCCATCATGGGATCAGCTGACAATATTCCGGTTGATGACCCCGTCATGGGATCATCCGGCATAACCGGAATAATGTCATCAACTGCAGACATGGATGCATCAGATTTCGGAGACAGAAGTCCTGTTGGCCCTATCACGGGATCAGCTGACAATATTCCGGTTGATGACCCCGTCATGGGATCAGCTGACAATATTCCGGTTGATGACCCCGTCATGGGATCAGCTGACATTATTCCGGTTATGTCGGATGACCACATGGGGTCAGCAGAGTATGAACAAGGTTGATCCGATGTGGATGACAACATCGGATCAACAGTGTTCATACTCTGCTGCACAACAGCTAATGCACAGGGAACAGAAAGTTTGCACCATCTGTTGTCTTTTTGTACTAGTTTAAGTCTATTAACTTTTGCCTTTTTATTTGGCGGTTCAGAGTCACTTGATCTGTCTCTTTTTCTTTTCCTGCATTCCTGTTAAAGGAAAATTAATTCTAAGTAAATAACCTTAATGTAAAGGTGTTACAGACATGATAAATTAAGCGACCTATAGAAACAGTACAAACCAGTATACAAATTTACAATGAAAATAAATTAAAAATAAGCTACCATCAAATGAATTGTAAACAGAAAAAAAGAACTTGCTTCATATTTTCATTGATAAAAAGTACAAGTAGGCAATGATCAGGAAAAGGCACAATCAGAAAAAAGCTCCCCCTCCAAAAGTCGAGTTACATGCATGTTGTAGTAAAACAATCTACTTGGTATAAAGTGAAGTTGACAAAATATTACTAAATACTCACAGTATTTGTGGCAATGGAACCCGGCTCAGCATCATCCAAACCAAACAAATTTTGTGTCTGCTGATGTCCCTACAAAATCAAAAAAACAGAATTTTGTATGTGATGCAAAACTATAAGCATAATTATAGAACGCAACCAACAGCAGTCTATGAGAAAATAGAACTCTTATGCTGTACTAGAAAATGGTCGTAATAAAACATGTATAAAACAGAGAGTGGTCATAAAATAAAACAAATTAAAACAGCTCTTTGTTGAAATAAAATGATTGTAACAAGCAAAATTACTTACATTGGTTCCCAAAAGCGGTAAAACGCTTTCTTCTTTCATAATCCGTCCATGGTGTTCTTTTGCTGAGTTTATAATGTATCTCAGCTCTTCGAGACACCCAACTGGCATCTCCATTACCCTGTTTTTTTTCGTATTGAAGATGCTAAATGCATTTTTGCTTATGTTGAATTCATAAGTGCCACCAAAGTGAGTCCTCACTTTCACCAGCCTGCCGGTGGCAGTATCAAATACATTAAAAACTTTAGACATGATTGCTGAATCAAATCAAATCAAATCAAGAAGACGCATTGGCTTACATATGGAGAAGAGAGTATTTATATGTTCTGTAACAGTGACGTAAACCTCTGTGACCCAGAAAAAATAATGGGTGCTGTAAAGCGGGAACAGCAATGTTTAACTAGCGCAAAAAGGAGGGAACTCAAAGCTGCTATGTTAGCAAAATAGATTTAAAGCATGGTTACATAAATGGTCTGTAAACATACTTTGAATAATATGTCGTATAATCCTTGCATTGTTGTTTGTCACCTCCCCATGACCAATTGCATCCCGTTTACATGCAAAGTTAACGAAACAGGGAACCAAAGTGACCTTTACCACAACATGTTTACAAAATGAGATTTTGCATGACTATACAGAGGACTCTGATCAACCTCTGAAAATATGCATTAGAGTATATTTTTAATTCTGTTGAGGCTCAAGAATTTCTCGCTTATGTTCTACTGAATAAAATAGAAAACCATGTTGCTCAATGTCTTGTCTAGGCAAGCGATACTTCATATGGGTTCAATCAGCAAAATGTTTCGTTTCTGTGTGCGACCCTGCTTCACACTACTGCTAAGCGAAACGGTTAAAGTTGATAGCAGGTGTTCATCTTATATAAATCGGCTGGTCGATTCAGCAAACCTATTTTAGTGGTTAACGATTACGCAAAACAAATAGTTAATAAGCAACGAAAAACGATACAGTAATCTTTGGATTCAGTTTGTCTGCAACTTATGTAAGACGATAAATGATTATTCTTTATAATTTATATCTTGATTTCTTTGTTTTATCAACAAATATTTAGTAGTAGACAATTTTACGCTGACCTATTCGATTATTATTATATAACGCACAATCAAGTGGTCAAAAACTGACCTCAACACCTGCAGTCAGCCTCTGCAGCTGATGACATATTCTAAAGTAAGGATTGAATTCAAAAACGCATGCTTGGAGTAGGAATTAACGTTTCTTTTATTTTTAGCCAGAAAAGAAGATGGCTAGAACGTGAAATTTCGGATTTGGGAAGTAGAGGGATTGCACTACCCGTGTAGCGAAAACAAAGGTACTGATCAGCTTCGCGGTAACCACGAAGCTGATCTGCGCCTTTGTTTTCGCATATGCAAATTGTTGGTTTTCCCACGAGGCGGCTCATTTATAAACAGCGAACATGGCATACATTTAAACAAATTAAAACAAACCATGAGTAGATAAACGCTGTCTATGCTAGAACTTTATGGCTGCGTTTATTTGGGTGCTTCCTTCCATGTGTTAACCCTCCCTGCATTTAGAGTAAGCCTTGTTTTCATCAGTTACACAAGTCATTAATTAGTTAGCTTTATTGTTTTCTCAAGTGCAGATCGTCGGTTAAGGCATCATGTATTTCCTAATTATTTTGTTTTTATCTTCTCAAACATGTGTTGCTAGTGAGGTTAATGTAAGGTGTACTGTTGACAGTTCGCAGACTGTAATTAATTGTAATTTCATAGAGGAAGGTGTATATAAGATTTTAGAGATTCCTGAAGGTGTAAACAAGGTGGTTTTTGATAGACTGACAAACAGCAAAGTAGAACTATCAAGACAAATTAAGTTTCTGACCATAAGTTCATCAGCCTTCGATAATTATGAGCCATGTCAACACATAATTGCGTATGGTGATGTTTGGGTCATGGAAGAAGAGACGGAGACATTAACAGCTTGTGTAAGTAATAATTTTAAACAAAATTGTAAAAAAAATGTTCAACTCTATCCACCTAGCTCTCTCTCTCTCTCTCTCTCTCTCTCTCTCTCTCTCTCTCTCTCTCTCTCTCTCTGTATGTGTGTGTATGTGTAATGAGAGGTGAAACAGTACCATAACAGCAAAATATATATTTGAATCGCTATATGCACAACATTTAACTCATCGGATCAAGTTGGTGTTGTTTTCATTATTGTTATTTTTTCCAGCGGGAGGTGCAGCTGACCAGCTCAACTGCTAGTAGCCAGCAGACACATCCAACGAGAAGCCAGCAAGCGCAGACCAGCTCAACTGCTAGTAGCCAGCATACACATCCAACGAGGAGCCAGCAAGCGCAGACCAGCTCAACTGCTAGTAGCCAGCAGACACAGCCAACGAGGAGCCAGCAAGCGCAGACCAGCACAACGGCCAGCACCAAAAGCGTTGAGGCAACAACAGCAGCAGAAAACGTAAATTGGAGTACGTATGCCAGGTCTTTAAAGTCAACAATAAATTATGATAAATCAAATGTTAATAATATCATGATCTATAAAATTTTACTTGGAATACTTGTTACATTAATTTGCATTGCAGTATTTGTTATGATGTATAAATATAGAAAACAAATAAAAGGTCTCTATCTACAAAAAAAGAAATCAGCATCCAACCAGCTTCCTCAAATTAAACATACAATATACAGACCACACATGTCAGATAGAAGTTATGAAATGGAAACCAGGCGAGATATAAACGACTATCTAGAGCCTATGCAAGTTTATAGACCGACTGTTGAAAGAATAGCATCAACAGCAACAATTTACCAAGAAGTAGTTTGAAAAATCATTTTGTAAGGTTTTACCTGCATTACACATAGTGTGATAACTAACCTAATTAAGGAAGAGCTCTATTTTAGTTTGTCATGTTTTATCATTTTAGGTATCATTTTATTATCATCTTTCCTGCCTACGATCACCCTCATCCTTATAATCATCCTTATCATATTTCTCAAGCGCCGACGAAGACAGAGACAGAGATTTGACAGCAGTGACGTTATTTTCCAAATGACCCCTTTTACGCATAAACTTGATTAATTTCTCAATTTATTGTTGATATCAATTCATTCATTCCAGATGTTGCAATAATGCTGAGTGGTCTTATAGTAGGAGTGCTCGGAATTGTGCTTAATGACATAGTAAACCATATTTTAAAGACAGTGGAGAATTTTCTCATTTTCTTCATTTTTAATAAGCTTCGAAAATCAAAACTTGTGAAAAGAATTATAAATGCATTCAAAAACAATCAGAGAAGATACCCTATTAGAAACAGAAGAAGACCAGACTTTTATGGACATGTCATCACTCATTAATATCATGGTCCATTTCAATTTTCATTTCAAAAAGAAACGATAAGTACTATTAAGCTGACATCATAAATATATTTCATTGGTGCACCTAGTTGATATCACTGTTTAATTGGTTTGTCTCTACATGTGGTTCTCATAGCATATGAAAATGTGTTGATTACAGTTTATGTTGTTCAAACGTTACTCAAAATACATACGTGTATATTTTATGATAGAAAATGTATGTTTTAAAACATACTTTCCACATTTTTGAAGTGTTCAAGTACTGAATATAGGAACAGTTATGGTGATTGCAGTTACATTATAGTTATGTGTTGATGGTTATAGTTTATTGTTTGTTGACTTTTAATATAGACTTGGTAAGATTTTCGTAGTTTATATTGTTAGCTCATACATGTATATAGAACATTTATGGTGAAGTGATTTAGAATAGTATTTTGTTTGTAAATAAACAAAAATAAACAAAACATATGCTTGTTCTTTCATTGTTACCATTTTCATTGGTGCACCTAGTTGATATCACTGTTTAATTGGTTTGTCTCTACATGTGGTTCTCATAGCATATGAAAATGTGTTGATTACAGTTTATGTTGTTCAAACGTTACTCAAAATACATACGTGTATATTTTATGATAGAAAATGTATGTTTTAAAACATACTTTCCACATTTTTGAAGTGTTCAAGTACTGAATATAGGAACAGTTATGGTGATTGCAGTTACATTATTGATGGTTATAGTTTATTGTTTGTTGACTTTTAATATAGACTTGGTAAGATTTTCGTAGTTTATATTGTTAGCTCATACATGTATATAGAACATTTATGGTGAAGTGATTTAGAATAGTATTTTGTTTGTAAATAAACAAAAATAAACAAAACATATGCTTGTTCTTTCATTGTTACCACCAATAAATTTTGGCGGATAAACTTTGTTACCAAAAACAAATAATCTAACATGAGTTTGTATCCCTCCAAAATTAAAATAACTTGCGTATTCAAAAATTTTCTCTCCAACATTTAAGCGCTAAATGCTGAATGGTCAAAGGAAACGATGTATGTTTAACCTTTAAAGTATGCATTGACACAACAACCTTGATATTGGTCAAATAGCCAACTGTTCAATTATGGCAGAATTTCTAAGCCAGGGCTTTACGAAAAAAGTTGACCGATCATCAAAGCCCTGGTTTAAACAGACTGCCAATCAATTATTCGCACCCCTCAGTAAATTTTAATCCCGCCTATGATAAAATTATAAACTAATATTCGTTAACATTCAGTCTACAGGCTGGTCATCGCTTCCTCAAAAACGAGAGCTTAATGCGTCTTGCTTAAGGTCAGCTCATGGTAGTAGCGTTGAGGAAAGAAGGCCACACCAATATCAAATATCGGGTGAGCAGAGATAAACGATTTTTTTTCATAAATTCTTTTGTAAACAGTGGGAATCAAGTCCATCAAAACACAAGCTTTCCCGCCTAAATCAGTAACCCACTTCAGAGCGGTAAGCCCATGACCCACTTATCACATTTGACCCCTGGGCGGGTTCACTGACCTAGTGACGACCCACAACCCACACGCAGTACCTGTAATTGGCTACTACTCTCGGCGAGCCTCGTGATGCCAAAATGTGACCCTCGGGACAGATTTGTCTATCCATACCTGACACTCATGTAAGATTCTTATCTATCTATCTATCTATCTATCTATCTATCTATCTATCTACGGTTTTGTCTGCCGCTGCCCCGGGCTTTATACATGTATATTTTCACAATATAAACTGTTTGACCAATCACAGCCAAACTTCATATGGAGCATCATTAGGAAGGGCGAACGAAAGTTTACAAAGAATGGTCCAGTTCTCATGACCAAGATGGTCGCCATGCCCATACATGTATATGGTAAACATCGTTAAAAAATCTTCTCCAGAACCTGAAGGCCTATGATTTTGGAATTTGGCATAAAGCATCAGGGAATGGGGCTCTACAAAATTTATATAAATGTGGCTCTGGGATGACCTTGACCTATTTTACGGCAAGGTCAACATAGGTTGCATAGCGAAAACTAGTATTTTATGGCAAGGTCAGCTGAGGTCGCCAATGCATATAAATGGCAAAATGTCATCTAATGGGAATGGGCAAATGGAGAACTATGAACTACATTCGAGGTCATGGTCATTTCGAGGTCAATAACTGCTCAGGTGAGCGCTCCCAGGACCTTCGGTCCTCTGGTTTATATGTCTCTCTTTATCTATTTGTCTCGCTTTATCTTTGTCTCGCTTTATCTATCTGGATCTCTTTATCAATTTACCTATCTGTCTGTCTCTCTTTATCTCTGTTTGTCTCTGTCTGGCACTTTGAAGGACTACCTACCTACCTACCTACCTACCTACCTTTTTCATATCTTTCTGCCTCGTTTTATCTACATGTATCTCCCTTATTTATCTATCCGTATCGCTTAATCTATTTGTTCTCTCTTTATCTGTCTGTCTTCATCTATCTTATAATTTATCTATGTGTGTGTGTGTGTGTGTGTGTGTGTGTGTGTGTGTGTGTCTGTGTCTGTCTGTCTGTCTGTCTGTGTGTCTGTGTGTATCTATCTATCTATCTATCTATCTATCTATCTATCTATCTATCTATCCGCCCGTCCGTCCGTACGTACGTACGTACGTACGTACGTATGTATGTATGTATGTATGTATGTATGTATGTATGTATGTCTGTCTGTCTTAGTAGACTTAAAGATTTTGTAGACTTAAAACGTTTGCAAGCTTAAAAAGTTTGTAGACTTAAAGTACACTTAAAAAGTTTGTAGACTTAAAAATTTTGTAGAAGAGTTTAAGATTTTGGGAAGGTTAATTTTAGTACAGTTAAAGATTTTAGTAGACTTAAAGATTTTAAAAACTTAGGATGAAGCGGCGGATAATCATATGTGCATCGTTTCGGCTACTGATTGGAAGTGTCAGAGGCGTAAAGATTTTTTTTTTATCTAATTAAACATTAAATAATCTATCTATCTATCTATCTATCTATCTATCTATCTATCTTGGTTGATTTTAGTTTTATGTCCCACTCAACATCTAAGGTCATATGGAGACGGGACATCGGTTTAAAGTCCCATCCGTTTTGTCGCGTTGAGGTTCATATTATATATATTGTCAGCCTTTACCCCATGGCATTATGTATAGGCAAGGACATGTATGGCAGTATTCAAGTGTATACCAGATCTAAGGTGAGCGTTGACAGCACCATTGATAATCTGGTCTAAAGAGTAAAGCTACTTAGTGTGATGGTACCTTCGAAATTCGAAAAAAGTCCCTTCTTAATTCGGTGTAGGGGTAAATAAAGCCAAAAATAAAAATATCCGGTCGTGCCAGAACCTGTGTTTCAGCAATTTGTAGAGTTGAAAATCACCAACGTACCCATGGTATCTGAAATAACCTATCCTGCCAGATATTTTTTTAAGTAAATGTAATCTAAGGGACTATGTTATGTTAAGAATTTGCTTAAATTCACTGTTGCAAAAATATGTTTGCGAAAATAAAAGCTTCAGGAGTTGTTCAAAATTGTAGTTTGTAAACGATTTTTATATCAGCTTAAAGCACTGACATCCGGGTTCCAACACTTCCTATAGAGTGAGAAATTCTAAGAAAAATAAATTACCCCGAAAATCGAATTGCCCCGGATTTCAAAGGTTCCGCCATAAAATGTTCAAATCTATGATATCATCTAAGTTAGTCAAATGTCTTCAAGCGAGTTGTTTAAACGTTTTTTGCACTTACAAGACAGTAAACTAGTCGGTATTTTGCATTGTTTTATGTTATTCTTTTGTATTTCAGTTCCAGAAATGGATGTTTCCTGCATTAACCTAGTATTTCTGTCTATGGTGATAATTCTGTTAACGCCTGTAGCAGCAGTTGTTCCTTCAAACATATTACAGACGGGGCCAAATATAAACCGACTTGAAGTAATCAAGACATACTTTTTCAGTGGCTTTCTTTATACAGAAATCGTTCTCCTTTTGTTCGTGATTCATGATATCAAGCTCAGCCTTCGACAATTGAAACGAATATTAAAAGCAAACAATTTATGTCGAAATAAGAACTATTCTAGAAGAGTTGACATAAGAGATTTAATATCAGCGGAAATTGAGAACAGTGGTAAATGCATTGGCTATAGATCTATGTGGAGACGACTAGTTAATGATCATCATGTTCGAATTCCCAGAGACACGGTTCTCCAAATGATGCGCGAAATCGACCCAGAAGGTGTTCGCCAACGCAAAGCTCACAGGCTTGTTAGACGTAAATATTATGCCCATGGTCCTAACTATGTTTGGCATGTAGACGGTTATGATAAGTTAAAACCGTATGGTTTCTGCATTCATGGAGCAATCGACGGTTACAGCAGGCGGATTCTATGGCTCGAAGTATCAAACTCCAATAACTCATCAGGGGTAATTGCGAAGTACTACCTAGACGCCTTGGCTTATTTAGGAGTGTGTCCTCGATTACTTCGATGTGACCGTGGAAGTGAGAATGCAAAACTTTCCGTGCTCCAACCTTTCTTTAGGTATAATGACACCGATAGTTTGTCAGGCATGAAAAGCTTTATGTACGGAAAGAGCGTATCCAATCAAAGAATCGAATCTTGGTGGGGAATACTAAGAAAACAAGGCATACAGTGGTGGATGTGTTATTTTAAGGATATTCAAGATACGAATGCATTCGATGCAACAAACCATGTTCATGTTGCATGCATGCGTTATTGCTTTATGGAGTTGATCCAGGCAGAGCTGGATAGAATAGTACAACACTGGAATTTACATGAAATTCGATCACAGAGGCATTCGGACATTCCTTCTGGTAAACCTGAGCTGCTTTACTACGTACCAGAGATATTCGGAGGACGCGATTATGGTCATCATGTTGATCTGGATGATTTAGAAATCTGTTTGGAATTATACAGTTCGCCTAAGAAAATGTATTGCCAAGACATTGAAGAGTTGGCATACTTCCTTTTGCCACAACATCAAAGGCCGAGGAATCCAGACGAAGCCTTTGCCTTATATAGAGATCTTTTGCAAGAAATCGAAGCATTTATTTGAACAAAAACCTTTAATAGGCATTCCAGCGGTCACAGGCTGTAGTTATATAAGAGTGTTATAACTGAAATACTAAAGAATAAAACCCATGGATTTGGTGCTGTCAAATATGATAGAATGAAATTCCTGGAAACACTTTTACAAGTGTTTCCAGGATCGCCGCAACTTTCTATATCGCACCGGACTGCATAAACACTGTGGTTTCTAATACAATGGATTATGATGCAAGGTAGAAGAGACAAAAATGAACATACATAAAACTGTAACTCTCTCACCATAATTGGTGAATATAATGACCTTGAACAAAATAATATATAGTGACAAACTGTCAACCGGATTCTTGTAGATTTTCAAAGCATGGTTTTAATTAAGTACAGTATTTATAGATCAGCTGGCTAACTGTCACTCCGCACCACTTCGGTACCTCGTTCCACTTCCCTGACAGATTAGCATAGGTTGCATTTAAACCAATGTCGAAATGATTGCGGATTTCGTAAGCGACTTGCAGTTATGTTATTTTGCTATTAATCGTATCATTTTTATATGTATTTGTACCAGTGCCAAAGACCTTCCAGTAAACACATACAATTACCTAAAACGTTTAAATTAATGTAGAAAAACAAACGATTTTCGACTTTGAGTCGCTATTCTACAGTAGTCTCCCCTGATCTATTTATAAACATCTTTGAAATTTTCAATAGAAAAACTGAAGTATTTTATGATTCTGCGTGCTTTATCAAATAGAATATTTATAATTTATGTCATATATGCAAGAAAATATCTAACATAAGTTAGAATAACACAGTTTTGCAGTTTTGACGAATTTTCATTTTCGACCAAGAGCTGAATATATCCCATTTCCGTCGGTATGAAGAGGTTTAACGGAATACCGATGGAAATATTATATGAAGAGGTTTAACGGAATACCGATGGAAATATTCCGTCTACAGTATTTATTGTCTAATGATAGGTCCTTCATATTTCAACCACAATGGTTTGGTTATAAGAATGGTAAAGATGTGTGTTTGACCTTGCAGAAAACTCAATCGGGGTATAGTCCGATTTTGACCCCTGAGCCTTGACCTCCAGGACGAGTCCACTGTAATCGGTAAAGCGCGTTAAAAGTTCGGTTTTTAAGAAAGTAGTTACCTACCTTTGTAACAGAATATCGCTAAAACATTTATTAATCTGTGTTTAAGTATATGCAGTCGTGGCGCAGTGGATATATTACTTGATTGCAAAGACGACTGTCTCAGGTTCGAAACCCATTCAACCAATTTTCTTTTTTGGTCGAAAAAAGCCATTCTCTGAAACACATTTTTGCTTTCGATTTTTCTACAGATTTTGTTTTTTTCATTTTGGATTATATCATTATTTTTTTTATTTATTTTATATTTTATTCAATTTGCAAATTTTGATTCATTTCATTTCGGCAGATACAAATCAGCGAAACTTAGTCGTCCTTTGCAGTGTCTGAATCGCTGGATTCGGGCTCATAGTCCGGTCTTTCCTAGGCAAAGGACAATTGGCCCCTGTTCTTTGTCGACGGCAATGTCGATTTTCAAGTACAGTATTGCCTTTAAATACCAAGGACGTGACGCATGCAGTTTCATGCCTTCGCTGGTCAGATTTCTGATGATTCCAATTCTAAAGTGAAGGTTTCGCATGACAATGAAATTATTGGGCCTTGTTATGAGTTGTATAATTTATAAAATATAAATATAATTTGAGCCGCCTCATGAGAAAACCATCAATCTGCGTACGCGAAAACAAAGGCGCAGATCAGCCTCGCAGTAACTGCGAAGCTGATCAGCGCCTTTGTTTTCACTACACAGATATAGTACAATTCCTCTACTTTCTAAATCCAAAATTTCCTGTCTCTAGCCATCTTCTGTGCTTGTACAGCCCAGTTTGCGTTGGACCTGGTCTGAAACCACATTCCGGTTGGTTTTCCCACGAGGCGGCTCATTTGTAAAAACAAAAATAATTAATAAAAAAAAACAAAGTGTCAACGCTGGGATTCGAACCCGCAATATACGGGTTTGAAGGCAGGAGCCAAACGACCACGGCCATAGAGACTTGTAACAAAAACTGTTATTATAATACATTATCAAGTAACTACCGGTAAGATGATTTACCTTAAACAAGGAATGGACTAAACCTTAAAAGTACATTTACGGCTCACTGCGTGAAATCGGACTATAGATGTACATATGCAAACAGTGCATATCTAGATCTAATGCCACATACTGATGCGTCTGCTTCAGGTGTTCTCTTTTTAAAAGCTTACTGTCGTGTATATATACTTAATTGACTTAATTAAATGATGTATACTCACAGTCTTCAAAAAGCCAACCCCAACACTTCCCTGGTTTATCCATTGTTTAAAAAGAGTACAGGGTATTGTCAATCTGTAGCTTAAATACCAAAATAAAATACCGGTATAAATTGATTTCACTTTTAGGCCCCGTCCCACCTAAACGAATTCATTCGACCAATCCTTGCCAAAACAGTAAATGTAATCTCAGCGCATTTTGGTCGAAACTCTCTGAAAATTGATATTATATGATATGCAATACCTCAGGGTTTGTTAGCTATGGTTAGATGCAAATAGTTGAAGATAGATTCGTGTAACTATGAAAATTACTGATTACTGAGATACGGATCGTTACCGATGCGATGGATAGATTCTGATAATTTCGGACCTTATCCGTAGCATTATGCACATGTATGCAACTTTGTGACCAAACCCTGAACCTAGTCTCATTTTTAAGCTTAGACATAGCACTTTTATCCTATGATAAGTAATACAAGTCATCTAATTTGAATGTTCATAAATTTCAATGGAAACATTTAAAAAATGAAAGAAAAAAACGTTAAAAATCTATAAATAAACTAACTTCAGACCCAAACTATCACTGCGACACTTTGTTATTTCAGCATGTTATATCATATGACAAATGTGTTGATGTCATGGGTTTAAATAAGAAAAATACCTCATTTACATATTCATGAATATTAATGAAAATGTCAAAAATCGAGGAAAAACAACGGAAAAACTGTAGCCATTGCAAGGTTTTGGATAGGATATAAGATTTATCTTGCATCATTGGGACCATATTATAATTGGTCTGTAATGATACATGGACCTAGCAATTTAACCTTCATACCTAATATTCAAATCATTGAATTTGCTTATTAAAACCATAAAAAATCGGAGATCATGAAAGAATTGGGTGTATACAGTATGTACAAAACCACGTATTCCAGAGCTGTTAATAAACCAAAGATACTGAAAGAGGTACAAAATGACTGTTATGGAAATGCACTATAATCCTAAAGTATGATATAAGAATAAACTGATTTTCAATTTCATGAATTTTAATGAGCACTTTTAAATTAAACATTGGAGAGAAAAAGTGAAGAAAAAAAAAAATAAAAATAAATAAACAGGTAAACCTACAAAATGACTTGTATATGAAAATGGCCTCAAATGGTTGCTACAGTAATTATTATACCATTCTATGCTACAATATATAAGTCATTTGATTATTACATTAAAGTACCAAAAGTTATTCCACAACGTCGGAATTTCCATTGACTTGCGTGTATTTTCATGTTTACAAGAAAAATTATCCTGTCTCTCCTGGTCAACTTATTTTCATGATTTTGGTGTCATTTGAAAGTTAAATAAATAAAGCAATAAACAAGGTATTTTCAATCAATTCCGTGCATGTGTTTTTTTTTATTTTCATGAACTTTAATATTTTGGTGTGTGTTGTTCTGACACGGTTAATACTTTTTGGATATTATGGACATTGTGTGTATATCAGAGCTATATTCTTTTTGATAGCATAATTAATTTTAACCTTAAAAAGTCATTCTCCACGTTGTTGCAACAGTTTAAGGCTGTATCTGACGTTTGACGTTTTAGATCTGTACGAATCTGTGTTCTTTTACTCTAATGTTGTATACAAAGACTATGTCTAACGTTTGACGTTTTAGATCTGTACGAATCTATGTTCATTTACCTTGACGTTTTTCTAAAACAATGGTTGAGTAGGACGTAATTTTCAATATTTTACAAAATACTAAAACCCGGAATCATATATGTATCAAGAATTTATCGTTTATAGCGGGTGCAATTCAGATTCCTTATTAATTCCTTTTAAACGTAATATCTCGAAAGATTTTGTGGTTATGGGGTAAGGTGTAGTTTTATTTTCAAGCTATATTATTTTATTTCGCTTCGCTGGCTCGATACTTGAGACATAAGGGAACAAAGGGAATTGTGAATCTGACTCTTTCTGTGTGTCTAATGCTTAACTCGCACGGTGTATGGAACATAATCGACAAGTAGCCAATAGGGCAACGATCGCTCTCCTCAGAGGCATGATAATATTGATTTTTCAAACACTGTAGGGCAGGTTAACTCCAAAATCAGAAGACAGAAGCTAACTGACCAGTAAGAGATTGAATCTGGCCAAAAATGTAAAAGATGTTTAAAGGTTTTTACCATATATGGACATGGCGGCCATCTTGGTCATGTGACCATGACCATTTTATAAACACTTTCGTTCTACCTTCCCAAGGAGGCTTCATAGGAGATTTGGCTTTGATTGGCCAAGCAGTTTCAGAGTAGATGTTAGTCGTTAACATTTATATAGCCTCGGGACAGGGGCAGACAACCCACTGGGGCCAATGTTTTTTTCATTAACACAAATCTTCTGTCCATTTGCACCCAGCAAATTTTCCCCAACAAATGGCATTTTACCAATTTTCCACATTTAAGTGCATAGGCGACCAAATTTGACCTTGCCCTCATCCAAGTGTCAAGATTTATAAACACAATGAAGTACTTTGGTCACTGATGCTACATCCAAGTTTCATCGGTCCACCGGTTCTGGCGAAGATGTTTGAAGGACTTTACCATATATGGGCACGGCGGTCATCTTGGTCATGTGACATGGATTATTTATAAACACATTAGTTCCCCCTTCCTATAGATGATCCGAATATGTGCCAAAACCTGTTTTAGAATACTTCAGAAACAGTCTTCCTTTTTATATTCTTAAAATCTACGGACAATTTATACTTCTCATTGTTCAATAGAATTATTTTGAACTGATTTGATGATCAATTCATATTTGTTTATACGTTGTGATAATGTCTTATAAAAGAAACGTTTTATACCGACTAAGATTTTCATACTTATACTAACTATTTGATAGTAAGTTTTAATTTTACACAGCATTTAAATTATCCAGTGTAAACGCCAGTGGACCCCCACTTGCTCTGGGCACAAATGTTCCTGGAGATGTGGGTGGTGGCTCGTGGAGGACCTTGATGTGATGCGCCGGTGCCAGGTCTTGGGGTGTAAGTACTTGAAGGCTCACAGACTCGCTCCTTTAGGTCTATTGGTGTTTTCACTTTCCAGTGAACATTCTTGATTATACTTAAAAAGGTACAAGTAGGCAAAGATCAGGAAAAGGCGCAATCAGAAAGAGATTCCCACTCCAAAACCAAGATGGGAAAAAACTAAATGAATAATGAGGTACTTATACCATGAAAACATATCGTCAGCCGAATGAGCAGCTATTTTCCCAATAGGTGGCCACTCAGTTACCTTAACTAAAATATGAAAACACACACAACAGTACAAAAAAATTAAACACCAACACATAAAACAATAAGAACCACCTCAGAAGTATCGCCTTGGAACGATCAGTTATATAAAATTACTGGCGGGCTTAAACCGGTTTTACAGAGCTCTAACCTCACCCTCAGCTTCTGCAGTGGTTCATAACATTTAGTTAGTTGTTCGGTCCTCGTGGTTGCTTTTAAAATGATTATTAGATTCATTATATAATGTTCTCTTTCCATTGTATGTATTTGATATGCGACACTCAAATAAACTATTTTTAAACTAGATGATTGGCTTGATCAGGGAAGAAGATCTTTGAAAATGGTGGACAGATGGACGGACGGACGTCCTATAAGCTCACCTTGTGAGCCAAAAATGTTAGACAACAGATGGACGCTGTACCATGGGTCTCCTCGTAAAAGCTCATCTGTTGAGCCGTCTGTGGCCCAAGTGAGCTAAAAACACACATCACGACCTAAAGCAGAACTTGGCTAGACTGGTGGTTGTCAAACAGGAAACAAAAACAGTGAAGACAAACTAAGGATATCTTCCTTTATAATCTAAACTAAATATCAAATGTTCATATCAAGAGCAAATCTGAATGAGTGAACTTATAAAAGAGCCTTCACGTGAGAAAACCAACAACTTGCATATGCGAAAACAAAGGTGCAGATCAGCTGTGCTGCACAGCTGATCAGTGCCTTTGTTTTTGCACCATGGCAAGTACGCTCCATCTTCTTTCTAAATCCAAATTTTTAAGCATCTAGCTGTTCAGCCCAGTTTGTCTCAATACTGTTCGGAAGCCCAAATAGTTGGTTTTCTCACCAAAGGCTCATATAATATAGATTTTAGTCTAGTGTGCAACACTTTAGACGGTTGAGTTCTCTATAAGCTAAATGCACTTTACCTGTCTCTACTGATTCAGACTATTTTTTGTTGGTTGCTGAGCTTGTCAATATTTTTCTGTTGTTATGAATTTGGTGAAAAAATGTGAGCTGAAGGTCTCGAGGTGTGTGGGGGGCGTTACTGAGCCCCATTTATTCAACATGATAATGACCAATTTGATAATAGAGACGGGTTAAGTGCAGGTGAGCTAAAAAGTCAAGACAATGCTGATATAACAATCATCATAATGAAAAGTTTTCAGGTAGATGGATTTTATAGCAATTCCAGTGAATGACTCCCACAAAAGGACGGATTGGTCCTTTGTGAAGCTCTTATTTAAGTAAGAAGATTTGTTGCAAACTATGATAATGCAGTTTACTTCTCAAGTCACTAGTTTCCCCAAGTCTGATAAAATCCTCAACAACAAATGGTGGTCCACTTTTCACAATGAAAAATTATCATTTTCTACTCCAACTTTATTGTAATGTCAACACCTTGTGAGAACTTGATTCAGAAGATTTTTTAAACAAATAATGAAATATTTCAATACTTGCAAATTGTGACTTGGTGTCCTTCAATGAAGATAAATGGTTCAGGTGATAGTTTGACAAAGAGGCTTACAAAGATAAACTGCAGTTGCTTGGGGGAAGTCAAAAGGACAAGCAAGCATTAGCTAACCTGCAACCTTGTTTGAATTTTCGATGAGCTGTTGCAAGACAACTTAGCTCGCCTGAACTGCATCTTTCCACTAAAACTATTTACAAAAATCACTTTGCAGGAGATGATAGGATGCGCACTGTGGTGAATCTGCGAACGGTTACCGTAAATGAGAGAACCCTGGCACTCCTAGTGGCTAATCCAAGATAAAAATAAGAGCTGTCACAGGACAGCGTAGCTAGCCTGACTTATGCTTTGCCACTAAATCTGTTAAAATCTATCACCCATGACCTTGACCTCAAGGTCACTCGGGTGGGTCATAATGGAACATAAAACTTCAGACCAATATCTACCAAAATGCAAAGTATCAACTTGATCTATCTACATGTTCAAGAGATATAACTTGTAAATAAAAACATTAACCAAAGCTTTAACACAAAATTTTCCATGACATCAAGGTCATCCAGGTGAGATGTGATGTACAGCATAAAAACCTGAGACCAATATCTATCAACATGCAAAGTATCAACTCGATCCATCAACATGGTCAAGAGATATAGACTTATGAAAAACTTTATCACCCAGGGTGGGTCCTGATGGTACAGCGTAAAACTTCAGACCAATATCTATCAACATGCAAAGTATCAACTCGATCCATCAACATGTTCAAGAGATATAGACTTACAAAAACTTTAACCAAAAACTTAAACACAAAATTTCTAAGTCCGTGACCTTGACCTCAAGGTCATCCAGGGTGGGTCCTCTCATGTTATGAAGCATACATAAAATTTGGTCAATATGTGCATTTTGTTAAAAACTTCTTTTTGTGTACCAGTTTAAAAGATATTGACGTTTTTTGAAAAATTGTTTTACAAATTCTGAAACATTAAAATTTTGAAATGAAACAATTCTGGAATGTGAGTGATCATACTGATTACGACATTGGGACTTTTAACATATGGAGAAACAGACGAAACAAAAAAAAAAAAACCCGCTGCATTAGAGAGCTGAATGGACCCCGTCTTGGGTACCAAATGAAAAATAAACATTAGATCCATTGGAAGGATCACAGTAAAACCAAAACAAAAAAACAGAGGACCATTGGTCCGGTAAACGCTCACCTGAGATCTGGGATATGCGACCTGAGATGACCTTGCCGTAAAATAGTTCAAGGTCATCCTGAGGTCATGATTTATACATACTTTGTAGAGCTCCTTCCCCTGATGCTTCATGTCAAGTTTCAAAATGATAGGCCTTCTGGTTCTGGAGAAGATTTTTAAAGGTTTATGCTATTTATAGCCATGGCAGCCATCTTGGTCATGTGACCTTGGCCATTTATATAAACTTTCAAACCCCCTTCCTAAGGATGCTCCACATGAAGTTTGGATTTGACTGACCAAGCGGTTTCAGAGAAGAAGATCTTTGAATATTATGGTTATATACATGTATATTGCCCCGAGGTGGGGGCAGATGTGCCCCTGAGGTCCATTTTTTTCAGATTTCATTTGCCCATTTCCATAAAGTTTTTCCCTTCAAATGACATTTTGACAATTTTCCCCATTCAAATGCATGGGTGACCTATGTTGACCTTTCCATAAAATAGGTCAAGATCATCCCAGGGACATGGTTTATATGAAATTTGTAGAGCTCCTCCCCCTGATACTTCATGCCAAGTTTCAAAACCATAGGCCTTCTAAATCTGTTAAAATCTATCACCCATGACCTTGACCTCAAGGTCACTCAGGTGGGTCATGACGGTACAACATAAAACTTCAGACCAATATCTACCAAAATGCAAAGTATTAACTTGATCTATCTACATGTTCACCCAGGGTAGGTCATGATGGTACTGCATGAAACGTCAGACCAATATGCAAAGTATCAACTCGATCCATTAACATGGTTAAGAGATATAGACTTTCAAATACTTTAAGCAAAAACTTAAAACACAAAATTTCTAAGAGTCTGTGACCTTGACCTCAAGGTCACCCAGGGTGGGTCATGATGGTACTGCGTAAAACTTCAGACCAATATCTACCATCATGCAAAGTATCAACTTGATCCATCGACATAGTCAAGAGATATAGACTTACAAAAAACTTTAACCGAAAGTGTGACACGGACACGGACGCACACGCGGACAACCTAGGTGACAACAATAGCTCTATGCACTTCGTGCAGGCGAGCTAAAAACTGTCATACTGCATTACAAAGGATATTAGGCATTAAAGTAATGCAAAAATGGTCATAATCAAATGCTTAGAAACGAGTGAACAAACACATTTTACCTGAATGGCACTTTCTGCGGAACAATAAACTAGGTATCTTAGTTAAGGGGTTAATCGTTTCAGCAACCCTGATTTTATTGTCCGGTGGAATTTTGACTCCAGTCTTTAACCAAACCTCAGATAAAAGTAAATGACTGAGTTATATGATAAAGAATATTTTGTCTAAGTTTCAAGAAATTTTGCAATATCTTACGAGTGATTCGCCATTGTCGATGATTCTGCATTGTCAAGTCCACTGTATATGAGCATGGCGACCATCTTGGTCATGTGACGAAAAATCGCGCGAATAAAACTTTGATCCTAATTAGCATAATCCACATAAAATTTCACTTTCATAGGCCCAGTGGTTTCTGAGAAAACAAAGTTCTTAATTTTGATATTAAAATGACCTTGAGCCAAGGTCAAGAAATGACCTTGACCTAAATTAATAATATATCTTCATTGGCTCCATTAATTGTTTGCATCTAGCAAGTTTCAGGTCCCAGGCTGCAATAATTTCCTAAAAATCCATTGTTTTTGCTTTTCCAAATGTAAAAGCCAATGTTTCCAAAATTGACCTTGCCATAGTATAGGTCAAGGTCATCCTAGGGTTATCATTTGAACAACCTATGATGGGCTGGAGTCACAAATGCTACATGCCAAGTTTTGTGAAAATCGGCCCACCGGTTCTGGAGAAAATTTTTGAGTGGTTTTTACCGTATATGGGTGTGGCAGCCATCTTGGTCATGTCACCAAGATCCTGCAAACAAAATTTTGTATATCCTACCCAAGACTGCTCCAGATAAAATTCGGCTTTCATCGGCCAAGTGGTTTCAGAGGTGAAGATCTTTGATATTGTAAACAGACAATGGACAAAGGACGACGGACGGATGCCGGAACATGGCCATCCTATAGGCTCACCTTTTGAGCATTCGGTGCAGGTGAGCTAAACATGTGAAAAACAAGCACAGATTCAGAACCAGAGAACCAAGTCCTGTTAAGGCTCATCTGACATATAATATAAACCCCAGGCCCATGATTGACTCTAATAATTATCAGTTCACGCATTTACAACTGTTATGAAACATTAATAAACAATACAAGACAAAATATTTTCACTGTATCACTGTATGGTAATATGCAAAGAACTAAATCAAAACTAATCTCTATATTAAACTAGAAATTGGCTGCAAGCAAGGCTTTCAGTATACCCCCCGCAAAATTATCTGAAGCTGGCCAATAACTTCCTAAGTCAAACATGCAGAAAATTTGTCAAAGATATCTTTTTAGCATTATAATTCTTCATGTACATACTCAGTATGCCAGTCACATCTATAAGATATTAAAAGAATGTATTGAAAGCTTGAGGTTGATTTCACTGTATGCACTATGATCATTATTGTTTATCATGAGAAATGGTAAAAAATTGTGTAAGTTAAAGAAAAGCTGAAAATTTGTCAAAAATTATTTTTTCAGCATGAAAATTATTTATGTACATCTAAAATATATCTGGAACAAATCTACAAAGAATTTAAAAGAAACAATGAAAGCCCTCAGAGGAGTTGATTTCACAAAGTATGCACTACAACCATTATTGTATATAAGAAATAGTCAAGAAATGGCTATGTTGAAAAATGATGTAAATTTGTCAAAATTCACTTTTTCAGTATTATAATTCTTCATGCACATCTTCAATATGTGTGGAACATGTCTGCAAAGTATTGAAAAGAAATACTGAAAGCCCTAGGAGGAGTTGATTTCACAAACTACGCACTACCAACCATTATTGTATATAAGCAATGGTCAAAAATGGCTATGTTAAAAATGCTGTAAATTTGTCAAAAATATTTTTCAGTATTATAATTCTTCATGCACATCTTCAATATGTGTGGAACATGTCTGCAAAGTATTGAAAAGAAATACTGAAAGCCCTAGGAGGAGTTGATTTCACAAAATATGCACTACCAATCATTATTGTATATAAGCAATGGTCAAAAAATGGCTATGATAAAAATTGCTGTAAATTTGTCAAAAATTATTTTTTCATCATTATAATTCTTCATGCACATCTTCAATATGTGTGAAACATGTCTGCAAAGTATTAAAAAGAAATACTGAAAGCCCTAGGAGAAGTTGATTTCACAAACTATGCACTACCAACCATTATTGTATATAAGCAATGGTCAAAAAATGGCTATGTTGAAAAATGCTGTAAATTTGTCAAAAATTATGTTTTCATCATTTTAATTCTTCATGCACATCTTCAGTATGTGTGGAACATGTCTGCAAAGTATTGAAAAGAAATACTGAAAGCCCTAGGAGAAGTTGATTTCACAAACTATGCACTACCAACCATTGTTGAATATGGCAATTATCAAAAATTGGCTAAGTTCAAAATGCTGTAAATATGTCAAAATTTATTTTTTCAGCATAATACTTCTTCATGCGTATCTTCAATATATCTGGCACATATCTGCAAAGTAACAAAAGAGAATATTAAGCTGTAGGAGGAGTTGATTTCACAAAGTATGCACTATTAGCACTATGGCAAACATTCTATGAATAGGTTTAAAAAGTCCCATAACTCTTGCAAAACTGACCCTTTGGCCTCTAAATTCATATCACACATGTGTTGTTTAATGGTGCAGGTGTGTTGAAAATTTGAAGAACATCGGGCAAAAACTACTTAAGTTATTCAGCAAAGATGTCAAAATGTTGACGGAATGACGGAGTCACGGAATCACGGACAGGCTGAAAACAGTATACCCCCCTAAAACTTCGTTTTGCAGGGGGTATAATAAAATCATGGACCATGATTCTGGATTTTGGTAATCATTAACTATACTAAACAAAAGGGGTACTACTAAAATACGAAATGGGTTATTTTGGGAGAAATGGGGCGAAATGGGCAATTTATTGGCAAAATGGGCATGTTTCGTTTAGAAACTTATACCAAAACAGGGTTTATGTTTGGTGTCAGGTTTAATAATTTATATATCCGTTATTTTAGATAGGCTGTAATCCGATGGATCAGATCTGTACCCAAAATAAACAAAAATAAAGGACTTTTTTCCAGTATGAATAGCACTTCTCATATTAACATAAAACACTCAAAGTTTCACCAGAGATGGACATTAGACTATGCAATGTCAACGTTTCGATGCTTTGCTATTGAAATAAACCATTTTTGAATAAATTCCAACCATATTATTTCCTGAATGATGCCCATTTCGCCCAAAAAGTTGCACATTTTGCCC
Organism: Rugalucina vietnamica; assembly: GCA_964017185.1. NCBI lineage: Eukaryota > Metazoa > Mollusca > Bivalvia > Lucinida > Lucinidae > Rugalucina > Rugalucina vietnamica. Next base: position 54,844,464 of record OZ024875.1, on the reverse strand, counting down.
CCATTTCGCCAAAAACTTGCACATTTCGCCCCATTTCGCCAAAAGGTGCCCATTTCATAATTTAGCACTATGGAACAAAAGTGAAAATGCTACACATAAATCGCAACATGAATGTTTGCCCCTACTTTCATTTCATAGTAAAACATTTCATAGCACTAAAACTCCATTCTTTGGCTGTAAGTTGCACTTACTGTCTACACACTATCTTCCAGAAACTGCATTTTTCAAAATCTCACTTTGCTGAAAGACCTCAAGAAAAATATTACCATGTCACCAAGTTGCCTTCCAAAAGTCTTAAAACGTGCCACAAAAATTTTGAAAATCGGTTAACAAATAAAAATTTTGTGCCATAAAATAATTTTGAATAGGGCTTTTTCCATTGAAAATTGTCAGCAAGGGAAGTAACTACTTTCCCAGAAAAAAAATCTTAATTGGTTACTTTTCATTTAAAATGCATCAAGCCAAAACAAAATTGTATTGTATGCATATTTGAGTGCAAAACTCTTAAAATTATTCCACAGATTCGCTTGATTTTCAATTTTAAGGTGTTTGGATTACCTCCCCTGCACATGCAAAAGGCCTTTTCAAAATCATTTTTGGGCATAATTATTCTATAAGTTAACCGATTTTCAATTTTTTTGCGGCACTTTTAAGGGCTTTTGGGTTGCAAAAAGATGACATAGTCATATTTTTCTTGTGGTGTTTCAGAAAAGTGAGATTTTGAAAAATGCAGTTTATGAAAGATGGTGTAAAGACAGTAGATTCATTTCTGTCATGCACTTTAACAAGGGGACAAAATAATGACCATGTCAAATCAGTAGCATGTGTAACAAAACTAACCCAAATGAGCTCATAGCATCAGTTATGTTTGTTTCCAAGCACTGCTGATGTGATAAGCTCATTTCCACGAAATCCATAACACATACTACTGGATTGACGCAGACAATTTCTTGATCCCTTACATGCTAAAATGTACTCGAATTGAGGGAAACTAACCCAAGTGCTTCTCACAGCCAAATAATGAATTTCAATGTGTTATGAAATGTTTTATAATAACAAGAACACCGCAAAGGTCGATGTCGCACCTGCATCAGGCAAAATGTCTATTATGTATAATGTATGTTTTGGCCCTTGAAATAGACTTTGCAAAGTTGGGCGACCCTGAAATAGGACACGATAACCAGATCAAGGTGCATGCTTGAACAGTATGTAAAGGTCAATTTCTATGCAAGGTTACACACTATCAGAGGTGAAGAGCAAACCCAACTTTGACATAAAGTTTACAAAAGTGATGGACCATGAAATATAGGTCATGGTGCATTCTGTCCATATTCACTGGGAGCTTCCTTGGTCCCGATATAAAAAGGTTTTGTTTGACTTTTACTATAGGTCCCGATAGGATTTGGTTTTGTTTGATTCAGGTACCGGATTTTTTTCTACAATAATTCCAAGAATTTGGTCGAAGATTTGATTTGATTTTAATTTATGACGTCATTGAAAGAATTTTAAGTCATAATATAGTGCTTTAAATGCAATTTTATAGTAAGATTTCATTTGATTCGTTAAAATGTGATATAAATTAAGCAATTTATGTTTATGTCGACTCTTTTTTGTGGAGATTTACTGTGTTAAAGAAGTAGAACGAATCAGTTACCCAAAAGTCAAACAAAACCTTTTTATATCGGGACCAAGGAAGGACCCAGTGATATTTGCCAGCAAATTTTCTCCAATCAAATGGCATTGTACCAATTTTCCCCCATTCAAATGCATTGGCAACCTAAGTTAACCATGTCATAAAATAGGCCAAGGATCATGATTTATTTATACAGTATAATGATTATGGAGCTTTAGTCCAACTGCTACAAGCCAAGTTTCAATAACACAGGACTTTGAATTCTAGAGAGGAAGATTTTTTTAAGGTGGGCATGGTGGCCATCTTGGTTATGTGACCTGGATTATTCATATACACCACTTTGGTTCCTTTTTCCCAAAGAGACTTCCTATTAAATGTGGCTTTGACTGGCCAAGAGGTTAAAGAGAGGATATTTGAAAATGGTGGGCAAAGGACATTGGACCATGGGTATCCTATATGCTCAACCGCATAGCCTGCATCTGGTTGAGCTAAGGGGCAGAAATTCATATTAGCATTTATGTGTAGATTTTTTTCACTTTTTCTTCGGTGTAAATAAATTTCCCTCTGTCATAACAATAATAAGTATGAATCATTAAAGGAATGGGACCACAAACTTATTCTCTTACTTAATATGAAAGGCTTATGGTAGCTGAACATTATGCTCAAAACTTCAAGTTGTAAGAAAGTTATAGAGGTTTAAACACTTTGTTTAAACTCTTTGATGCTTTTGTTTAAACTCTTTGATGCTTTTACATAACCAGAGGACCAATGGTCCTGTAAACGCTCACCTGAAACCTGAGATATATACCGATAAACTTGTTTGACTAGAATGGTAATATACATGTATATAACCCCAGGGCCAGGTCAGAGCAACCCCTGGAGTCAATTTCTTTTTCAAATCATAAAACTTCAGTCCATTTGCCAATTTACTGCAAGTTTTGCCCTTTAAATGACATTGTAACAATTTTCCCCATTCAAATGCATAGGCGACCTAAGTTGACCTTGCCGTAAAAAAGGTCAAGGTCATCCCAGGGTCATGATTTATACAAACTTTGTAGAGCTCCATTGCCTGATGCTTCATGCCAAGATTCAAACCCATAGGCCTTCTGGTTCTGGAGAAGAAGATTTTTTTAAAGGTTTTTGCTATTTATAGCCATGGTGGCCATCTTGGTCATGTGACCTTAACCAATTATACAAACTTTCATTCACTCTTCCTAAGAATGCTCCGTATAAAGTTTGGCTTTGATTGGCCAAGCGGTTTCAGAGAAGAAGATGTTTGAATATTATGGTCATACACACGTATATAGCCCCAGGGCAGGGGCAGACAACCCTCTGGGCCCAAAATATTTTCATCAACATAAATCTTCTGTCCATTTGCTCATTCCTAGCAAGTTTTTTTTGCCATTAAATGACATTTTCCTATTTTTTCCCATTCACATGCATGGGCGGCCTAAGTTGACCTACTGTTAAAAAGGTCAAGGTCATCCCAGGGTCATGATTTATATAAACTTTGTAGAGCTCCATTGCCTGATGCTTCATGTCAAGTTTCAAAATCATAGGCCTTCTGGTTCTGGAGAAGAAGATTTTTAAAGGTTTTTGCTATTTATAGCCACTTGGTCATGTGACCTGGACCATTTATATGAACTTTTTTTCCCTCTTCCTAAGGATGCTCCACATGAAGTTTGGCTTTGATTGGTCAAGCGGTTTCAGAGGAGAAGATGTTTCAATATTATGGAAATATACATGTATATAGCCCCGGGGCAGGGGCAGACAACCCCCAGTGGCAATTTTTTTTCCATAAACCTTAATTTTCTGTCTATTTGCCTATTCCCAGTAAGTTTTACCCATTTAATAGCATTTTACCACTTTTCCCCATTTAAATGCATTTGCGACCTAAGTTGACCTTGCCGTAAAATAGGTCAAGGTCATCGCAGGGTCATGATTTATATAAACTTTATAGAGCTTCTTTCTGTGATGCTTCATGCCAAGATTCAAAATCATAGGCCTTCTGGTTCTGGAGAAGAAGATTTTTAAAGGTTTTTGCTATTTATAGCCATGGCGGCCATCTTGGTCATGTGACCTGGACCATTTATATAAACTTTTGTTCCCCCTTCCTAAAGATGCTCCACATGAAGTTTGGCTTTGATTGGAAAAGCGGTTTCAGAGGAGAAGATCTTTGAAATTGTGGACGGACGACGGACGGACGACGGACCATGGCCATCCTATAAGCTCACCTTGTGAGCCTTCCGCTCAGGTGAGCTAAAAATGTGCTTGTGTGGGTATGACGTCACTCCATCTCAATTATAAAATGCAAATATAAACCATTTATTTGAAAATTTAAAACCAGAGGACCAATGGTCCTGTAAACGCTCACCTGAGATCTGGGATATGTGACCTAAGTTGACCTCGTCATAAAATAGGTCAAGGTCATCCCAGGGTCATGATTTATACACACTTGTCATCCCAGGGTCATGATTTATATAAACTTTGAAGAGCTACATTACCTGGTGCTTCATGCCAAAGTTCAAAATCATAGGCCTTCTGTTTCCGAAGAAGATTTTAAAAGGTTTTTGTTATTTATAGCCATGGCAGCCATCTTGGTCATGTGACCTTGACCATTTAAATTAACTTTCATCCCCCCTGTCTAACAACGCTACACAGAAAGTTTGGATTTGATTGGCCGAGTGGTTTCAGAGAAGATGTTTGAATATTATGGTTATCTACATGTATATAGCCCCGGGGCACGGGCAGATTTCCCCTGGGGACAATTTTTTTCATAAACATACATATCTGTCCATTTGCATACTCCCAGCAAGTATCCACACATTTAATTACATTTTACTAATTTTCCCCATTCAAATGCATGGGCGACCAAAATTGACCTTGCCGTAAAATAGGTCAAGGTCATCCCAGGGTCATGATTTATATAAACTCCCCTCCCTGATGCTTCATGCCAAGTTTCAAAATCATAGGCCTTCTGGTTCTGGGGAAGATTTTTAAAAGGTTTTTGCTATTTATAGCCATGGCGGCCATCTTGGTTATGTGACCTAGACCATTTATATAAGCTTTGGTTCCCCCTTCCTAAGGATACTGCTTATAAAATTTGTGGTTTCTGAGAAAATTAAGTTTAAATTTAATATGTAAATGACCTTTAGCCAAGGTCAAGAGATGACCTTGACCTTGAATACTCATAACTTCATTAACTCAATAAGTTGTCTGTATCTACAAACTTTCAGGTCCCAGGCCACAAGATTTCCTGAAAAATCCAATGTTTTCACTCTTTTCAATTGAAAAGCCTATGTAACCAAAGTTGACCTTGCCGTAAAATAGGTCAAGGTCAACCGAAGGTCATGATTTATACAAACTACGATGGGCAGACATCCTCGATGCTATATACCAAGTTTCATTGAAATCGGTCCACCGGTTCCAGAGGAGAAGTTTCTTAAGGTTTTTGCTATTTATAGCCATGGCAGCCATCTTGGTCGTGTGACCTGGACCATTTATACAAACTTTCGTTCCCCCTTCCAAAGGATGCTCCACATGAAATTTGAATTTGATTGGCCAAGCGGTTTCAGAGAAGATGTTTGAAAAGTGTGAACGACGACAACGACAACGACGGAGCATGGGTATACTAAAAGCTCACATTGTGAGCCTAAAGGCTCAGCTGAGTTAAAAAAAATGTATGTGCATGAGCTACTTTTTCTTTCAATCTGTGGTATGAACGCCTCTTTTCAAGTGAAAAAAGCGAGCCAAATGCTGTAAATCATACTTTTTTGTCATTTTGGTCACATGACTAGCTCAATAAACTGCCATAGACAGCCATTGTAAAATTTTAAAATTACCATATCTACAAGACCACTGAACTGATTTACATAAAACAAAATGTTTGTCTCTGACCACTGTCTCTTGAAATGAACAAGATCTTTGTGGCATATTCCTTTAATCATTATGAATCATTGTAAACACCATATGAAACAAATAAAAATTAAAACTGAAATAGTAGAACAATGTCCATGCCACCTCAACTGAAAACTTTGTACGTCCGGTACACAATTGCAATAAAATCTTAACAAAATGACATATACACACATGTTGTGGCAATTCCTTTGCCTATAGATGAATGTTGACTGCTAGACATTAGTAATTAGGTGTATGTATATAAAACACTATGCCCTACACCAAAAGTTATGCTTGTCCCTGAATAGATTACATTGTTTGAAGTGCAAGTACTAAAGATATAACTACGACTCAACCACTTTATAAAACAATAAAAAAGTTTGTTATAACACTTTTGTATACATCACTGAAACTGATGGACCCAAACTTGTAACTTTTTGTTATATAATATACATTTTAGACTATTCAAAACAAAGATTTGGACCACATTTTTATAGGTAGGTAGGTATGCCAATTCTGTAACAGCATCAGGAAGCTCAGCACTTTAAATATATTTTTTCACTAAAGCACACAGGTCTCGTGAGGTGAAAAACTGAAAGACTTTTGTTCTAGTCAAATGACTCAACTAAATGTCACGTACTATTGCATGTTGTAAGCTAAAACTACTATGCTTTTTAACCACACACAAGTAAAAGAAAGTAGGTAGAGCTTAAAATTCCATTTCCTTGCAGTAATCTAATTTCAACTCAACTATAACCACTGAAAATGATGGTCCAAAGATTTAATGAACCAGATATACCACAATCTAACAACAAGATACACTCAAACAGCATTTATCCACATCTTAGTTTCTATGTGACTATTTTGCAGCCATTCATTTTCTGAAGTAGCTCAAGAGCTGAAGGTCTCGCAAATGCATTATATGAAAGACCATTGTCCAGAATTTTAGATATTTCAGTTGGCACATGTTCACTATCTAATAAGGCTGCAAGACCATCAGGTATTGCTTGCTTTTTCATTCTATCCTGTATAATACTGATGAAATTCTCCTCATTGAGATTCTCCTCATTTCCACTCCATATAGGTTCCTCAATGAATAGTTCAACAAGCGTAGAGGACAAACTCCAAATATCTGACTTGGTACTAGCACTTTGTCTCTGAACAAGTACCTCAGGGGCTTGGTACATGGGTGTGCCAGGCTGCATCCCTTCAGACCCGGCAACTGTTGTAACAACCGTGTTGAAGGTCTTTAACTTGCTTAGGCCCATGTCACATAGTTTTACAATCTTAAAGTCTTTTGACATTAATATGTTCTCTGGTTTTATATCCCTATGTATAATGGTAGGGCTCTGGTTGTGCATGTATGCTATTGCTTGAATTGCTTTCTTTCCTACTTCGACTTTTGTCATCATATCTAAACACGGATGCTCTTCAGATGCAAAAATAACATCCTCCAAGTTATCACCATCTATGTACTCAGTTATAAGATAAAGTGATTTTCCAGTTGTAGAAAATGCCAATAGCTGTAGTATATTAGGGTGTCTTATATTGCTTAGTATATTTAATTCCCGCTCAATCCATGGATTGGCAAATTTCATCCGCCTTACTTCTATTTCTTTAACAGCAACTGTTGTCCCTAACCAATCAGCCTTTCTGACTATCCCAAACGCTCCCTTGCCTATTACTTCACCTATTGTGAACTCGTCTGTTTTAATTTTAGGAACAACTCCAGAGACTGACTGGGAAACACTTGTAGATGGCTTGCTAGTAGGCCCATCTTCCAGATTGTTGACTTTCTGAGATGTAAGGCTTTTTTTGACCGGTACATTAATTTCATTAGGTAAGGACTGTCTTTTTCCTTTTTTCCCCAGATTCTTTGTGTCTGGTTGTAAAGTTTGCTCAGAAGACTGTTCAGATGCCATCACTTGTTTCTGCTCAAGAATGGATATGTTTATTGGGATGGATAACTGTTGTTCCATTTGACTCTGATAAGATTTGGAGTCTGGGATGGCTGACTGTTGTTCCATTTGACTCTGATGAGATTTGGAGTCTGGGATGGATGACTGTTGTTCCATTTGACTCTGATGAGATTTGGAGTCTGGGATGGATGACTGTTGCTCCATTTGACTCTGATGAGATTCGAACGTTTGCTCAAAGGTATGTTCAGTTAATGCCATCACTGGTTTTTGCTCAAGAATGGATACGTTTATTGGGATGGATGACTGTTGGTCCACTTGACTCACAGATTCGAAAGTTTGCTCAAAGGTATGTTCAGTTAATGCCATCACTGGTTTTTGCTCAAGAATGGATACGTTTATTGGGATGGATGACTGTTGTTCCATTTGAGGCTGAAGAGTCTTCCTGTCGGGTACCTTTACACTTACTGGTGGATACACAATTTTGCATTCAGGGCCTATATAAACACCACATGTGTACATTCCATCTTCATGTATCTTGATTGCTGATAATCCTTCTCCTGACATATAGTTTTCATCATTTTTGAACCAATGTATTGTTTGGTTATTACCACCTTTTAGAATTGTTCCTAAAATGATGTAATTCTGATTCTCACCGGCTTCTTCAATTCCACATAGTAAATGGGGTGGGTACATGAAAACATCATTATCCATGATGGGCTCATGAAGTATAACACTGTCTCTCTCCTTGTCTACTTCATAGTATACTTTTTCACCTATAGAAACAGATGTTACCTTATATCCATCCAATAATGGGTTGTACTTTTCAAACTCTTCAATTTTCTCACTCATTGTCCAACAGTCATACATGCTGTAGAAACTCAGTTCAGAAGTGGCATCAGAGAAGTTAGAATGTTTCTCTTTGGTATATTTAATTCTAATGCTTTCTGCAAGATTCCCATCAACCTCTGCTTTCAGTTCATCAACATTCTCTTTTTTCTCATTTCTTAACTCTGTCTTTAGATAGATGTAAAATTGTGAGGGGTATATACCCCGAGCTTTCAGATACTCCGCCATGGAGCACTCATTTCCATCCAAATCTGTAAACTGTTCAATTGTTACCCCATCCACTGAGCTCAATTCCACCTTCATGTCTGTAAACTGTCCAAACGGACTCTTTCCTTTTGGAAAAAACAACTTTTTTCCAAGTTCAAGAATAGAGTCGAGTGACATGGTGTCATCATTTTTTATTTGAATTATTCGGATACCTCCGCCTTTCTTTGCTGTTACTGTTTTGAAGCCAGCTGTTTTGAATTTATGTAGCCAACCTATGTGCAAGCCCGCAAAATCTTTCTTGGATCTTGTAGCTGGCATGTTCTGTAATACAAGACAAAAAGAATTATTATCCAACATAGTTTTCAAGGACAATTTGTATCTTTTATGGTACTGGCTAGCCGTATGGCCTCGTACCAGTAGCCAATAAATGTTAAACATACGGGCACATAGGGCTACACTTGAATACGGCAGCCTATCCTTCAGGGACTGAATAGACATATGGCTGTTATATTAACATACTAAAATAAGAGCTGTCGCATGACAGCGTGCTCGACTGCATCTGGCTTTGTTAAACACTAGGGCTGACTAGACTGGTAACCCAAAGCATCATGCTTATAAATGCATCCCTTTGCCTCGATGCTACAAGTCAAAATCACTGAACATGGAACATGTGAAATGAGGTCACAGTGAACTATGACTATGACTCCTTTGGGGTCAAAGGTCTGGTCATACTAACACTTAGTGTGAAAGAAGTATGTTCATATACCAATTAAGTGTTGAGATACAAGGCAACTTTAGGGTCAATCATCTGGTCAAACTTACTCATTATGTGAAAGAAGTGCTGTAAATTAGAAAATTTTCGCGTGACTTTTATTTCGCAAATTTTCAGTTTCCGAATTATTAACGAGTTTTTGAATTTGCGAACGAGCACTTGTGCAGTCTATAAAGCTTATTGTATTTCTTTATTAGCGAGAACTTTATTTTCGCGAGACAATGAATTCGCGAAGGGGGGAGACACAATGACCTATAACTACATAAGGGCCAAAGGTCTGCTCATAGTCAACCTCTGGTTGCAGTCACTCATTATTTAAAAGAAGTCTGCTTGTACATGTATACCAACTGATGTGAAAGATACTTATTGAATGTCAAGATATAAGGCAAAATCACTGAACCATGAAATTTGGTCACAGTGACCTATAAGTATATGTAGGTCAAAGGTCTGGTAGTTACTAGTACTCATCAATAATCTGAAAAGTGAACAGTAAGTAAATGTACATATTGAGTGTCAAGATATAAGACAAAATCACTGAACCATGAAATAAGGTCACAGTGACCTATAACTACTACAGGGTCAAAGTCTGGTCAAATTCAACAATAATCCCAAAGAACCATATCTGTATATTGATCAAGTGTCAAGATAAAAGGCAAAAATGAACTATAAATAGTATGGGGTGAAAGGTCTGGTCAAATTAAACCATAATCCGAAAGAAGCATGTTCATATATATTAACTTAGTGTCAAGATATAATAAGGCAAAAGCAATGAACCATGAAATTAGGTCACAGTGACCTATAACTACTTTGGGGTCCAAGTTCTGGTCAATCTCACTCATAATCTGAAAGAAGCATGTTCATATATTAACTCAGAGTCAAGATATAAGGCAAAAAAATCACTGGACCATGATAATTAGGTCAACCTGACTTTCACTTCATAAGCCACATGTCAGTGTCACAAAGTTGTGTGATGGCATACAAATCATCTTCCTAAGTTGTTTCCACAAAGAATTCAAAAGCAAAGTAATAATTTTAAAGTTGTTCTAGATTTTGATCTATACTCAAGGACTTTGAAAATGCCTCACTTGTTTTATTGCTCCTTACTCTCAGAATACGTACCAGAGGACCATTGGTCCTGAGAACGCTCACCTGAAGCCTGATCCTGGAGTATTAAGTCATCATGAAATGACCTTGACCTTGAATACTCACACACCTTTATTGAATTCATAAGTTGTCTGCATCTGCAAAGTTTCAGGTCTCAGGCTGCAATAGTTTCCAAACCCAGTGATTTATGAGAAAACCATAATTTTAATTTTGATATCTAAATGACTTTGGGTCAAGGTCAAGAAATGACCTTGGCCTTCATTAATTACTTACCTTCATTGACTCCATTGGTTGTCTGCATCTAGCAACTTCCAGGTCTCAGACTGCAACAGTTTCCAAAATATCCATTGTTTTCGCCTTTTCCCATGTAAAAGCCTATGTTTCCAAAATTGACCTTGACGTATAATAGGTCAAGGTCATCCTATGGTCATCATTTGATCAAACTATGATGGGCTGGAGTCCCAAATGCTACATACCAAGTTTCGCGAAAATTGGCCTGCCGGTTCTGGAGAAGAAAATTTTTGAGTGGTTTTTACCATATATGGGCGTGGCGGCCATCTTGGTAATGTGACCTGGATTTCGCGATCAAACTTTTGTCTCCCCTACCCATGGATGCTCCACATAAAATTTCACTTTGATTGGCCCAGCAGTTTCAGAGAAGAAGATCTTTGAAAAGTGTGTATGGACGACAGACTGGCCAAGGTCAAGAGATGACCTTGACCTAAATTAATCACATAGCTTCATCTACTCCATTAGTTGTTTGCATCTACCACTTTTCAAGCATCAGGCGGCAATAGTTTTAAAAAATCCAGTTTTCACTTTTTCTCATGTAAAAGCCTATGTTTCCAAAATTGACCTTGCCGTAAAATATGTCAAGGTCATCCTAGGGTCATCATTTTATCAAACTATGATGGGCTGGAGTCCCAAATGCTACATACCAAGTTTCATGAAAATCGGCCTGCCAGTTCTGGAGAAGAAGATTTTTGAGTGTTTTTACCATATATGGGCGTGGCAGCCATCTTGGTCATGTGACCTGGATTTCGCGATCAAACTTTTGTCTCCCCTACCATGGATGCTCCATATAAAATTTCACTTTGATTGGCCCAACAGTTTCAGAGAAGAAGATCTTTGAAAAGTGTGAATGGACGACAGACTGGCCAAGGTCAAGAGATGACCTTGACCTAAATTAATCACATACCTTCATCTACTCCATAGTTGTTTGCATCTACCACTTTTCAGGCCTCAGGCTGCAATAGTTTCCAACATATCCATTTTTTTCACTTTTTCCCATGTAAAAGCCTATGTTTCCAAATTTGACCTTGCCGTAAAATAGGTCAAGGTCATCACAGGGTCATCATTTTATCAAACTATGATGGGCTGAAGTCCCCAATGCTACATACTAAGTTTCGTGGAAATCGGCCCAACGGTTCTGGAGAAGAAGATTTTTGAAGGGTTTTTACCATATATGGGCGTGGCGGCCATCTTGGTCAGGTGACCTGGATTTCGCGATCAAACTTGAAATGCCACTACCCAAGGAGGCTCCATATAAAATTTCAACTAGATCGGCCAAGCGGTTTCAGAGAAGATCTTTGAAATTGTGGACGACAACGACGGACGGACGGATGGATGGACGACGGACGGACGCCGGATCATGGCCATCCTATAAGCTCACCTTGTAAGCCTTCGGCTCAGGTGAGCTAAATATAATTATAGGCAAAATATTTTTGAACTAAAACGTACATCCAGTCTGCTTAACTTCGACACCAAAATCGAAGCTTCAACGCAAAATCACTGAACCATGAAATTAGGTCATATAGACCTACAAGTATGTTTGGGTTAAAGGTCTGGTCATACTCATTCATAATCAGAAAGAAGTATGAAAAATACCAACGGAGTGTCGAGATATAAGGCAAAATCACTGAACCATGAAATTAGGTCACAGTGACCCAGGAATACTTTACGGTCAAAGGTCTTGTCATACTCATTCATATCATGAAAGAAGTATGTTCATACACCAATTGAGTGCCGAGATAAAAGGAAAATCCTTGAACCGTAGGACTAGTTTAGGGTCAAAGGTCTTGTCATATGCAAACATAGTGTGAAAGAAGTTCGTTCATAAACTACTTGAGTGCCGAGATATAAAGCAAAGTCACTGAACCGTGAAATTAGATCACAGTGACCTATAAGTATATTGGGGTCAAAGGTCTGGTCATACTCACTCATAATCTGAAAAAAGTACGAAAATATACTAATTGAGTGTCAAGATATAAGGCAAAATCACTGAACCGTGAAATTAGGTCACAGTGACCTAGGACTACTTCAGGGTCAAAGGTCTTGTCATATGCAAACATACTTTGAAAGAAGTTTGTTCATAAACCATTTGAGTACCGAGATATAAGGCAAAATCACTGAACCGTGAAATAAGGTCATAGTGACCTATAAGTATATTTGGGTCAAAGGTCTAGTCATACTCACTAATAATCTGAAAAAAGTATGAAAATATACTAATTGAATGTCAAGATATAATGCAAAATCACTGAACCATGAAATTAGGTCACAGTGACCTAGGACTACTTCAGGGTCAAAGTCTTGTCATACGCAAACATACTTTGAAAGAAGTTTGTTCATAAACCATTTGAGTACGGAGATAAAAGGCAAAATCACTGAACCGTGAAATTAGGTCACAGTGACCTATACGTATATTGGGGTCAAAGGTTTGGTCATACTCACTCATAATCTGAAAAAAGTATGAAAATATACTTATTGAGTGTCAAGATATATGGCAAAATCACTGAACCGTGAAATTAGGTCACAGTGACCTATAAGTATATTGGGGTCAAAGGCCTGGTCGTACTAACACATAATCTGAAAGAAGTAAGAAAATATACTAATTGAGTGTCAAGATATAAGGCAAAATCACTGAACCATGGAAAGTAGGTCAACCGACACTTACCTTCATGACACACAAGTCAGTGTCACAAAGTCAAAAGATGAATGACCAACCATCTTCCTAAGTTGTTTCTATTAAGAAATAAAAAGAAAAAAAATTCGGGGAGTTCTAGATTTTGACCTCTAGCCCCGCCCCCTGACTCCGACCCAGAGGTCCGATGTCATGGAACCTAAAGTGTATGAAGTATGAGTCGTTGTCAAGATATGGGCTCCTTGTAAAAGTTACACAGCAGTACATCTATTTTTTACAGTGTTCTACTTTTTAATCTCTAGCCCCACCCCCCAGGCATGGACCCAGAGATCCGATGCCATGAAATGAAACTCAATACTACAGGGTACCTATGGTCTGAGTATGAAAGCCCTCTGATAAAAAGTTTTCAAGATATAGACTTCTAGAATACTATATCACAGAAAAGCCATTATTATTAATGGTGTTCTAGATTTTAACCTCTAGCCCCACCCCCTGGCATGGACCCAGGGATCTGATGCCATGGAATGAAAGCCGACCCTATAGGGTGTCAATGGCACAAGTATCAATGCTTTCTGATGAGTGGTTGTCAAGATATGGACTTCTAGAAAACTTTAACACAAGAATGGCCATTTTTGAAGGTGTTCTAGATTTTAACCTCCAACCCCACTCCCTGGCCTGGACCCAGGGGCCCGATGCCATGGAATGAAAGCTAACCCTAGTGTGACGCGCACGGGAACGGGAACGTGGACGACCGGGGTGACTGCAATAGCTCTATGCACTTCGTGCAGTCGAGCTAAAAACTAAATGACTCAGCCCGAAATAATATAAAAATCAAAACCAGAGGACCAATGCTCCTGTAAATTTGGGATATGCGACCTCAACTGACATTGCCATTCAAATGCATGGGCAACCTATGTTGGTTGTGCCATAAAATAGGCCAAGGTCATCCCAAGGTCATGATTTATATAAGCTTTGTAGAGCTCCATTGTCTGATGCTTCATGCCAAGTTTTTAAATCATAAGCCTTCTGGTTCTACTATAAGCTCACCTGTGAGCCTTCGGCACAGGTGAGCTAAAAAATTCTCCTGTAAACAGGAAGCGTCACAACTTTGAGCATGCGCGCACACCCAATTTGTTTGCCTGGATAACATGTACAGTATTTGCTTTTCATCGTGGATTGAATAACCTCCAGAATGGCAATCGTGTCAAGACAATAATCTGAAACATATGTTACTTACCAACTTTGGCTTGTTTCTTTCTTTTTCTTTTTTTTGTCTTTTCTTTATCTTTGTTCTCCTTTTTTTCCCTTTGAATGTTTTGAATCAGTAATTGAACCTTAGCTTTTCTGTCCTTCAACTGAAAACAGAACAAATTAAGAGAGACAATAAGCAAATGTTACAAGTGTGCCAATGGTCCTGTAGCTCACCTGACATATTTTCTCATTGTAAGCTTAACATGCTTAAAGGCCATGGGCATCAGATTTTATTTAATCTCTTAGTCTCCCCAATGCATGGATGCTCTGTAGAAAATTTGGCTTAAACATCATTAAAGTGACAGGCTGCCCAGTAAATTATGGCGCAAAATATATATACTCATCAAAAGAAGTTTTGCACCATTTAGATTTTTTCATATTTTTAAGTGACATTTTAACTAACAAATTTTAAACCTAGCTTTTTGAATTTGCACAGTCTGAAAGAGTTTGATAATGTGTGTGATAAGAACAAAAATTGTTTCGGAAACAATTTTAGGAAAAACTGAAAATTCCCATTTTTTGTAAATGCTGAAAATTGGAAAATCAAAAAAATTCCACAAAAAATGCCACAGCATCAAGAACAAATTTTTGTTTCCAAATTTACACACAAGAGCTCCAAAGCTAATTATTAAGCCTAAAAACAATTTAAAAAATTTCAAAATTTTAGTAAAAATTCATTTTTTGTCAAAATTGCAATTTTTGAGAAAAAATGATAAATATTGGAAAAAATGAGTAAAATCGAAATTCATTTCAATTTTGGATCACTATGAGATGTTTTGACACCAAAACCTGCCGCCTGTCTTCTTTCTGTTAAAGGCAATCTCATGTCAAAGATGTTGCATGAGTACCTTTTTGATATGCAGCTTTTTAAAAATTCTGAATTTGGATGGGTTGAAAACCAGTACCTTTAGTTTAACATTTATTGGTGCTGCATACTGTGTTTGAAAGAAAAACAACCCATTTTATTGGACAGATGAGTTACTAAGCTTTATCTTAGAATTTAAACAAAATCTCAAAAATCGTTATTTTTGGTCAAAAATAGTGCTTTTGTCAAAAAAAAAATAAATTTTTAGTTTTTTGCTTTAAATGATTGTTTTCAGTATCTCGAATGAGGATGTGAAACGAATTCAGGTTTGGAAGCCCAGAAATAAAGATGTGGGCTTTTTGCTGCATCCCAAATTTTGGTGTTTTCAAAAACATGCATTTTTGCACATTTTTATTTAATCTTTTTAAAAAGAAATATTGATTTGTCATTCAAGAAGTCCAGCCCTTTAAGATGGTATTAAGTTTTAAAAGTTTAATTGAAAAATATCTTTACTAGACATTATTTTAAAATCAGAAAAATATTTACTGGAGCAAAACTTCTTTTGATGAGTATATTTTGGGCTTTAAAACATAGGAAATTTATGTCAAAAATATAGGAGAAAAATAGGAAATTATTGGCCTATAGAGGGCATCTAAAACAGTGGAAATCAGGAAAACTAGAAAAAGTGCCTTGAGGTGCATGTATACCCCCGGCTGGTAGCTCGAAACCCCCTCTCCACAAGCCCATCACCGCTGACCCGGACATGGACACCCCTGACACATTGAACCTCAAATCCCAAATCAAATCGAGCACCCTAAACAAGTACATCTAATTAATTTGCATTTGAGAACAAGTAGTCCAGGGGCAACGATCGCTCACCTGAGAGTCAACAAGTACAGTCACTGTTGGGGTTTTTACCATATATGGGTATGGTGGCCATCTTCGTCATGTGACCTTGAAACCCTACTTCCATCAACAGAAGAGCTCTTGTATGGATTGTGTATCCTCTTTTCTGCCATTTTGGTTCACTTGAAAAAATCATCTAACAAGGTCAGGGTCCTATAATGACCCCCGGGGTGGGGCCATATTTGACCCCAGGGGCAAGATTGGCAGGATTTATGTAGAGCTCCACATGACAATGTTGTATATCAAATATACAAGCTTTGTGTCATGCTGTTGCAGAGAAGGTTTTTTTCATATATTTCCATTATAAGTCTATGGTAGATAAAGACATGCCTGGGGCGTGGCCTGTATGGACCCCAGGGACCGTTGGCAGCATTTATAAAGGAGAGTATTATACATTGGTCCACACAACATATGAAAGCTCTGGGCCATATGGTTTCGGAGAAGAAGATTTTTTTTATGTTTTTCCCATGACGCCCCCGGGGCGGGGCCCGTATGGACCCCAGGGGCACAGTTGGCAGGATTTATAAAGAGGACCACTATACATTGCTAAAAACAAAATATGAACGCTTTGGGACTTATGGTTTTGGAGAAGAAGATTTTTTAAAGTTTTTCCCATGACTCCCCCAGGGTGGGGCTCGTATGGACTCCAGGGGCACGGTTAGCAGAATTTATAAAGAGGAACACTATATATTGCTACAAAAAATATGAAAGCTCTGGGCCTTGTGGTTTCGGAGAAGAAGATTTTTTTATGTTTTTCCCATGACGCCCCCGGGGCACGGTTGGCAGGATTTATAAAGAGGACCACTATACATTGCTACTGACAAAATATGAAGGCTCTGGGCCTTGTGGTTTCGGAGAAGAAGTTATTTTTCATGTTTTTCCCATTGTAAGTCTAAGGGAGCTAATGACCCCCGGGGTGGGGCCATTTTTGACCCCAGGGGCATGATTGGCAGGATTTATATAGAGGAACACTAAACATTGCTACATACAAAATATGAAAGCTTTGGGCCTTGTTATTTTGGAGTAGAAGATTTTTTAAAGTTTTTCCCATGACGCCCCCGGGGCGGGGCCATTTTTGACCCCAGGGGCATGGTTGGCAGGATTTATAAAGAGGACCATTATACATTGCTACAAACAAAATATGAAAGCTCTGGGCCTTGTGGTTTCGGGGAAGAAGATTTTTTTATGTTTTACACATGACCCCCCGGGGTGGGGCCCGTATGGACCCCAGGGGCATGGTTGGCAGGATTTATAAAGAGGAACACTATATATTGCTACAAACAAAATATGAAAGCTCTGGGCCTTGTGGTTTTGGAGAAAAAGATTTTTTTATGTTTTACCCATGACCCCCCTGGGGCAGAGCCCGTATGGACCCCAGGAGCACGGTAGGCAGGATTTATAAAGAGGACCATTATGCATTGCTACACACAAAATATGACAGCTCTGGGAGAAGAAGATTTTCCAATGACGCCCCCGGGGCGGGGCCCGTATGGACCCCAGGGGCACGGTTGGCAGGATTTATAAAGGAGAACACTATATATTGCTACAAACAAAATATGAAAGCTCTGGGCCTTGTGGTTTCGGAGAAGATTTTTTTATGTTTTAACCATGATCCCCCGGGGCGGGGCCCGTATGGAACCCAGGGGCACAGTTGGCAGGATTTATAAAGAGGACCACTATACATTGCTACACACAAAATATGAAAGCTTTGGGTCCTGTGGTTTTGGAGAAGAAGATTTTTTAAAGTTTTTCCCATGACGCCCCCGGGGCGGGGCCCGTATGAACCCAAGGGGCACGGTTGGCAGGATTTATAAAGAGGACCACTATACATTGCTACTGACAAAATATGAAAGCTCTGGGCCTTGTGGTTTCGGAGAAGAAGATTTTTTTATGTTTTTCCCATTGTAAGTCTATGGGAGCTAATGAACCCCGGGGTGGGGCCGTTTTTGACCCCAGGGGCATGATTGGCAGGATTTATATAGAGGATCACTAAACATTGCTACATACAAAATATGAAAGCTCTGGGCCTTGTGGTTTCAGAGAAGAAGATTTTTATATGTTTTTCCCATTGTAAGTCTATGGGAGCTATCCGTTAACATGGAAACAAGAGTTCTGATCCGACCTGGCCCAAAACCTAATATAACCTTTCCCCCTCCTCAATGATACTTTAGATAAAATTTGGTCACGATTGGCCTTGTGGTCTTAGAGATATTCAAGTTTGAAAATGTGGACAGACGGACGCACGCACGGACGGACGCCGGCTCGACTGCTATACTATAAGCTCACCTTGTGAGCCTTCGGCTCAGATGAGCTAAAACACTGTGTACAACCATGTGTATGTGTGTGGGGGGTGTAGTAGAATGACATATCTATTATAGAACAGTATACAGAGTTGACTTGTATACACAATCTAGGACTTGATCGCGGACATTGAGGGTCAGGTCCTCGGTCCTAGTAGGAAAATAGAATGGCATTCTTCAATGATAATAGTAAAACCAGAGGACCAATGGTCCTGTAATGCTCACCTGAGATCTGGGATATGCGACCTCAGCTGACATTGCCATATGGGCAACCTCAGTTGGCTGTGCCATAAAATAGGTCAAGGTCATGATTTATATAAACTTTGTAGAGCTCCATTGTCTGATGCTTCATGCCAAGTTTCAAAATCATAGGCCTTCTTGTTCTGGAGAAGAAGATTTTTAAAGGTTTTAGCTATTTATGGTCATGGCGGCCATCTTGGTCATGTGACCTTGATCATTTATATAAACTTTCATTCTCCCTTCCTAAGAATGCTCCACATGAAGTTTGACTTTAATTGGCCATGCGGTTTCAGAGAAGAAGATCTTTGAATATTATGGTAATATACATGTATATTGCCCCGGGGTGGGGCAGACCTGCCCCTGGGGTCCAATTTATTTTCAGAATCATAAATCTTCAGTCCATTTGCCCATTTCCATAAAGTTTTTCCCTTCAAATGACATTTTGACAATTTTCCCTATTCAAATGCATGGGCGAGCTATGTTGACCTTGCCGTAAAATAGGTCAAGGTCATCCCAGGGTCATGATTTATATAAACTATGACGTGCCAGAGTACCCGGTGATACATACCAAGTTTGGTTGAAATTGGTATACCAGTTCTGGAGAAGAAGATTTTTGAAGGGTTTTTACCATATATGGGCATCCTGTTCATGTGACCTGGACCATTTACATAAACTTTCATTCGCCCTTCCTAAAGATGCTCCACATTAAGTTTGGCTTTGAATTAGGCAACAGTTGCAAAGGAGAACATCTTTGAAATTGTGGACGACGGACGATGACGACTGACAGCCACTGGAGCATGTCAATTCTAAAAGCTAATCTGTGAGCTTTCAGCTTAGTATAATTTTGTAAGTTATGTATAGGTGTAAGATGAATCAAAATGTGCAAAAAAGTTACAACACTTTGGCGCCGGGTCCATAAGCTGAAACAATTGTTGTAAAGTTTATGTAAACTTACTTGTCAGAATTGCTAACCGAACATTTTCAATCCCGTTATTTTAAGCCATTTCTAAAGATTTTGAGTGAAGTAAATTACCAGGAGTAGGTACATTAACTGACCTTGGTCTGCAATTTAATTTTGTGCAAAAGAGCGTGAGCAAAAGTGGAGTTTTGCATTAAATGCACGTGCAGTTTTACCGATATTGAAACTTGTACAAATTCTTATTAGATTTTGTTACATCCATCAAGACATAATAAGAGCTGTCGCAGGACAGCATGCTCGACTGCTTTTGACCTTTGTCACACATATGGTCAAACTCTACCTCTAACCAAAAGCATCATGCTCATATATCATTTTGCCTTACTATATGGCAAAATCACTAAAACATGGCAGTTCACTAAAATTACCTATGAATCAAAGGTCTCACTCATCTTGTGAAGAAGTATGTTCATATACTAACTGAGTGCCGAGATACAAAGCAAAATCACTGAACCATGAAATAAGGTCCCACAGACCTGTAAGTACTTTAGGGCCAAAGGTCTAGTCATACACATTCATAATAGGAAAGAAGTATGAAAATATACCAACTGAGTGTTGATATATTAATTAGGCAAAATCACTGAACCGTGAAATTAGGTCACAATGACCTAGGACTACTTTAGGGTCAAAGGTCTTGTCATACGCAATCATCATGAATGTGAAAGAAATATGTTCATAAACCAATTGAGTGTTCAGATATAAATCACAAGAACTCCGCGGAGGTCGATATCGCACCTGCATCGGGCAAAGTCAATAGACCATGAAATATAGGTCAAGGTCACCGGGTTAAGGTGTGTGCTTGAAGGGTATGTCAAGGACAATTACTATGCAAGGTTTCAGACTCGCAGCTATCTCTGATGTCGAGAAAACCAAACTTCGACGAAAAAATTTTCAAAGTCAGTGGACCGTGAAATAAAGGTCAAGGGCACCAGTTTAAGACACATGCTTGATGGGTATGTCAAGGACAATTACTATGCAAGGTTTCAGTCTCGCAGCTATCTCTGATGTCGAGAAAACCAAACTTCGACGTAAAAATTTTCAAAGTCAGTGGACCGTAAAATATAGGTCAAGGGCACCGGATTAAGGTGCGTGCTTGAAGGGTGTGTCAAGGACAATTACTATGCAAGGTTTCAGATTCGCAGCTATCTCTGATGTCGAGAAAACCAAACTTCGACATAAAAATTTTCAAAGTCAGTGGACCGTGAAATATAGGTCAAGGGCACCGAGTTAAGGTGCGTGCTTGAAGGGTATGTCAAGGACAATTACTATGCAAGTTTTCAGTCTCGCAGCTATCTTTGATGTCGAGAAAACCAAACTTCGACGTAAAAATTTTCAAAGTCAGTGGAGCATGAAATATAGGTCAAGTGCACCGGGTTAAGGTATGTCAAGGACAATTACTATGCAAGGTTTCAGACTCTCAGCTATCTCTGATGTCGATAAAACCAAACTTCGACGTAAATGTTGACAGACGAACGAACGAACGAACGGACGGACAGAAATTTGGACTCCTATATCGCACCCTGCTATAAGCAGGTGCGATAAAAATCACTGAACCATGAAATTAGGTCACAGAGACCTATAAGTACATGTGTATATTGGGGTCAAATATGCGGTCATACTCACTCATAATCTGAAAAAAGTACGAGAAAATACTAACCGAGTGTCAATATATAAGGCAAAATCACTGAACCGTGAAATTAGGTCACAGAGACCTATAAGTATATTGGGGTTAAAGGTCTGGTCATGCTCACTCATAATCTGAAAGAAGTACGGAAATATACTTATTGAGTGTGAAGATATAAGGCAAAAATCACTGGACCATGGAAATTAGGTCAACACACCCATAACATCATGACACACAAGTCAGTGTCACAAAGTTAAAGGATGAATGACCAATGTCTTCCTAAGTTGTTTCTATCTAAAAATAAAAAGAAAAAATCAGTGAGTTCTAGATTTTGACTTCTAGCGCCACCCCCTGACTCCGACCCAGTGGCCTGATGTCATGGAACCTAAAGTGTATGAAGTATGAATGCTTTTTGATAAGTTGTTGTTGTCCACATAAGGAATCTTTGTAAAAGTGATACAGCAGAACATCAATTTTTTGCAGAGTTCTAGTTTTTAACCTCTAGCCCCACCCCCTGGCATGGACCCAGAGATCCGATGCCATGAAATGAAACTTAACCCTATAGGGTACCTATGGTCCAAGTATGCATGCCCTCTGATAAAAGGTTTTCAAGATATAGACATCTAGAATACTAAAAGAATAGTATACCACATATAAGCCATTATTAATGATGTTCTAGATTTTAACCTCTAGCCCCACCCCCTGGCATGGACCCAGGAATCCGATGCCATGGAATGAAGGCCGACCCTACAGGGTATCTATGGCCCAAAAATCAATGCTTTCTGATGAGTGGTTGTCAAGATATGGACTTGTAGAAAACTATACCACAGAAAAGCTATTTTTGAAGGTGTCCTAGATTTTAACCTCCAGCCGCACCCCCTGGCCTGGACCCAGAGGCCCGATGCCATGGAATGAAAGCTAACCCTACAGGGTATCTATGGTCCAAGTATGAATGCTTTCCGATGAGTGGTTGTCAAGAAATGGACTTCTAGAAAACTATACCGCAAGTGTGACGCGCACGGGGTGACTACAATAGCTCTCTGCACTTCGTGCAGTCGAGCTAAAAACATCATCTATAATGCGATGCATAACAGTTCCTGAACGGGGACAAACTTTCGGAATGCCGCCCTTTGGTGCCTCAATTCGCATGGTTACTTAAAATTGCAGCAATTTGCACTGTCTTTGTTATATTTTGACTTGAATATTATCTAGAGGAAGTGAAGTCAGTAAACAGACCACAATTGTGTTTCTAATACCTGTTTTAGGTTGCCAGAATATTCAACTAAAGCTGTCAACTGCTCTAGCCTGAAGTGCAATTTACAAGAAGATGGGAAGTGTGGCTGATAGGCTGAAACAACTCCAGTAGGCGAGTGCTGCCATGCAGGTATTGGCGGTGGGTGTGTCAAATTTGGTATTTATATCAATACCATGTTGTGACTTTCTTAGGGTTGCCACTGTAATTATGTCACTATGACACCAAAATCACGGAGAAATAAATAATGTAGTAAACTACTGTTAATTCATATATATCGTGTAAATCCTTATTCCATTGCTTCTTTGGTTTCTATTTTATTTACAAAAACTCTGGGCGTTCAAATAGGAATTTTGATAAGTATAATATCAACCTATGGAAACGGTGTATTAGAAAAACGGTGAATCAACGAGGGTTAATCGGAAAATGTGAAGCATCGGGCGATGTGTCGGTGAGACATCGGGATTTGCACTAGATAAAAGGTATGTTGTTTGTTTACTTCTATTTTGAAGCAAAAGCTAAAAATACTGCAGAAAATAAAAACACATTGAACACTTGCAGGAGCTGTAAGGGTCTTTGATGCAGCCCCGGAAACCCTAAAATTGTTGAAAATGTATTTTGTTTAATCGCCACAGTGCGCCCCATTTTACTACTCAAACATTTCAGTTGACTTTCGGTTGTATTTTTTGTTTATTTTTTATGCTTACATCGAATTACGAATGTAAACAACCTTAATTCAGATTGGTGAATATAGAAAAGTAAGCTCCTGATTATCAACCTTCAGAAAATTTGTAAAAAAGACTGGGAAAATCGAGATTCAGCAGGGTGATTGATTATTTGGTGAGTCTCCGGGCAAGTTGTGTGTGTCGCCGGGGAGCGACCAAATTTTGATCAAATAAAACTTTATTTTCTTAATTCTAGCCAGTACAAGATTGTTGTTTTTTAACTTTTAGTTTGAGTGGGATCACATCTATCCCAATTACGGATGCTATAAACACACGTTAATCACCGGCAGTGATGAGAACTCGGACGTTCCTCGTCCGCAGCGTCCGTCATATCGCACTGTTCGCATATATATATAGTTTTTTTTTTCGCTGGTTAAATGTAGCTGAAGCAAATGAAAACGTGTAAGAAATAATTGGAAAAGATACTGTCTCCAATTCTTAAATTTCTTCGGTTGCCGATTTGAAGACTGGGAAAATTATAACAGTAAACGCAGGTCCAATCTTTGGAAATAACATGGAACAGTATCTATTGGGGAAGCTTCTTTCCCAAAATTATCAGGGCCTGAAATGCCCCCTCTAATGTCTACCGCTGAGGTGCCAGATGATTGTGTGTCGAAGCTTAACGTTTTTTTGTGAGATCTAGGGACAAAGATACCACAGTCACAGCCCCCGCTAGAGCGCGGTAGCTGAAGCGGTAGAGCGTCAGACTGTCACTCTGGAGCCAGAGGTCCTGGGTTCGATCCCCACGAGTGCCGTGTAGGGTTCGAGCCCCGCACGGGTCACATGTGGGACAAGTCAAGTTCTGCTTGCAGGTGTGTCAGGTGCTTTTTCCTGGAGTACTCGTATTTTCGCCCCACCTACTGATTTGTTAATGAGTGAAATAATTGGCTTTTAAGGCACGTAAAACTTAATAAATAATAATAATAATAATAATAATAATAATAATAACAATATCAATAATAATAACTGATTCGTAAAACATGACATTTCGACAGGTTCCCAAGTTTGATTAGCTTTACAATATACCGGGACAATGCATACCTGACGGTATTAATTGATGTTAACTTTAGG
Organism: Rugalucina vietnamica; assembly: GCA_964017185.1. Taxonomy (NCBI): domain Eukaryota; kingdom Metazoa; phylum Mollusca; class Bivalvia; order Lucinida; family Lucinidae; genus Rugalucina; species Rugalucina vietnamica. The sequence goes on along the minus strand of OZ024875.1, from coordinate 54,820,016 downwards.
TTCGGTCTCCTTTTGTTGCTCAGTTCACACGACTGGACATTTATTTTCTCATGGGAAAAATGAGGATTTTCGACATGTATCCAAGTAACACAAGTATACTCGTAAGCGTTTCCAAAACGCTTGCGATCTCTCAGCACTATAATTTCACTGTATGACCACGTATAAATCCACGGCGATAACCACAGACCGAAAAGACTCTGACAGCTCGGTTCAACGTGAGCTTTCATACCCGAGCCGGCATGCGCTATTTAGTGTGACCCAATCGAAGCTGCCTTGTCCAATCAAGTACGACCGGAAGTGTGGTCGATTTACAACAAGATTCCAGCCCTGTTCAATTATATATGCGCTCTCGCCGTGGCGAGATCGCAAAAAGTAACTCGAGTAACAAGGCCAAACAGCACGAGTTACAGTAATGCGCATACGTATCTACGTCATGTGCTTGCGTATAACTGTAACTCTCACTTAACTCGTGTCGGCATTCAATGCTACTCGAGTTACTTGTGTTACTCGGAGTGCTGAATGCAAATGGTGATTTTATCAGGAATAGTGATAGTTCTTTTCATATTTTTGTATGTGCAGTTGGAACATCAGACACAGATTAATTTGTGCCCAAATATGCACTTTCAGAGGTCTCAGCAAATTGCTTATCAGCCATTTTCAAGTTGATTCCCGGTTTGCTTCAGTTTCCATTACTGTGGAATAGCCTCCACAAGGTGCACTAGGTCACTCACGATAACAACAAAGAGAAAAATGATTTTGAAAAATCGAAAAAATGTCCACCAAAACTATCCTATGTTGCACCCCTTGATATTACCATAATAATTAAGTACTGTGTGAGATTTGCCATCTCTTGTGTAAATAGAATAACAAAAGTTACATTTTTGCCAAACACAAATTACAATACATGTACTGGATTTCCCATTTTCGTTGGATATTCAGACTTGAAGGTAAAATTAATTTAAATTATATATGTATACTTTTTTGTTTTGTTTTTTACTTCATTGGTCATAAGTATAATGAATTCAGTTTAATTGGCTAGCATGCATTATTTTCGATTTGCCGTATCAACCAGGACATCAGCATACATAAAACTTTTTTTTTTAATCACGGAAACAGCTCCGTAAAAAGGAACGTATCGTAATCTATAGTTTAGTTCTTTGACTCAGTTACCTGGGTCCAGTTGTTCAAAATTGCCGACTGCGTTAGTTAACAATTCATACAAATTTCAAACATAAATATTCAAAATACAGTAAAAACTGACATTACGAAAACACGCCCATACAATACACAGCGATTTTTTCCGCTGTAAAAAAATGAAAATTTTCAGTTGAAAAAGTTTTATATTAATGTTCTTATTTTGGCTCAAAACATAGATTGTCGGTACTCGTTAGAACCGCCTCGCTGATGCGGTTCTAATGAGTACGCACAATCTATGCTTTGGAACGAAAATAAGAAAAATAAGGATACCCTTGCTACATAAAAGTGGGGTAAGATGGACGGGCATTTCTGCATGATGAGAGAGGATTCTCACATTTCTTCAACAAAAATAACAGTACATTTCATTATGTAGCTAGTTTTGTTAACAACAATGTTTTTAACAACTGGGTCCTGATATTTCTGTATTTGTTATTCTAGAATAGTGTATGAAGATATTTCCACCAAGATGTGCGTATGTATTTCTAGCAGAAAACGTATTATTCACCATTTTTGCTGATAATAGGAAACAGCAATATGGTAAATTTTAAGCTTTCTACCAGAAAATTGTAGCTTGGTGTGGAAATACTTTCATACATTGTAGTTAGATGACTGCAGATCCTGATTGTGGTAACAGTTTTGTCTAAAATTTATCCAGCATTCCAAACAGATGTGAACAGAATCAAGCAAGGGAGCAACTTGTAAATGGCTGATAAGCAATTTAGTGAGACCACCAAAATACATATTTGGACATAAATTAATCTGCATTTGTTGGATCAACTGCACATACATACACAAAAATATAGAAAGAATTACTATCAGTATTCCTGATAAAATCACAATTGAGCCACTGCATGAGAAAACCAACAATTTGCATATATGCGAAAACAAAGGCACAAACCAGCTTCCCGATAACCACGAAGCTGATGAGCGTCTTTGTTTTCGCTACGCAGATAGTCCAATTCCTCTTTTTCTTAAATCCAAAATTTCAAGAGTCTAGCCTGCTTCTGTGACTGTACAGCCTGATTTGTGTCGGACATGGTCGGAGCTCCAAATTGTTGGTTTTCTCATGCACAGGCTCAATTTTCCTTTGTACAGGTAAATTTTATAACAAGTATTAGATTTTAAGATCGGCAACCCCTTAAACCCCGACTGTTTTTCGCCTCGGAGGTAAAATTCCGACACGTCCCCGCTATATGGGGGTGCACATTCTTTCGTTGTTAAGTGATAGAATAAGCGGAAGAAAGGTCATTGTACCAAAGCATGACAGAAGTTCGTGAATTACATTAACGATCATACATTAGTGGTCATTTCATAGGCGTGCATCATAAATTTCATATGAAATGTAAGATTTTATTATAAGAGCTAACTAGAGATTTTTTTTCTTTGATAAAATATCGTTGTCACGGACGTTAATAATTAATATATTATTACACATGTGGTCATCTCATTTTATGGCATGACCTTATCCACTGAATAACACTGATAGATGTGACGCGATATAAGAACGCTCGTTGAGCTACGGGCGTGGCAGCTACTTCGGTCATGCAGCCCAAAGACTTTTCTTTTTGGTCACGTTTTTATGTACATACCGTAATTTTACCAAATCTGTCATTTGTCCTATATAAATGTATACACCCAATATACTGTCGGATGCAACCAAATTCTTACAGCGCAGATTGTTGCAATATCACAAGACACATGCCGAAAGGGAATGTGTTGACTGGAAGCCGGATAAATTAGGCAACAACCTACAACACAGCAATGAACTTTTCACTGTAGGTTGTTGCTCAATCGATCTGACTACCAATCAGTAAACTCCATTTTTGTCAGGTTTCGTGTGTCGCTGCATCAATCTGCGCTGTAAAAATTTGATTGCATCCAGCGGTATACGGCGGGGTAAATTTAGCCCAATTTGACCTTGCTGTACCATGGTTGGTTTGTTTGAATTTAAGGCTTTACGTCCCAGTCAACAACTATTCAGTCATGTCTGGACGGGGCCACCGCTTCCCGGGTATTTAACAAGAACTAAGGAGAGTTAATGTGCCTTGCTTAAGGACACAACCCGGTGCCACCGGTGAGGATAGAAAGGTAAAGAAATAACCTTTAATAATCTAGAAAGTCAGACTTTAACGATGGTCAGTCCTAAAAGGGAATAAGTCACGATTAACGACCGACATTAACATTGTCACATTTTTTAAACAGCACGAATTAACAGAAATCGAGGCTAACGCACAAGCAGGCTGAAAAAACAACAGATCCACTGTTGATACGAATAACATAGAATGCAGAAATGCGTATCAGTCAGAAGGTTTATTTTCATAAATTTAAAGTAGTTCCCCTGGGGGTGTTACTACCCAAGCTCTGGGCCTATAAACGAGGACATATAAGACAGTATATAAAGTTTCAGGTGAGCGCTCTCATGGCCATTGGTCCTCTAGAATATACCTGGTAAACTGAGGCTATGTGATAGCGCGTCGGACTCCAGAGCGAGAAGTCAGGAATTCGAACACCATGATCATCTTGTAGTGTCCTTAGACGTGACACTTAATCTCCCACAAAGTATATGCCAACTACCCCGGAAGCGGTGGCAATGAAAAATTATTGACTAGGACGTTACACAACAACACCATTCAATCTCGATATTCGCAATTCAATGTCAAAACATGGTTATGACTTGAACCACTTTCAGATCATGGAACAACTTTGAGTTCTGGAGAATATTTTTAAAGGATTTTACCAATATATGGACGTGGCAGCCGCCTTTGGCATGGGCCGTTTATATACATGCTAGTGAGGCTTCATATTTTTCTGAAATATGAGTGATGTTTGAAAAACTGCAATTTGTAGTTTCACGGCAATCACTAATATTTCCTTAGAAGCCTCCGTGACATGGTGACCAAGCTACTGGCCTTGTAAATCAGGGGTCGTGTGTTCGATCCCGGGCTTCTCCAGTCTTTCGGATGAGACTTTAAACCGAGGCCCCTTCTCCATATGACCTGACAGCTGTTGAGTGGGAAGTAAAACACCAATCAAACAAAGAAACAAACTAATATTTCCGAAAATATTTCCAGATGTCGTTAGCAGTTAACGGACGGCTCATCGGAACTAAAATTGCAATTTGGTGATGACGCTATATATATGTAATTGCTCAAAATATTATTGGACTTTACCATGTTTACAAAATTACTACAGTTGGGGTTGAATTTAAAATGAATATATATACATGTACATATTTTAAAAAACAAACGGTAATCCGTTTGGGAACGATTTTCACACACAAGTGCGTCTGGCACTTGCAATGATTCAGGTGAACGCTAGCGTTTTACACTTGTCGGTCTAGCACTTTAATTTCCCAACAAGAAAGGGTCGAAGATGATGCGGAATATGAAATTACCGGGTCGAAGATGACACGGAATATGAAATTACCTTGATCAAAAATAGCTCTAGAGTGTTTATAATCGGAAATTAATGCAATAAGTTTTGATTGCCCGATGACTCACAAAATTCCCCCCGTTGTCTCACACAACTTGCCCGATGCCTCACATTATGTAAATGCACCTAGCATTAAATCCATTTGCAATGCTTGGCGAGATTTTATTTTTTGTGGGAATTTTCCAGTATACTATTATTCATTTGCAAATACCAACGTGACCTTCTAGGTCCATTTCTTTTACTAGAAAATCAAACAAAATGTGTTTTCGTGGCCTTAAAAGGAATGCCCTCTTAAAATGGGGCGCACAATCACGCGTTTCTTGGAATATTGATTTACAAACTGTTGACATAATGAAGAACAATAATGATTTCTACAGCTCCTGCAGCAAACAGAATTTTGACATGCAACGTCACCCAGCCATGTCGGAACAAAACAAAAAGAAGATTAAAACTACGTACCGTGTCGCCATTGTAAATCCCGATGTCTCACCGACACATCACCCGATGCTTCACATTTTTCCGATTAACCCCCGTTGATTCACCGTTTTTCTAATACACCGTTTCCATAGGTTGAATATAGCCATGTTTTCGTAAGAGGAAAAACAGAAAATAAAGTATATGAAACACCCATAAATCAACAGCTAACCTCAACATCTCTGCTTCTTGCACCAGTCGCCATCTTGCAGTTTCAGTATTCCTCTCCAGTATTATATCCTCTGATTGTATCTTGGAAGGATACTGAAACATAGTTTGATTATTTTTAATCTGTATTTCAAAATATTTACAATATTTATATACTTAAGTTCTACTAAAGAAACCTGATGCTTACTTTTTGTCACGATTTGGACATAAAATTGAAACGCAGTTCATTTGTCTTTTCTGTGTGAAAAGTTTAACTACAGTGGACTTTGATGCACCAGGAACTTAAAAAATAAAAGAATGAATTTGACGCGTAAGAGATCAAACAATTACATAACCCCTAAAATCAAAATTTGCAAAAAATAACAGAATCTCAAAATTTCACATGAAACCTTTTTATGCTGTTGTTTTGTTTATAAATTGATGCTGTGTGGACTGGAAGATAAGTAAACGTGAACTTGTCAAACAAAGAAACAGCCTCTTCGCTTTCACAAAACGTCAATTTAAAGCCATCACAATATTTTCGTGTTAAATAAACGTCTATGGCTTTGTGAAAACTTTTGACATTATAACTGCTGTCAGTGCGTTTTTTAAAATGTTCTTAGTACTTTGTTTTTCGGGCTACATCATATACCAATATTTCGTCGTCAAACATTTAAATTGCATTCTGATAATATCTATACTGCAGGGCCTATATTTCATTCGCGTTTTATGTTGTGTCAAATGAAATGTCATCACATTAAAGAAGTATGCATACACTCAAACTAAACGTTCAATAACAAATCAAAAAGGAGCTATAGTCTAGGTTATACGTTGTTTCATTTTGACGCTAGAATGGGATTATTCTGCTTTCATCCTGTAAGTTAACGTAACGTCAGACTGAATTTCTTTGTCTTGATATAATGCATTCGTTTGCAATGACTACTATACACAAATGGCTTCGATTTCTCAGAAACCACTCAACACATTTATTTTAGCAGGTGTGTCTTAACCACATTTATATCACGAGGTCAGCATCCAATATCAAACATTACAACAGAAAAATGCAAAATTTTAGAATGCACTTTTGTCAGCATTGGTTTTGGCATTCTAGTCATGAAAATGGTTTTCAAAAATTGCTGAAAACATATACTCCCGAACAGGAAATAACACAAACATTATGTTTGACGTCACAACGTCATATATGAAGTTAAAAGAGTTAATTTTCTTCATAGACTTCTCTTTGATCTCTTGTTACTCAAATGAGCATTTGCTTTTAGTTTTTATATTGGTATCTTACAAGAAGGACAAAAACAAAAAAGTGTCAGGTTTCTTTAGTAGTTGAGTATACATGTGCAAAAGGTCCATGTCAAAGACGAATTAAACATATTTAATACAGAACACTTAACCAACAAGAGCTGTCGCAGGACAGCGTAGCTCGCCTGACTTGTGCTTTGCCACTAAATCTATCAAAATCTATGACCTTGACCTCGAGGTCACTCAGGTAGGCAGTGATGGCACCACAAAAAACTTCAGACCAATATCTACCAACATGCAAAGTATCAACTTGATCCATCAACATGTTCAAGAGATATATACTTATAAAAACTTTAACCAAAAACTTTAACACAAAATTTCTAAGTCCGTGACCTTGACCTCAAGGTCACCCAGGTAGGTCGTGATGGTACAGCATAAAACTTCAGACCAATATCTAACAACATGCAAAGTATCAACTTGATCCATCAACATGTTCAAGAGATACAGACTTATAAAAACTTTAACCAAAAACTAAAACATTTGAGCAACGCGGACGCCAATAGCTCTTCCTGTACTTTCGTACAGGCGAGCTAAAAATGAGTATATTTGACTAGTTTAGGATCATCAGGAAGTAGAATAGAGAGAACCAAAGGTCCTGAGTGTGCTCCCTTGAGATCTAACCATACAGCATTTATTGACCATGAAATGACCTTGACCTTGAATACTCAACTAACTGTTTCCATCTACCAACTATCGGTCTCAGGCTGCAAAAGTTTTCACAGAATCCATTCTTTTTCAACAGTAAATAAACAACATCTTTTTCAACAGTACAATGAACTGTGTAGGAACTTGACTGAGATTAGTTTCAAGGCCTCTCAGATGAAATTTAAGGGCTTTTCAGGGCCTCCCATGCAATTTAAGGCCTTTTTAAGACAACCTCCAAAATTCAACCCCTTTTCAAGACTGTATGAACCTTGACTAAACATGGCTTCACACTAAATATGAAAGTTCCGGGCCTTGTGGTTTTGGACACGGCTACCAAACAGTTAAATGCGTAACCGCGGTTAAGAAAAGAAATCTGATTCACGCCCTTCCGGTTTTGCGTAAGAGGAGCCAAAAAAAAGGTAAACAAACTTTCGTAGCTCGCATTTCCGAGTATTTTATTTTTACCTGGAGAAAGTTACTAAAAATTTCTCAATGCAATTTTGTCAGTTATAAATTGATCTCATCGTATCCCAAAGGATTTCCAGATTTGTTTCCTTATAATCGTGTTTTTTATTCCCGCCTCCAAAATGCGTCTTGGAATTGCATTGTACAAGAAGAAAATGTAGGTCAGTCATACGGATTTTTTTAGATCCCCGCTAATTGTGTCATTATAAACGGATGGCAAGGCAGCGAAACCATGATTTTAGCATTGTGTAAGTTCTGTGATCATTTTCCTTGCCACTGACCCCTGCATTTTATGTATATGTGGCAAGAAGCTGTGTCAACTTTTCGGTTACGCATTTAATCATTAGAATGATAGCAAAATAATCAACATAAAAAGCGCAGGTTTTATATCTGTATTTTAGTTTCTGTCATGAGTTTTATGGTTAATTATTTAATTGCCACATTGTCTCGTCATCTCTGTATGGTTTTTACTCCCACAAAAGTAAATTCTATTGAAGGGTTGTTTTGACTGACAGTGGTGTGAGAGAAAGAGAGAGAATCTGCATATACTGGATTTTGCGTTTTGGGGGGTTTGCTTTCATCTAAAACGCTGTACAGAGAATGTTTATTATCATAAAACAGGCAGAGGTTTTCAAACATATCTTGAAACTAGAAAATGTGTTTATGAAACACTATGCCCCCCAACTGGTAAGCCACTTTCAAGATGTAAAACTGTCCAAAAAATGACTAAGTTCAAATTGTAAAAGAAGTGACAAAAATTAATCTGAGGAGTATATCCCAACCACATGCATATCTTCAAAGCATGGTCACAATGTCTGCAACGTTTCCAAAGTATTGGTATTAAATTGTAGGAGTTGCTCACACAAGTTACCCTCTATCCATCCACTAAAATGCCCGAAAAAATGACTAAGTTCAAATTGTGAAAAAAATGACAAAAAATAATCCAAGGATTATATCCAAACCACATGCATATCTTCAGACCATGCCCATAATACATGTACATGTAAAGTTTTAAATGAATTGGCATGAAACTGTAGGAGGAGTTGCGCACACAAGGTACCCACTGCCCATTCACTTTCATTGTCAAAATGCCCGAAAAATGGCTAAGTTCAAATTGCGAAAAAAGTGACAAAAATTAATCTGAGGATTATATCCAAACCACATGCATATCTTCAAAGCATGGTCACAACATCTGTATAGTTTCAAGAGAATCAGAATAAAACTGTAGGAGGAGTTGCGCACACAAGGTATCCACTATCTATTCACTTTATCAAGAATTAAAAAGGGAAATAACTCTCACAGAATTGGCCCCTAGCCCCTTGAATTTACCTGAAAGAAAAAATACAGGTCCTCTTAATTTTCATATACAAACTACATACCAAATTTCAAGATCCTAGCTCTAACGGTTCCTGATCGAGTGCTCACGCATCACAGACTGACTGACTGACTGCACGCACTCACTCACTCACTGCACTGCACGGACAACCCAAACCAATATGCCCCCTCAACTTCTTCGAAGTTGGGGGCATAATAAAACCCTTCTTATTTTAATGATTAAATGCTTAACCACTTTTTCTTCCCTTCAGAACGTAAATGCTGGACACTGAACATGCTGAAAAGTTGGAATAAGCGTGGCAGACATCAGCTGTAAATTTAATATATATCTGCAAAATTTGTCCCTGACCGATCACAAAAAATTGATATTTAACAGCACATTACCAAATTTTTACTTGTATTTTGCCGACTTGACCGTTTTGAAATACCCGTTTCGAAGGAGGGAACAAATAACTAAAAAAACATCAAGTTATCAAGCGAACTGTTCAGGTGCTATCTAACAATAGTAAATAAGTGACAAAACAGAATTCTAAGATTTTCGATACCTTTCTGTACCAAAAAAAAAAAAATCATTGATCGATCCGAATAGTTAATGTTTTGTTTACCTTTTGTTGCTCCTCACACGCAAAACCGGAAGGGTGTGAATCTGATTTGTTGTCTTAACCGGTGGTTATGCATTTAACTGTTTAGTAGCCGACTAGCCGTGTTGGAGGAGAAGACTTTTATATGATTTTGCTATTGTAAGTCTATGGGAGCTAAGGACCCCTGGGACGCAGCCAATTTAGACCCCAGGGGCTTGATTGATTGTCAGGATTTATGTAGGGGGCAACTAAACATTGCTACACACTAAATATGAAAGCTCTGTGCCCTGTGGTTTTGGAGAAGAAGATTTTTTATCTGATTTTCCGTAAGAGTATGGGAGCTAACGACCCCCGGGGCACAGCCAATTTGGACCCCAGGGGCATGATTTATGTAGAGAACCACTTAACATTGTTACTTACTAAATATACAAGCTCTAGCTCTTCTGGTTTCAGAAAAGAAGATTTTTATATGTTATTCCAATTATAAGCCTATGGCAGATACTGACGCCCCCAGGGCGTGGCCCATATGGACCCAAGGGGCATTGTTGGCAGGATTTATGAAGGGGGCCACTAAACATTGCTTCATACTAAATATACAAGCTCTGGGCCTTGTGGTTTCGGAGATGATTTTTATATGATTTTCCTATTGTAAGTTTATGGGAGCTTATGACCCCCGGGGCACAGCCAATTTGGACCCCAGGGGCTTGATTGGCAGGACAATGTTTATGGTACCACCACTAAACATTGTTACTTACTAAATATACAAGCTCTAACTCTTGTGGTTTCAGAGAAGATTTTTATGTTATTCCCATTATAAGCCTATGGCAGATATTGAGCCCCCGGGGCGTGGTCCCTATGGACATCAGGGGCATGGTTGGCAGGATTTATGAAGGGAACTATCATACATTGCTTCACCCAAAATATGAAAGCTCTGGCCCTTGTGGTTTCAGAGAAGAAGATTTTTTTCCCATTGTAAGTCTATGGGAGCTATCTGTTGCCATAGAAACCAGAGTTCTGATCCTAGCCACTTCGAAACCTAAAGCAGGCAATCCCTATCCCGATGATGCTTCTGATAAAATTTGATTGCGATCCGCCTACTGGTCTGAGGGATATTCACGTTTGAAAGTGTGAACGGAGGCCGGCTCGACTACCATACTATAAGCTCACCTTGTGAGTCTTTGGCTCAGGTGAGCTAAAAATGCAAAGCAACATACATTGTACATGTACACAACTTTTCACTTTAAATCAGGTTTCCTTTTCTGAAATAACTTTTCAGTAAAGCTACGTTGGGAACCATGGAGGCCTAGCTGTGTAACTGTGTTGAGCAAAACACCTAATGTACTCCCTGAACAGGAAGAGTTGGCTCTGTCTCTACATGGGTGAAATACTGTTGACTGGGATGTAAGGAATGAAATCAAGCTACATGTCATTGAATGAGAGAGCCTTCATTATTATGTGATCATGTTCTTATATAATTTTGCAAATCAATAATTTAAAAAAAAAAAGAATTGGCAGATATATCAGAATTACAGGTAATATGTGAGGCACGACAGGCGAAAACAGACAGCATGGTTGCTGAAACCAGGCTGTACAGCCACTGGAGAAAGAGAGACTGGAAATTTTGGAAAACAAACGGATAGACTAGTACTAGTTATTGAGTGGAAACAAAGGTGCTGATCAGCTTCGCTGTACTGCGCCTTTGTTTTCGTACATGCAGATTGTTGGTTTTCTCATGATGAGGCTCACTGAAAAATTTGCATAGTACACTTCAACCTCATTATAACGCGCCTCATTATAATGTGGTTTTCAATATAACACGGCCATGTCATGGCTCCCAAATTATTTGGCTATATGTCTATAGTAATTAACCTTGTTATAACACGGTTCACTTATAACACGGTCTGTTTATATGGACCCCATAGATAGCGTTATAATGAGGTTGGCCTGTACATGTAAATGTTTAGCCAGTTGTTGTAAAAAGTGTTTCAATGCTACAAATATTTCCTACCAAAATACGCAGATGGTGGCTGGGAAGAATATGCAGATGGTGGCTGGGAAGAGAAATCGAACTGGCTTAGGCTAAATTCGTAGTCATCATCAACTTCAGACAGCCTCTGTGCACTCTCTAAACACTGTAAAAGACAGAATTAAAAAGCTTCGTGACATGATGACAGCTGAAATCAAAGTTATTTAGGACATCAAACACAACACGCTCAATGGAATTTCAGAAAGGCAGACAATTATTTTGGGCATACTTAACTAATATGCGAAAAAAAAAGGGTTTAACATATGTGCCTTAAGGCCGTTAGTGCCCTTGGCAGACTTCCCAAGGAATCTATGCAAGCAAATCTGTATTACACATACCTCCTTACAAACCTCTTTTACATATATATATTGAAAAACTGGGTGTAAATTGGTATACATTATTTTCTCATTCTGGTTCTAAAGCATAGATTGTGGTTATCCTTGTTACAACCTTCTCAATGAGCCGATCCTACCCAGCAGGCATATGACGTTATATTTGTCTTTTCTTTATTCATATACATGAAATACATATTCATCTGTGGAAAATGACTTGCTAAAGGCCACAACAAACGATGCCCCTGACAAGGATCGAATCAAGGACCTCTCAGCCCAAAGCACCAGCTAGAATAGACATTAAAGAACTTGGTCAGTAATCTTGAATCTAGATTGCAATTCACAAATACACGAATACATAATTATTATAGGACCAGATATGGATTCACGACATTGTCATATTTCTGTCTCATAAAAATGGGTAATTTCTGTTCTGTAGAAACTACAGATTTTATTCAATAATATAAGACTCCTGACAAAGCTATGTTCTTTCTGCAGGTAATTTTGTTTCAAACAATTATTCTCTTTTGTAAATGAGTAGTACCGCAGATAATTCAATTAAAGATCACACCCAGTAGTGATATAACTGGCCATTATAGCCATTTATAATACAATCAAAATGTCATACATTGTAATTTGTTGACTGTATGGCACACTTATAATAGTTGAAAATTGGCCTGTGTCATTAATTGACTTCTTGTACCTTCTGAATCTGAATCTGCCAGATACTCCATACACCTCAAAAAGAGTATTACGTGGAGTGCGTGTGGAAATGGCCAAAACAAAAATAGAGAGAAAAAAATATATATATATATATATATATATATATATATATATATATATATATATATATATATATATATATATATATATAAGGAGGAGAAAACGTTTAAGAAAATAACCATTTAGGACAGTGGAATTTGGAATTTTCTCCGGTTTTTATGGGTTGAGAGGTGGTAAGGAAGTTGGATGGATGATGATGATGATGATGATGATGATAATTTATAATCTTTTCAGACTTGGGTACGAGTTAACACGGGTACGAGTTGACCAAAATGGATACGAGTTGACTTGGGTATGTGTTGACTCGGGTACGAGTTGACCAGTTACCCCTGTATGACGTCATCCCTTCATGTCCTATTGATGATACCCCACCCGCATCTAAAAGCACAGTGTGCCAAAACGAAACTAAAAATATTATATGATAAAAATGATGTCAGCCTTTAGCAACATTCTCTTCTGATTCTTGGATTTGCAGTCCTCAAAATGGCGTACGGCTATACAGACCTTTTAAAGATAGATAAGAGGATCGTTATCAGGTTATCACTCAAATTCGCGGGTTGTTTCCGAAATGGTTTTTAGGTGGGAAGGAATAAAACCCGGGACCAATGACCGGGACGCGTGACCGAAATCCGGGACCAATTTTTCTTGACATCTGAATCTGAATAGACATTAAAAAGGTACTTTACAAGGACACGAAGAAACAAAAATTGGACCATATGCAGTTTATAGGGTCTTCTCTAAAATACATACAAAGTATTTTGCAAAACGTTCCATATTTTTTTAGAATTCAACCTAAATACATTACCACGTCGAGCATTTTAAACCCGGGATCAGTTTATCTTATCTTCTGATACTGAGTCGATCAATTTCTGATCATCACCTCAGGTTTATAAATGCGTCAAGAAAATCGCAGAATCTGCCATCATTTCGGCTTTAAATCCAATTGTTTTTGTGATTTGTCATCTGTAAACAATTCAAAGAATAATATGAACTTAGGCACTGCCTAGAACGGGCATGGCAAGATATGAATTTAAAAATAATTTTTAGTAGATCTATTACGTATTGATTTAACAATTGTTTTTCTCCCTACCCTACCCCAACACCTACCCCTACCCTACCCTACCCTACCCTACCCTACCCTACCCCTACCCCTACCCTACCCTACCCTACCCTACCCTACCCCTACACCTACCCTACACCTACCCTACCCTACACCTACCCTACCCTACCCTACCCTAAACCCCTACCCTACCCTACACCTACCCTACCCTACACCTACCCTATCCTACCCTACACCCCTACCCTACCCTACCCCTACCCTACCCAACCCTACCCTACTCTACACCTACCCTACCCTACACCCCTACACCTACCCCTACCCTAACATACCCTTACACCCCTACCCCTACCTCTACCCTAGTCCTACCCTACCTTACCCCTACCCTAATCTATCCATCCTACCCTACGCCTGTTACTTGCATTTGGTTGTCCGATTCAAGGGCGTAACGATTCGCGACCGAAACAACCCGATTTTTCCGACCCGATTTTTCGCTATTTAGACGCACCGATCCGGTCCGTTCTGGTTCCGGTCTTTTCTTCGGTAAATAGTAGGCCCTAACACCGGATATTGGAACAATCACGCGCGAGTATGACGTAGTAGTTTTTATTTATTTTTTGTAATTTTAGAAAGAAATTTGATCTCAAATGGAACGAAGAATTATATTTTTCACAAAGCAGCAAAACTGTATTATCAGGCTTGAAAAGGGATGAATATTTTGCCTAGAATTTCCAACAAGATGGCGAATTTCTCGAGGGTTCTCGCTAGACGAGATTCTGGCGAGATGACCATCGTCTTAGGGCGTACTTGATTTAGAAATTTTAAGAGTGATCGGTCTATCTATCTTCTGATACTGAGTCGATCAATTTCTGATCATCACCTCAGGTGTGGGGTGGGTGGCTAAATTTAGAATTTAGTCAAGGGAAAATAAAACATTTGGGGTGGACCATTAAAACTATTTACAAGATATAGATGAGAGGCATACTAAAACGCATGCCTCTGGGCTAATGATTTAAATAGAAGCCTTAAATTCCTCAATGGTCTTAGATAGGACCACTGAGGAAGGGAGACTATTCCAAACCGGAATAGTTCTGGGGAAAAAGGAATTTTTCAAGGCATCACTATAGGCAAATGGTCTTGTGTATTGTGATTCATGTGATGCCCGAGTATGCCTTAGATTGGGTGCCGGGGTCAGGTATTTGTCTTTATCAAGAGACACTGTACCGGAGTGTATCTTGTAGAAGAAGGTTAAGGAGGACCGCTCCCTGCGAGACTCCAGGGATGGCCACTCAAGTTCGTCTAGCATTTCACCGACGCTACTGGTGTTCCTCCATCGCCTGCAGGTCCACCGGGCAGCAGTCCTCTGCACCTTCTCCACCATCTCAATCTGAGTTTCATGATAGCGATGCCAAATAGGAGCTGCATACTCAAGTTGAGGCCGAACCAATGTTTTGTATGCAACTTCCTTAGTATGCCTAGGTGCCAGTGCCAAATTGCGCCGAAGAAAACCCAGAGTCTTAGTTGCCTTGCATGTAATTTCAGAAATGTGTTGACCCCAATCAAGATCATCTGTGATAGTTAAACCGAGGTATTTAGCGGACTGAACCTGTTCTAATGTTTGCTGATGCAGTGTGTAATTGAAATCTATATGCCTGCTTGGATGTAGCCGCGTCACCCTCATTGAATGACATTTGCTAACACATTGAATTTCATTTGCCAATCCATTTCCCATTTGGCCAAGCTATTCAGGTCATCTTGTAAAATTTGACAATCCAATGGTGACTTGACATTTCTGTATAAAACACAATCATCAGCAAATAGCCGAACAGATGACCTGATGTTGTCAGGAAGATCATTAATGAAAATAAGAAATAGGACCGGTCCTAAGACCGATCCTTGTGGGACACCAGAAAGAACCGGGACTGGATCTGAGGCACGGCCATCTAATACCACTTTTTGAGAGCGCTCAGAGAGCCACGAGTCGATCCACTTATGTGTAGATCCTCTAATCCCGTAGAAGTCAAGTTTGTATAATAACCTTTTATGTGGGACCTTGTCAAAGGCCTTAGCGAAATCCATGACAATCACATCCGTCTGCCTGTGGCCACGACCCACTGCTCGGTCCAGATTACTAACCAAATCATGATAAAACTGAACTAAACTGGGTTTCGCAAGACCTTTTCGGTCCGAGCAGCACGCTAAATCAAGTGAAAGTGGGCAAACGGAGTACATTCCCATTACTAAAATAAGTGAGAAAAAGCTGTGACCAGTCAAAGTCTACACTGCAACATAGCTAGTTCATTTTAAACTGAGACCACTTCGCGCCATGCCCGTACTAAAATGCCTAAAATAAAGAAATTTCGTACACGTTTAGAAGAAAATCAGCCCAGGACCAACCCGGGACCAGAAGTTTCACGACAACCGAACAAGTTAAGGTTTGGGCAAAACATGTACATCCTAAGGTACAAGAGTTTTTGGTACGAGTAACCTGGATGATCTAGTCGTCTTATTACGTCCTGTCTGTCCTGGTTCTGTTTGCCGATAGAGGGTGTGATAAATGGCATTACTTACGAGCTGACCAGAGTGCGACTTAGAAATAAAACGAGCTGACTAGCGCCCGGTCGTTTTTGCCACATGTAAGATAGATAGATAGATAGATAGATAGATAGATAGATAGATAGATAGATACCTCAATCATTTAGATAGATTCCTTAATCATTCAATCAATCATTCAATGTTTAAGTAGATAAAATAGAAATCTTTACGCCTCTGATACTTCCAAGATGCACATTTGATTTCCCGCCGCTGCTCAGTATGTTCAAGTTTCCTAACTTCTTAAGTTTCCTTAACTGTTCTAAAATTAACTCTCCCCAAATCTTAAACTCTTCTAAAAATTTTAACTTACAAACAAATTTAATTCTACTAAAATTAACTCTAATAAAATTAACTCTAATAAAATAAAATTAACTCTAATAAAATCTTTAACTCTATTAAAATCTTTAACTCTTTAACTCTACTAAAATATTTAAGTCTGATAAATTTTTAAGTCTACAAACATTTTAAGTCCATAAAAATACATACATACATACATACATACATACATACATACATACATACATACATACATACATACATACATACATACATACTTACATACATACATACATAGGGACGGATGAACGTGTGGGCAGACACACGTACCGGCGAAAGCATAGATAGATAGATAGATAGATAGATAGATAGATAGATAGATAGATAGATAGATAGATAGAGACAGACAGACAGACAGACAGACAGACAGACAGACAGACAGACGCACACAACACACACAACACACAGATAGATTATAAGATAGATGAAGACAGATAGATAAAGAGAGACAAATAGATTAAGCGATACGGATAGATAAATAAGGGAGATACATGTAGATAAAGCGAGGCAGAAAGATATGAAAAAGGTAGGTAGGTAGGTATTCCTTCAAAGTGCCAGACAGAGACAAACAGAGATAAAGAGAGACAGACAGATAGGTAAAGAGAGACAGACATATTGATAAAAAGATCCAGATAGATAAAGCGAGACAAAGATAAAGCGAGACAAATAGATAAAGAGAGACATATAAACCAGAGGACCGAAGGTCCTGAGAGCGCTCACCTGAGCAGTTATTAACCTCGAAATGACCATGACCTCGAATGTAGTTCATAGTTCTCCATTTACCCATTCCCATTAGATGACATTTTACCATTTAAATGCATTGGCGACATCAGCTGACCTTGCCATAAAATAGGTCAAGGTCATCCCAGGGTCATGATTTATAGAGCTCCCTTCCTCAGTGCTTCAAAGTTTCAATATTATATGCCTTCTGGTTCTGGTAAAGAAGATTTTTAAGGTTTTTGCTATTTATAGCCGTGGCAGCAATCTTGGTCATGTGACCTGGACCATTTATATAAACTTCCGTCTATCCTTCTGGAGGATGCTCCACGTGAAGTTTGGCTTTGATTAGCCGAGCGGTTTCAGAGTAGAACAGGTTTGATTATTATGGAAATATACATGTATATAGCCTCTGGGCAGGAGCAGACAACTCCCCTGGGGCCATGTTTTTCATAAACAAAAATATTCTGACCAATTGCCCATTCCCACCAAGTTTAAAACCCATTAAATGACATTTTACCAGTTTTCCCTATGCAAATGCATTGGCAACCTTTGTTGACCTTGCCGTAAAATAGGTCAAGGTCATCCCAGAGCCATGATGTATATAAATTTTGTAGAGCTCCATTCCCTGATGCTTTATGCCAAATTCCAAAATCATAGGCCTTCTGGTTCTGGAGAAGATTTTTTAACGATTTTTACCATATACATGTATGGGCATGGCGACCATCTTGGTCATGAGAACTGGAGCATTCTTTGTAAACTTTCGTTCGCCCTTCCTAATGATGCTCCATATGAAGTTTGGCTGTGATTGGTCAAACAGTTTATATTGTGGAAGTATACATGTATATAGCCCGGGGCAGCGGCAGACAACACCGTAGATAGATAGATAGATAGATAGATAGATAGATAGATAGATAGATAGATAGATAGATAGATAGATAGATAGATAGATAGATAGATAGATAGATAGATACCTCAATCATTTAGATAGATTCCTTAATCATTCAATCAATCATTTAATGTTTAAGTAGATAAAATAGAAATCTTTACGCCTCTGATACTTCCAAGATGCACATTTGATTTCCCGCCGCCGCTCAGTATGTTCAAGTTTCCTAAATTCTTAAGTTTCCTTAACTGTACTAAAATTAACTCTCACCAAATCTTAAACTCTTTTAAAAATTTTATCTTACTAACAAATTTAATTCTACTAAAATTAACTCGAATAAAATTAACTCTATTCAAATTAACTCTGATAAAATCTTTAACTCTACTAAAATCTTTAACTCTACTAAAATCTTTTGAGTCTGATAAATTCTTAAGTCTACAAACATTTTAAGTCCATAAAAATATTTAAGGACATACATACATACATACATACATACATACATACATAGGGACGGATGAACGTGTGGGCAGACACACGTACCGGCGAAAGCATAGATAGATAGATAGATAGATAGATAGATAGATAGATAGATGGATGGATGGATGGATGGATAGATAGATAGATAGATAGATAGATAGATAGATAGATAGATAGATAGATAGATAGATAGATAGATAGATAGATACACACACACAGACAACACACACACATAGATAGATAGATAGATAGATAGATAGATAGATAGATAGATAGATAGATAGATAGATAGATAGATAGATAGATAGATAGATAGAAAGATAGATAGATAGATAGATAGATAGATAGATAGATAGATAGATAGATAGATAGATAGATAGATAGATAGATAGATAGATAGATAGATACAAATAGATTAACGAGACAGATAGAAAGAAAGGTTGGTAGGTACTCCTTCAAGCCAGGCAGACAGACAGACAGACAGACAGAGGACAGATAGATAGATAGATAGATAGATAGATAGATAGATAGATAGATAGATAGATAGATAGATAGATAGATAGATAGATAGATAGGTCGGTCGGTCGGTCGATCGATCGATCGATCGATCGATAGATAGATAGATAGATAGATAGATAGATAGATAGATAGATAGATAGATAGATAGATAGATAGATAGATAGATAGATAGATAGATAGATAGATAGATAGATAGATATTTTATTGCCAATTCTTGAGCAATGGGGTTGGGCTACAAATTCTTGCAACATTAATTACAGCCCGCCCCCTACAACATATATACAACAGCAAATGTCATGAGTAAACATTTTACAAAATATATACATGTGTATAATAAAGATAGATAGATAGATAGATAGATAGATAGATAGATAGATAGATAGATAGTTTCCTTAATCATTCAATCAATTTTTACGCATCTGATACTTCCAATCACCCGCCCAAACGATGCACATTTATTGATTGATAGATAGATAATCGATCGATCTATCAATCGATCGATCGATCGATCTATCGATCTATCTATCTATCGATCGATCGATCGATCGATCGATGGATGGATGGATGGATAGATAGATAGATAGATAGATAGATAGATAGATAGATAGATAGATAGATAGATAGATAGATAGATAGATCATACACGTACAATCAATTATTTAATGTTTAATTAGATAAAAAAAAAAAAAAAGAAAGAAATCTTTACACCTCTGATACTTCCAATCAGCTACATTTGATTTCCCGCCGCTTCAGTATTTTTATGTTTCCTAAATTTTTAAGTTTCCAAAATTTTTAAGTTTCTAAAATCTTTAAGTCTTGTGTATCATCTAAGTGTTTCAAAAGCTTAAGTGTTTAAAAGCCTTTAAGTTCAAGTGAAATGTCCCCTATCGGCTTCCGTAGGTTTCAACCAAGTCCTTGAGCTTTCTTTGTAACTGAAGTAAAATAGATAAAATTTAACTTTAATTTGTATCAAAACCATAATATAAAATAAATAATTGTACCTTGCTAATTGCAAGCCTGGAATTGAACCTGTGACCCCTGTTTACAAGATGAGTAATATTAGCACTGCGCCACGGATGTTTCTGATATCAATTGTGATTAATAATTGTGATTGTGTATAATGTATAGGACCTGCTAGTCCAGGTGAGCTAACAGAGCAACAGCTGGAACTTCCAGACTGATACTGCCTGAAGATGAGTGATTTATAAAATACATGTACCTTATGGCCACACAGTGATTTTATATCTTGTTGCTACATGTTGGTTTTATTTACATGAGGCACTAAACCATTTGCATTATTAAAATAACTGCTTCAAGAGAAAGCACGCATGTAGACTGGCTACAGTCTGAAACATGCTTGTATTTGAAAATCTGAAACATGCTTGTATTTGAAAATGTGCATATTTAATATGATACAAGTTCATTTCTAGTATAATTATTTCTTTCTATATTGACAAATTCTACCTTCTTCTGATCCAATGTTTTAAAACAAAGCCATCAGAATAAGACTAGCTTCAAATATTAGACTAAGACATTTTTAGGACTGGAGCCAGTCTAGCACGCATGATACATATGTGAAAACAAACATGCAGATCAGCTTCACTGTAATTAAGCAGCATTTTTGCAACAGTTCAATCACCTCTTCCTGCCTCGTTTAACATGTTAAAAATAAGCAATGACCAGAAAATGACGCAATCAGAAATTCCACCATAAAAACCGAGGTGGGGAAGAAACTAAATTACTAAATCGACAATGAGTTACATCTACAAAGAGAACATATCGTAAGCCGAGTGAGCAGCTATTTCCCAGTAGGCGGCCACTCAGATACAATTTTGTATTGCTTGACAACCTGGGCCCAGTTGTTCAAAACTAACGACGTCGTTAGTTAACGTTTCGTTAAAATTTCAAACATTAATATTACAAATACACTGTTATTTTTTGTTGAAAAATGTGAGAATCCTTTGCACTGCATTGTATTTGTTACTTTAGCTGATATTTGCTTAACAAATTTATGTCTTAACGATATCGTTAAGCTAACGATGCTTTGAACAACTGGGTCCTGTTTGTGAAGGGCCCGGTGGTTTGGAGACTGGGACTACTGGGACTGGGACTACGGCTTTTCTCAAGTTTTAACTCAATATAATTGAGCCGCCTCGTGGGAAAACCAACAATGTGGTTTCCGAACAGGTCCGACACAAACCAGCCTGTACAAGCACAGATAAGAGCTAGAAGCTTGAAATTTCGGATTTAAGTAGAAGAGGAACTATTCTATCCGAGTAGCGAAAACAAAGGCGCTGATCAGCTTCGCGGTTACCGCGAAGCTGATCTGCGTCTTTGTTTTCGCCTATGCAGATTGTTGGTTTTCCCATGAGGCGGCTCAATTATGAAAAAAGCCCAAGGAATGAATAATACTTCTCCGTTGTGGTTGGGTGACATATTGGTTTCCACTAAACTGGCTCCACTTTATTATTATTATTATTATTATTATTATTATTATTATTATTATTATTATTATTATTTTTGCATACTGAGTGACCGCATACTGAGTGAATTTCTGACTGGCCCAACTTTGGACTATTATTTGTCTTCATTTCATGGATTTAAGATTAGAACAAGTAGGCAAGGACCAGGAAAGGTGATATGTCATCTGACGATAGAGATGACAAGCTGGTCTTACTTTTATGTCCCGGGATATTTCAGATGTACAAAATATATTGTAAAAGTACTTGACGCTTTGACTATCACATTCCAAATATGCCTCGATGACAAGTTTTTGGATTATCCCATTATTTATCAGTAGTAGGGCTTCCATTTCATATCATTGATTTTTCAGTGGTTTCATACGTTCCCGTCGTAACTTTCATTTTGTTTGCAAGCACATTTGAACGCAGTGTGTGCGAGTGCCAAAAAGCTCCTGTATAAATAGCCCCATTACGCAATGTTTATGGCAATATCTTGATATACAGGTGTCTCATTATTTTCATATTTCATGATTGAGAAACAGAGTGCTGACACCCATTAGAAGATCTTACTTAAGCGTACCACGACCTTTTTGCGTGCATACGTGAAGAACCATGGTAATAAAAGTGCTGGTTCTGTCAGAAAATTAGCATTGAATAAACGAAAGTTATTGCGCAGCGTCCTTAATCAAGACATTTGTACATTGACTGCATCCGGTTTAAATATTTTACAACACAGCGTCCGTTGGTTACCAACAATGTTAACATACACCCTATGTAGAAGTCGTATTTGCTGCTTTACTATATATGGCAGCATGTCATGGGTGTTCTATCTGCCACATGGATGTTCTCTTCATATTGGACATGTGGGGTTATATTTCGTTTATGAGGCAGTGTTACCTCAGTGTTGCTGAAATCTGTCAGTAATGTTTTCAGTTGTTTCTGTCATGTTTATTTTAGCAGTTGCCTATTATTCTTTGTGCGTTTGGAAGTCACTTGAACGACACTCTTGTAAAACGGTCAGGCCAGTTATCTTAAAGAAATTCATTGCCTTTGTTTTGACCGTTGTGCCTAGGATTATACCCGGTTATTTGATTCATACGTTTTAGAATCGCCTTGAATATCGTTGCATGGTTTTTGTATATTTTCCCAGATTCATATGCATTATGATGGTTCACAGTTTCATAAAATTGCAGACGTGAAGCTTTTTATCACATCTGATTCAATTTCGCCCCCAGACGTTCCCTTGTCGTCATTTTCACTTTTAACAGTAACTGAGATCTCCTCGTTAAGGACATTATAACGTTTTGAGATCATGACCATCATGTTACTCATTCTTTTTTTTTTAATTATTTTCTGGCTTTTATAAAGAATCGGTTAAGAATCTGATATTCGTGTCATAACATCGTTTGTGCATTGCGAAAAAAACAAACATTACACTATGTAAATGGTATATGTATGGTAATGTTTAGAGTCACGCGCACACAAATGACATCGCCGTTATCAAGTAAAATTGACCAATAACAATGCTACGAGGTTAAAGTGGTTTATTATCACAAATAGTTTTACCCTTATCCGCATATGATGATATTAATGGATTATTAGGACATAGCAGGTAAAGTAGGCAACTTTGATATCTCTCTCTCTCTCTCTCTCTCTCTCTCTCTCTCTCTCTCTCTCTCTCTCATTAACACTTGTAAGAATTGGTGTAAGATGGAACATATTGTAACCCCATGGCACAGAAAGGTTAGTAATACAACTGTAATTTCCTTCATGTTTCTTTATTTACAAAAACAGCCCAGGTTCTTTTTTCAAGCTAGATGTTTCCGCTTTCAAACCAGACAACCCACTGGCTTCCCTGCTTTCTCCTATTTCATTCTCCCCCACTTACGTCATTTTCTCTTTTTCCAGACTTCCACACATGTCGCACACATCCCATATCTAGATCAATCCCATATACGCTCATGACACTCATTCATAATCATCCTTGATCTAGTACATTTGCACTTACTGAGGTACATTAGAAGAAGAAGAAGAAGAAGAAGAAGAAGAAATTTATTATCTTCGTAATAGGTCAATGGTCATTAACAACTGAAAAATAAAATATAATAATGTAACAATATATATCAAGAAGGGCGTGTTACCTAACAAAGCACAATCATTTACACATTCTTGAAAGTTTTTTTCAGGTGGGTGAAGCTAGCCGAAACAGCCGAAGTAGCAGAGACTCTACTAATTTGAGCTCCTCTCGTTGCAAAATAATTTACACCTTGCTCTACATGTTTCTGCTCGACTGACGACTCATTTTAATCTTCACACCTTTGGCGCTACTAAAGCCATCAGCAAATACTGTGCAAACGTCTGTACTGTGATTACGTAGATCTGCAAATGGAGTCAAAGAATCTGTTATCTGACCAACTGACGTCAGAAATAATAGATAAGGTATTATTGATTTTGTTTGTAATGCAAAATATTTCCCATCATACCATATGCATTAGACATATGTCGTTTGAAAACATTACTGTTGAATCCAACCTATGTGTTTTCCAACGCGTTTTATGCGTTAATTAGCATGATAATAAAGTTCGTTAGAGAATTAACTGCATCCACATAGTGTGTCTTGTATTATTGTAACATTGATTTGGTATATGACAAGTATGTGCTACCTCATACTAGTAAGCGATTTTTTTATGTATTATTATTATTATTATTATTATTATTATTATTATTATTATTCATGACTTGAAAGGTGTTCTTTGTGTGCCTGCAATGTGACTTTAGATTCTTACAGGCGCTAGAGAAAATCAAATCAAACCCGGAGTGTGCAGTACCAGGATATCATTATGAAATAGCTCGAGAAGACCGTCACCAGGCTGTAGTTGAGTTTGTCAGAGATCATTTCAAACCGGACGAGCCTCTGGCGAGAAGCATTCCGCATCTTTATCCCTGGAATGGAGATGCAGATGCACTATGGATGCTTGTGGTAAATAGTTTTATCGTCTTTTAAAATTATATGTTATAGAAGTGTAAGGTTATTTGTCATACCATATTGTAAATCATAAAATGCAGGTGGATGTATATACTTGGATTTTTTTCAATGTGCAGGGCAGGGCTTAGCTAAGCCCAGCCTTGGATGATTTCATTGTTGAGAAAGGGTCCTAGAGCTGACAATGTATAATTGAGGTAAAGGTGACTATGCTTGTTGTCTTTGTGCTATACCTGTGTTTCACCTGAATGATTTCAAATAGGTAAGGTGTATGGTAGACACACAAAAACATAAACATTTTGTTTCTAAACTATAATCAAATATTTCAATCAAGTTAGCCAATGCCTCTATGTTTGTCAACAACACTTTGCTTTACTGCATGGTACATGACCTCAGTAGAAGGTCAATAATGTACCATTCGAAAATTCGAAAAAAATAAAGCGATTCGGAGAACCAGCTGATTTTACTTATTTTTCCTACAAGATCAGCTCGGTCAAATTAGCAGCATCTTTGCTGCAGCAAAAACGGTCTCAAGTTAGCAGCAATTTTACTGCAGCAAACTCGGTCGTTACATGTAGCAGCAATTTTACTATAGCAAAAGCAGTCAAGTTAACAGTAATTTTGCTTGCAGCGTTAGAGCTGTAGCAAAAAAACTGCTAACTTGACCAATTTCGCTGCAGCAAAATTGCCGATAACTTGACTGTATTTTACTGCAGCGAAATTGGTCAAGTTAGCAGTTTTTTTTTTGCTACAGCGAAAGCAGACAAGTAAGCAGCAATTTCGCTGGCAGCGAATATTTTTGTCGCAGATTGTTTTGGCTTTAACCTAGGTGATATCGCATAAGAAAATGACGATTAATGCCACAATCACATCTTTTCGACGTACATGTACTCGTACGTCACCTACAAACAACGTTCACCAAAAAGTTCCATGTAAGTGGAAATTTTTGTCGCCCTTTTTTTCATTATTACTAGTAGTAGTAATTATTATTATTATTTTTTTTTTCGTCTGGCTGTGATCGTTATGTAGAAAATGATGATGAATGCTGCGACAGAACTTTTCTAGACCACATATTACCAACATTATGGAAAATGTTGCCGATTTTTTACAGTTTCGTCTGGCTGTTAGCCCTATAGGAAACAAATACTTATGCCGCAAACAAGATTTTTCTATCCCACTCATAACATAGCTTAGGAACAAAAGTGTCCATAGACTGGGTAATATGTGGGATATAAAACGTCTACATGGACCCCATGTGCACCATTGACAGTATTTATAAAGAGGAGTACTATACACTGATTTGCACTAAATTTGAAAGCTACGGGCCTTGTGGTTTAGAAAACTTTTTTTTTTCAATCTGATGCAATCATTCCCCCACCTCAATGATGCTTCAGATAAAATTGATCGCATTTGGCATGGTCTTAGAGATAGTCATATTTGAAAGTGAAACGGATGAACGTACAAACAGATGCACGTACGCCGGCTCAAGTAGCCTGATCCTATAAGCTCACTTTGTGAGGGCATACGTGAGCTAAAATATCGGCCACAAAAAATCCACTTTTAATGCTAGTGACAGGGAACTTTTGTCCAGAACGCGGGTCACAGGCGGCATAGAAAAATCATGTTTGTGACATATCCATCATTGTTTTCTAATGCGCTCACAGTCATTTAAAATACAAAACGTTGTCAACCGAAATTTTCCTCCTTTAATGCTTACAGGGAACTTTTGTCTGTAACTCGGGTAATATGAGAGATAGAAAATGTGTGTTTGTGTTTGTGGGATTCATCTATTTTGCCATTGAGCTAATAGCTATATTTAAACGAAAACAATAGATGACAAAAAGTTTCGCTTTAGCCTTCATTAGTAAATTAGTAATATTAAGTAAGCCTACATCATTTGATGTTTACATGTATCAGAACTTGAAACGAAAAACAGAGTCATACAACAAGAATGTTTACCAGGCATTTACTAAGGGAATTTTCAATATGGTCACACATCAATACAGTCATGTAGTACAGAATATTTTTCTGTGACAGTACAGTGGACTCGACAATGGCGAACCACTTAGAGGCCAAACGCTATTATTTTAAACACGACCATGGGAATGTTATTTTATTTGGTACTAAGTACATCTTACATATCTCAGCTTTTCAGGAAAATAATAATTTTAGTTCATTCGATTTCCTAATGAGAGATAACTCTGTTGATATAATACCTCCCGCATTAGACAATGGCGAACCAACTCGACAATGGCGAATCAAATAGTCTATAGCCGAAATGAAACGGTTTAGAAGGTTATTTTTGCACAGAATTGGTGCCATCATCATGCGAAATTAAATGGTGTTGGATAATATTGTGTTAATTTGCTTTGGTGCTATACGTTCACTGTCAACAGCAAATGTCCTGTCGGAAAGGTCAATTATACCAATTTAAGCATGTCTTATTGTTTCATGTATCAATGTAAGCCTAAAATCAAGAAAGTTAAACCACGACTTGCATCAATATTAGTTACGTCATTGACCAAACCAAATTGTTCCTGGGCGAGCCCTCCAAAGGTAGATTATCAGTACTTTGTGCACATTCTTTTTACCGCACAAAATATGATTCGCTATTGTCGAATGTACATGTACATCTTTCCACGCTTATATCTACATTCAGTGTCAAAACTTTTATAAAAAACACGCATAATGTATAACTAGGGATATCAGGCATTAAAGTAATGCAAAAAATGGTCATAATAAAATGCTTAGAAACGAGGTAAGAAACATATTTATCTGAACGTCACTTTTTGCGGAACAATAAACTAGGCATCTTAGTTAAGGGGTCAAGCGTTTCAGCAACCCTGATTGTATTGTCCGGTTGAATTTCGATTCCATTCTTTTACCAAACCTCAAGGCATAGATGAAAGTAAATGACTGACTTGTATAATAAATCATATTTCGTCTAAGATTCAAGAAATTCTGCAATATTTTTTCGAGTGATTCGCCATTGTCGATGATTCTCCATTGTCAAGTTCACTGTATGTGTTTACCCATCATTTTCAGTGCATGAGGTTAAATTTTGACACTGATTGGTTCAACAATAACAAGTTGTTCAAAGTAATAATCCAAGTGAGAACTACCTATTTTTAAATGTAATGGTCAAGTTTGTCATTGTCAATCAAAAACTGACAGGCTCCGCCCTGCACATTGAAAAAAAAAATCGGACTATACCATCTGTGCAGCTTTTTTCGCATTTGATTATCAGGATGAGTCATTATGCATTGTGCGGTCTTGTGTGAGCTGTAGAAAATTAACGCCTTTATGGTAAGCAATAGTAAGGAAACCATGCATTCAGGACCAAAGTAAAATCCAAAAAAAAAAAAAAAAAACAGGTGGGAACAGCCGAAATTACAAAAATGCACTTATACATGTATACAGTAGTCGGAGTTAGCAGTTATTTCTCCAGTCACTAAACTTAAAGGGCACAAAAAGCACAAAAATTGATAGCAAACATAAGACAAACAGAATCAACACACAGGTATCACTTAAAACAGTCAGTTATATAAAATAACTGGGGAGCTTAAATTGTTAAAGATTTTCACCAAATAATTCTTGGGCATTGCTTATATTCGACTGTATCAGCGAAAATTTGTTTCAGATGAAACAAAACGTCTCGTTGATTCTGGTCTCTGATACCACTGGACAAATCGTTGCTGTTAGAGTTTCCAATATAGGAAGGAAAGGTCATAACTTAGTCGATCCAGAAAACGTTAAACCAGAGGGTCTACGAAAGATCTTCGGCTTGCTAGGGGTGTTATACAGTTTATGTGACGTTTACGAGCATTATAATGTGGATGAATATTTTGGGTTTGTTGCCTTGGGTGTACATAAAGATTATAGAAGGAAGGGTATTGGTTTAAAGATTCAGAAAGCAGCTGTTAATATGGTCAAGAACTTTGAACTGGGACCCATTGTCCTGAAAGGAGAGGGAACTTCAAATTTCTCGAAAAAGATCTATGAAAAGTTGGAATTTGATATTCTAGCTGAAGTGATTTATGAAGATTACAAAGAAAATGGTGAGGTCGTATTTAGAAATATGGGCGACGATAAATCTATTAAATTGTATGGGAAAGTAGTAGGTTAAATGAGAAAACTGGATATTATGCTACTTTTATTATACGTAACAGTAATGAATGAAAATTTAAATATAGAAAAATCAGGCCTTGTTGTTTTGTTTTATTATAAAGTTCCAATTTCTATTTTGTCTTCATTGTTATGATAATTTAAATAGTTTTGTGGCTAACTTTAGGTAAAGTCACTTAAATAAAAGAAGGGGATTGCACAGATAGTTAAGTCCTTGAATTATGACCCTGAAATTACAATGTTATCTTTTAAGTGGACATACTGTACATGTAAGTCCAGCTTAACTCTATTTGTCAATGGACGTAAATGTGTCGAATGCTTGGTAAATAGTATCGCTTTCAACGGAAAACGACCGGTGTCTATATTTTTTACCTCACGGCATTTAATTTGCTGAAAACTGATTGTTATAAATCTCGCGTTCAATGACGACATGAAGCAAAGAATCTAACGTGGCATTGTGATCTCTGACTATACGCTATCTTCGACCATGGATGCTCCAGCTGGATTTATCCATCACTTGACTGAAGAAGTAGTAAATAAGGTATGGTTTTAGATTATTTAACCGGCATGGTTGCATTTATTTCTCCACTTGTCAATTTCCTATAAGCTTTTGGTATTCAATGGCTATGAAACATTTTTCAAAACCGTCTATAAGGACACAAAGATGAAATATACGGGCGATGTCATTGTCGAATTTACTCTTTAACTGAATGAATACTTTCAGGCACTCATTGTTGTCCAAAATGGCACAGAGTTTGCAGTACCATTCTGTCACTATGAAATTGCACGTGGAGAGCCTGAAGCACAAGTAGTGGATTTTGTAAGAGACCAGTTTCTCCCCGATGAACCAATTCACAACTGTATTGCTCCTATTAATCCTTGGATGGATATACACAGAGATCTATCGATGCGCATGGTAGATTTATTTGTATATTTATTTAGATCTATGTTTGTTCTATATTTAGATCTATGCTGTTTCTTTGAATACTTCTTAAATATTATTTAATTCCAAAATTCAATACATTTGACGATATTGCCCTGGTCAACCCTGAAGAGAGTCAACAATATGAGGCCAAATCTACTGATTACACTGAATTGTGCACAAATCTCACTTGATTTATAAATCACTCAGCAACATGGTGATTGCTGCACCT
Organism: Rugalucina vietnamica; assembly: GCA_964017185.1. Classification (NCBI taxonomy): domain Eukaryota; kingdom Metazoa; phylum Mollusca; class Bivalvia; order Lucinida; family Lucinidae; genus Rugalucina; species Rugalucina vietnamica. The sequence continues at coordinate 54,789,974 of OZ024875.1, read as the reverse complement.
TTCTAACAACATAAGAAAGAACTCGGATGTTATTCTTGCCATGGTGTTTTTTCCTCTGTTGTTATTTTATATATATCTACGGATGCATATAGGTATATACATGTTTATCAGTACATTTATTTACAAATCTGTGGATGTATATGGACATTTATCTATGCGAGTAGATCTGATGATTCTCATGGTTCATGTTACATTGTACATGTTTTATGTATTTATTTTAAAAATGAATTTCCTTTTTGTGATGCTCATGGGGCTATGAACCGCGGTGGGTCGCGTGCAAAGTGAATTAACGCCGAATGGGTTCATGTAAGCTTTGCTAGCGACCTTTTTAGGTAAAAATGGAATGTCGTTGGTGCTGATTTCAGACAGCACTGCTGAAATTGTTGCAATAAGAGTTAATAGTGTCGGAAAGAAAGGCACCAACTTTTACCCAATATACCCTTCAACAAAGCCAGAGGGAATGAGGAAAATAAATGACATTTTACAAGCCATGAGGGCCAAGTGCGATGTATATATGGAAGGCAGAAGCCATCAAAAGTCCGATTTTTAAATGAAACAGACAAAGTAGAAATGAACTAATTCATTTTCAAATAAAACAAACCGTAATATCACATAAAATAAGCGAAAATGACACGAAACAATTCGTAATGTGTAACAGAACAATTAATTTCAAAATAAAACAATCAACTTCGCGAAATGTGACAACTTAATATCAAATGAACCATGCGTTTCCCAAATGAAACAACTAATTCTGAAATGAACCAATTCATTTGCATATAAAACAAGCCGTTATATTACACAAAAAATCCCAAATGACATCTAACAATTCGTGATTCGAAACAATAATTCATTTTAAAAACAGGACAGCAAACTTTGTTAAACATGTTAAATGAGACAATACTTCCAACTGAGCGCGCGTTTGATTAGCATTTTGTTAATCCCCACGAACTACCGCAATAGAAAGCATAGATGTTTCGCTCCTAAATTTTCTTAGCATACCTGAATCTGAAAAATTTCCGCCTAGCTAGCTACATACTTACATATATCCACCAGCCTATGACCCCAGGGGTATTATCATTTGATACTGGCATGTATTTGCCATCTTGTGTGAAAAGTGGGGGCTTTCAGAGCTTCTCCGACAGAAAAAGCTGATGCTTTAAGAGCTAATCGAGCTGTAAAATGGGTGCTTTCAGAGCTGTTCGAACTGAAAAAGCGGATGTGTTCACAATCAGAGCTGATCAAACTGAAAATAGGGATGCTTTCAGAGCTGATCGAACTAAAACAGTAGATACTTCAATGATATACTATGAGAACCAGGTGCGTGGAATCCTGGGTTGTGTTTGATCACTGAAACTGATACGAGCGCACGACGAAACGGTGCTTAGAGCGGCACTTTAAAGAGCAAAATTCGAAATTTCTATATAAAGTGGCGGCTTTTAGAGCCCATGGGTTTGAAAAAGAGGGGTCTTTTAGAGCTGACGAAGTTAAAAAGGTTTTTTTGGGGGTGGGGGGCACATACCCATACTGTCTTACTATGGGAGTACCCCCACCGGGTCTATGAACCGCCTTTCTACCTGCTCGTTATCCTCGCGAGATACAAGATACATGATACAAGAAACTTTATTTAGAGTCGACATTCAAATATACAACAGTGTAACATTAGCCATGGGCTATCTTGTCGACAAACATAGTAAAATTCTGTACAATTACTGTCATGTATACATAAGCTAACAAGCATCACAGTTAAAAAGACATATCACAGCATGCAAAAATATATATACAGAGAGACAATTAGGATGATTTGGAATATAGATAAAATATCATTTTCTGTTTTTCTGACTAGATTATACATAGACATGGTCATAAAAATTACAAGACATGAAAATCAGAACCAATGCTGGTGCCTCTCCCTGCTGTATGGGCAGTCCACACTAGCACAGGCAAGGCAACAGCATCAGTATAGCATAAAGTGCTACTAGCACCAGGACATTATCTTCTATAAAAAGAAGGCATATGCCATGGTGATTAGTAACAAGATCGAAATATGACCCTTCCCCCACCAATCATTCTCTCTTACCCTAGAGATATAAAAAGCATACGAAGCTTGGGTCAAAATTAAGCTCCAGTCGAAAGCGAAAATTAGGCAAGAGATCATGTAAGGTATAAGAAAGGATTTATATCACAAAGATATAAAGTTCATCATGTGAGATTGTAAGGAGATTATTAACCGTTTAGACTATATAAAATTCAAAGAGATTAGTTACAAGAAACTAACTAGAAAGTAAAAAGATAGTATTGCTAAAAATAAGCTAAGAATTTGAAAGCAAAAAGCAAACTGAAAATGAAAGCAAAATTAAAAAGCAAAACTAAAATAAAGCAAAGCAAAGCAAACAAGGAGCATAAAGCAAATAAAATATGAACACGCAAAGCATAAATTAAGTTTTGCACATTGAACACTTGCACGATGGCCCACTCCATGTGCTGGTCAGCCTCCCGAACTCTTTAAAGTCATCTACTTTCCGCAGATTGTTCGGGAGACTGTTCCACACCTGGGCGGCCTCGTAGTTAAAAGTAGACTTTGTAGTACGAACTCTTGGGACATCTACCAGGTTGTCATACCTGAAAGAGTAAGTTGAGTTTTTATAAGATAAAAGATCATGTAAATAAACAGGTGACATTTTATATACAATCTTAAAAGTTTCAATAGCCATTGATCTTATCCTACTGACATGAAGTGTAGACATACTCACTTTTTCGAGTAGAGTTTTATATGAGCTATCAAAATCATTAAAAACCAAACGCAGTGCCCTATATTGTACTTTTTCCATCTTGGCAGAACTTGTGTTCGAGCGAAATGCCAAACAAGGGGACAGTAATTAAAATTAGATCTTATGAAGGACTTGTAAATTAAAATCTTTGTTTCAGTTGATAGGTATTTGCTAAGACGCAATAAAACATTGATTTGTCTTGCTGCTTTTTTACATATAGTCGGCCGTGCTTAATTTCTACGACAACTCATGATGGCATTTTTTGTTAATGCTCGGCATCCAGGCTAGAATTATTCCTTGGGATACTACAAACAACATAGGGCCGGATGCCCAGCGTGAATTTGCGTTTTAAGGTCACACTAAGGTCAAAGGTCAACTAAGTGCATTGTGTAAGAAAAATAATACTTAATTTCATAATATGTACTTTTATGTCACTAAAATGTTACCAAATAAATAAAAACAGCTGCTAGTTTATATGGAATGACCCAGAGGCTTGCCACAAGGATTAATTTGACACATGGGTTCGATACACAGGAAGGTCAGAGGTCAAACTGGTGCAAATATGCTGAAAATGCTTACAAACACAACCACTTCTTTTCTTTATCTTAATTTGCTAATTTAGTTATAAGTGAAACAGATGTAAATAGACATAGTATTATGCAAAGGGTTGAAGATGTAATTGTAGTAAACATGCCGTATTTGTGCTAATAAAGCACCCCAGGTTAAATCGCATTGTGTCAATATAAAATAAAATTCTACAACTAATCTTGACCTGATCCTGTAAAGTTGCTATGGCTTTTTAATGCACTTCTGATATTATTTTATAATTCCTGCTTGTGACATGAACATTCTAATAGCTGTCCATATTGTCCTCAACAATGAACACATTTGCATGGTGTAAAATAACATACGTAGTGTCCACGCCCACCTGTGATTCAAACGAATTGGTTGTACTTACAAAAATACTCATATCAAACCAATAGTATGCTCTAAACTACTATGATTGGCCTGACAGTAATACATAACATAAATACCTAATATTCAAATCATTGAACTTGCTAATTCATGTATATTAATGATACAAAACATGAGAAATTTGAGAAAATCATAGAAAAATAGGGGATATACGTACAAACATCACTTATCCCAAGACTGGCTGTATATAAACCGAGAATGTTGAAAGTGGTATAGAGGTATAGAATGAATGCTATGGAAAAGAAATATCACCCATGCGTCTGGTATAAGAACAATCTGATCTTCAATCTCATGAATATATAAGCCATTGGATCTTTATTTTCATGAACATTAATAATACCTTCAGAAATTGGAGTAAAATCGGGACGAATTAATGTGGTATACATGTAAAAGCAAATGAAGCTTGGCTACTGATAGACCTAGAGTGCTGAAATTGGTATCAGCTGATTGCTAGGACAATATTTTATAATTTTGTAATCAGATATATAAATATTTTGATATTTTGTGGTATTAACATTAAAATATGCTTAAATTAGAGAAAAATCACCGAATAATGAAGGGCTATACCATTAAGATCGCATATATCTCGTGTCTCGACTACCAATAGCCCTAGAAAGCTCAATGTGACATCATATAATTGATAGGACAATACTTTATTGATATAGATTCAGATATGTAAAAAGGTACAAGTAGGCAAAGATCAGGAAAAGGCACAATCAGAAAAAGATTCCCACTCCAAAAACCGAGGTGGGAAAAAACCAAACTAACAATCAGGTACAAGCATACTTGTTGGCAACCAACATGATTTTAAGCAATTTTCTTGGAGCACAATCTTCAATTTTCTGTATTTTTCATTATTTTGTTCGTATCTTAGATAGTATTTACAATATTCAATATAATATTGTTTATCTATAAGACTATATGACAATAGTACATTGTTATAGCATACTGATATCATTTTCAGGGCTCTCAGGGCACTTGCAGCCGAGATATAAGTAATTTTGTTGGCATTCCCACTTCATTTTTGGTGATTGTTTTCTAATTCATTAAGTCCTCATTCATGTCCATACAAAACTATCTTACGATTTACATGTCTGATTACATGATTATAGAACATTTTCAATCATTTGATTCCAATAACAGTCTATGCAATCATTTGATTCCAAAAAACGACACTCTATGTCTATCAGTAACCAAGATACATGTGTTTTACATGGTTTCTTTCTTAATTCTGGCGCATATTTACTCTAATTTCTAACTATTTTATCAGTGGTCATGATAAAAACAAATCCAATGACTTACATATTTTAGATTAAGTGCTTTAATATTACCTAAGCAACCATTTAGCGCTTTTGGTTGCCGAGATACAAGTCATTTTGTAGATTTACTTGGTTTTTTTTTTTTTTTTTTTTTTTCTCTCTCTCATATTTCTAAGATTTTCATTAATATTCATGAGATTGAAGATCAGATTACTATTTTATCAGACTTCAGAGTGATTATATACATTGTTATAACATTCATTTGATACCTCCTTCAGTATCCTAGATTTTGCACATCCCTTGAACAAGTGATTTTGTATGTATACTCAAAATCTTATCTTATTTTCTTCATTAATATTCATGAATAAGTAAGTTCAATGATTTGAATATTATGTTTATATATTAAATTGCTATGTCAATGCATTACTATCAGACCAATCAAAGTATCTTAGAGCATATTCTTGGTGGGATATGGGGTTGTTTGTACGTTCATCTCATACATTAGAATCACGTTATAGGGAGTGGGCGTGGAAACTATGTAATTTCACATCATGCAGATGTGCTCATTGTTGAGGACAACAATATTCTATTGCATTTAGGTGGTCCCTTGGGCCAAACTGGCAGCATGAGAATTGTACTAAAGTGCAAGGAATATCTTATATAACCTATCTAAAATCCTTAGATGGCAATATTTTACCTTGCTTTCCCCAGATGTTCAACATTTTAATCAATATTCATGAATATGCAAATGATGCCCATGACATCAATATTTTTTTCATTATACTGTATTACTCGTGCAGTAACAAAGTGTGATAATGATAATTTAGGATTAAAAATAGTTTATTCATGGATATATAACCATTTTAAATCACTTTTAATGTTTTCATTAAAATTCATGAATATGCAAATCAGTGAATTTGCAGTACTTACCACGCGATGAAAGGCCAATGCCTCAGCGTTAATCCGAGACCAGATTCCGAGGTCTAGGACCAGTAACAGCAGAACTGTGATCAGTTTTGTTGGTACACCCTCATTCTAATGAATCGCGTTAACAGTTGCCATGGAAATAATGCATTTTTCAAAATGCAATTTAGTTTATCGTGTACGACAAAAACTCTTTGCATTTCAGGGGTCCCAATGAACGATTTGGCACCCATGAAAAATTGTCCTGAGTGTGCAAGTTAGGTCAAATTAGCCCCCGGGTCATTTTAATTTGCAATGAATTGGAACGTTTTATATACGTCAGCAATGCAAATTGTTTTAAATCTAGCCTTTGTAGCGTTCTATATATACGACGGTGCGGCTAGGTGTTGATATTACTAGGAAAGATCATTGTTACTTCTTCATAGCATTTAAATTTGTAAAGAAAAATGGATCTGAAATTAATGACTACAAATATTACTACAAACATTGTGCAAGCTATGGCAAAAGCTGTACTTGTATCTATCCCATAATAGGAAGTATATTCCTCAAATTGTTCTGTTTATTATTTCTATTACTGCATGGCTGGTTTTGAGCATATTAAGCACAGTTAGACACTGATAAAAATAATATTTATGACAAATTAGATTATAAAACAGAGATTTTAAAACCAAATTGCACCTAGTTGACCTTTGACCTTGCCTAGACCTTAATTCGAAGATTCAGACGCGGCATCCGCCCTGGGACACTTTGTCATACCCAATGGAACATTTCTAGCATGAATGCCGAGCATTAACAAAAAATGCCATCAAATTTTTTTTCTAGATGCCCTAGAAATTAAGCACGGCCGACTAATATGTTAGTATGGTGGCATATAGGTGCCATCCACATAACGAGTTAGTATCACGTTAATTTTAGTTTTTAAGTCGACTTATAACGTGTTGGTGCGATACCATCTAGTCTTCCGGTAAATAAAATTTAATCTGCTATTGGACATTATTCCGCTCTTAAGCGCCATCTCGTTAATGAGATAGTGACTTGTTAGCTCTAGTTTTTATGTCGACTTAGGATGAATGGTTCTTATACAATCTTGACTTCCTGTCATCCTAAGTCGACATAAAACTAGAGCTAACGAGTTACTATCTCGTTACTGTCATCCTAAGTCGACATAAAACTAGAGCTAACGAGTTACTATCTCGTTAACAAAATGGCACTTAAGAGCGGAATCATGTCAAATAGCAGATACAATTTTATTTACCGGAAGACTAGATAGTATCGCACCAACACGTTATAAGTCGACTTAGAAACTTAAATTAACGTGATACTAACTTATTATGAGGATGGCACCTATATGCCACCATATGTTAGAGATGTGAAAATCAAAATTTTGTGTGTCAGTAAAAGAAAAGAAAAAAAAAATAAATAAAATACCAAGTCACATCGCTTCACGTCAGTATACCCAGCCCTATCTGTCTACCTACATGTATCTTCCTCTACATACCGTCCTACCTTCTCTTCCACTTCATTCCTATCAACACACACACACACACACACACACACACACGCACGCACGCGCACGCACGCACGCACGCACGCACGCACTAATAATAATAATAATAAATGTGAGTCCTGTTTATAAAGCTGAACGTCAATAAAAACACAAGTATTAGCTTTTTCAAAAAGCTTGCGGGCGTTTAGCCCTAGTTATAGGATGAAAGCTGACCATATTCAACATATGTGCTTTAATTCCTGGTTCCTGGTGTGCAGAAAAAAATGGATAGTCAAATATTAGAACAAGTAAAAAAGAGAGCACAGGAATGGACGCAATTAAATTTAAAATCCTAACCCAGACACCAAGCGGGAAAGATGTAGTCTAAGCACACTCCCTGATAATGCATTGTTATTTTGACGTTTTACCAGTAACATAAATACTCAGATTTAGATTCAGACTTCTTGCAGTGTAAGTCAGTGTGCCATGAATAGATATAAACACCTAGTTTGTGAAGATAAAAATATATAAGCGCACTGAAACACCCTTGGTGGATAAGCATGCTTTTCCACCGATGGGGTTTGCTGAACATTGCTATTTGCCTCAACTACCCTTTACAGGAATGAGCAAAATCATATGTGTATGCAGGGCAAGGAAAAGGAGGAAGGACAGTAGACTTATATTGTTATACAAAGGTCTGAAAGGTAAAGCCAGAATACCAATGGATGACCTTATCCCCAAGACTAGGCGTTGCAGAAATCATCAATCTTTGGCATTTCAGATACCCTCAGCTAGTAAAGATGCCTACAAAAAATAGTTTCTTTCCCCAGACTATCAGGAACTGGAATAACCTCCCTAAATCACTGTTTTCCTCTGCTGAAATGATGATTGTGTGTCCAAATTCGCATCTCTTGTGAGAGCCAGGGACTAATTTTCCCCCAAGCGCACCCCCTGGTGAGGTATTGTCAGTTTGGCGTTTCACCAGTAAACTATTCAGATTCAGATTCAGGCAAACAGTTTTGACCAGATTTGGAGTTAACCTGTCGAGATATTTATTCACATGTTTTCTCCCACATACAACAAAGTAAGAACGGAAACTCTGATTTCCAAATTCCACTATCCAAAATGTTGAGGGTTGTGACACTTTTTCATGTTTCATTGATCAACTCACAGCACAGCTGCCCAGTAAATTCTCAGAATTGTAGCATGATTTACTCACTAGTGTATCAAAAATTATTATACACACAGGCATTTGGCCCAAATTCCCGCACTTAGAAAATGAATTGCTGGGTTTTAACTTTTTATAGGTTTCTGACAATTGTGACAAATTATGGCATGCCAAAAACACGCACAACATCATATTACCTTAAACAATACCAGACCGAGTTGACCCGGCCAAGTAGACACAGGACCGAGTTGACTCAGGAGCCGAGTTGGTATCAGGCCGAGTTGACCCGCTTCCGCTAACTTCATCTTCGCAGCATAGATAGACCTTACTATGCTTCGCTTTTAATATCATCAGAAAAACTCCAAATAAATAAGTATCATTTTATCAAAATATATTGGGCTTCAAGATAGCAATGGTTTTCTGACCATTCAAAATAAAACTTTTAAATGGCCTTTTTTAAATCAGTAATTTTGGATTATTTTTTATCATCTTTCACAATAATAATGTTAACACATGGAATCAATTGCCATTATGTTCAATTCTTGGAACAGCTGATTTGGTTCCCCACTCATTATTCGCCATCTGTGGACATGTGGATGAAGAAGCGGAAACAATGATGGGTTCGGTCTAATTCCGAAATAATTCGTTCACGATCTTATTTTTTTTCTTAGCATGTATCATTATGGTTTGTTCCCTACTCGTTTTTCGCCAGGTACTGACTTATGATGATGCGGGAGCAACAGTGGGATCGGTCTAATTGCCGTCATTTCCGGATTGATGTGTGTTTGCATCAACGTATATATATGCGGGCGTTCGTGAACGCCCGCAATAAGGCATCCATTTGTTTTGGTTAACAAAGTGTCACTTAGATGACAGCCATGCGCTCTTCTTGTCTGTGGTTGTTTTCGTGTTGATGCAGCTCTTCGTCCTTGAAAAACAACCCACACCACTTACATAGTCGTCCCATTCTGCAAGAAAGTGATGGTATAGTTCATAAGTAAACACCAAAAACGAGTCAGTACAAACATCACTTTTTACTGGCTAATAACCCTATAATTGAAGAAACAAAATATGTACTTTGAAAAAAAAAAAAAAAACAAGCAAAACATTGAGTTGCTGTCCTCTTGAGACCCTACTTTGACAATATATACAAGTCGCAAGCCCATATATTGGTGGGGCGGTTCTGTTCCTGGGGTAGTCAGACAGGACAAAATAAAAAACACTTAGCTTTTTACAACAACGCTAACAGTCCCTTCAAAAATACGGTCAAAATACGGTCAACGGGAAGTAAATTCTATTCACTTCTTTACTCAAATTGCCAAATATATTTAAGCTATGATCTTCAATCATGTTTCTTTGTATTAATAAATACATACCCAAGCAGTCGATATATAACAAATTGTCAAATACAAACTGTACATAAACTGTACAGGTTAAAGGTTTTATCAAAAGCATTAACATGTATGTAGAAAAAGAAAACTGATTTTATTTGAAAGCAGACCTTTGAGAGGATTACTCGACAGAAATAACTGTGATTGAATTACGTTTTCGTATTGGATCAATCAGTTTCAACAGAGACTTTGCTGGTTACGCAAAAAAGGCAAGTTAAAATTTTATTTTATACTATATAAAACACCCTAATGCATAAATTTATAAACAAAAAACATAATGTTCCGGTGGGATTGAGTTTAAAGTGGCTACATCTCACAATAATGACAGTACATTGAAGGGTTAGGGTTAGGGTTTATATTCCATTTTTCTGTGCACCGACAGAATTTCATTCTGATTTAAGAAAACTTAATCAGAAGCTAGCGACTTTTGGTAGACAAAATGCTTGGCGTGATGAGCAATAGTTAAAAATACTTCGCTAAACGAGAATATTCACCTTTTAATTTTCCCACAGTGTAAAATTAAATCCCAAGGTTTATGCTTAATCCTTACAGGAAAAGTTTTACCTTGCGCTTTGCAATCAAACGCTTCCTCTAGATTGAAAACATTTTATACTTCTGTTCACCTCACAATATTTTATTTTAATAAAATATTGAATTTCAACAGTGGTGTCATAAAGGAAACGTTTGGCAATAAATGTCATTTTAAATGAATAAGTTTATCACGATATACCATACTCATTTTTTCTGCATTAATACACTTTAAGAAATTGTCCTGCCGAAATTAATCTGCACAAAAGAATTAATACCACTTGAATACAAACGCCACCCCAAAGAATCAATTTACCAATTGAATAGAAATGCCACCCAAAGAATTAATACCACTTAAATACAAATGCCATCCCAAAGAATTAATACCACTTTTATCCAAATTACCATGAATGCAAATTGTAGATTCTGATAAGAAAGAGTCAGGTGATATTGATCTACATTATTTGTATGTACAGCCAATGCTTCGTATGGTTCTTTACGAGTCAAATGTATTACATTTTAGATTTCTTTAGTTCATATCGAAATCAAAATTGATTTTTATTCAGACTGTTTTGTTTTGTTATAGTGACTCTGCATTTGTAGTGTATAAATGTCCGTTGTATTTCAAATACTGGCGTCCAGTCTGGATGAATGTTTGAGTTGAAGAATTTGTTTTTCTCACGTGTTGCCCTACCAACTCGAGGGTCATCAAACAAGACCCAAATGATGCTAGGACGATTTGTTCCTTCCATCCATCTAAAGCCAATGTGTTTCACCACACCTGTAGCACCATTGGTTAAACCGTCTTCTACATCCACATTTGCTGTATGAACAACTATCATTCCTTCAACAACTGTAAATGACTTCATTAATTGGCCTGTTTTCCACACTCTTTTGGGAGCCCAGCAATCAACGACTGACATTTTTTCCGACTGACGACTGACATTTTGGAGTAAGAATCTTTTTCTGATTGCGCCTTATCCTGATCTTTGCCTACTTGTACCTTTTTAGTTGGAATGTTTTGTGAGACAACAATATCATGGCAAGGTATAACAATCTTTTCTCCCGGCAACTGACTCAAAATAGTGTCATTGTGCTAGTCTACAAAAGAATTCTCAACGAACAAATGAAGGGCGTCCTTTGGATAGTCACCAGTATCACGGTCAACAACACGTGTCTGCAACATTTGTTTGTCTTCCTCTGTCATTTCATTCAACTGAAGTCGGTTTTGCAGCTCACCTATTGGTTTAAGCTGGTAAAGATCCCCGACAGCAATAACACTCAAACCACCAAACACTTCCTTTGTTCCCATCAGCTGCTTTAAACGAGTGTTGATGAAGTTTAATCATGTTGCCTACCATTGATATTTCATCAATAATGACAACTTTCAGATGCCTGTACTTAATTCTGAATGTATTCAACTCATCAGCTGAAAGGTGATTGGTGTTCTTTTGAAATATTTTTTCTATGGAAAGCATAGCAAATAGTTTGATTACTAATATTAAATGCAGCAAAGCCCATGTAAGCGCACAACAGAATCCTTTTGTCATCCGGACTTTCAAATTCAAAATCCTATACAGACTTTGATTAAGTGCTCGAATGACTACTATTTGCCAACACCTGCCCCTCCTGTTAAGAAAGCATAGACTGGTTCATCTTTACATTTAACCCAGTGCACAATATGGTTAAAGAATTCTCTTTGTCTGAAATTGAGACTTCGGAGTAGTTGTAAGTATTCTTCTTCTGGTAATAAGATGGCACTAGTTTCTACTGGGGGCACTGAGCAAGTCGCCTGCAGCTTTATTCCAATATCATACTGCCCCTGCTCTACAACTCTACTTGGGTTAAAACAAACAAACTTTTCTGATTCTCCTGGCCCTTCTTCTTCTGCCTCCCTATTTTCTTGCTCTGCATTTGGTGCAATTTCATCAAAGTCCCTTTCCTCAGTTTCCATCATCTGCCTTGCAAGCTCAAACTCTTCAGCATGATACTTATAATCATTTCTTTTGGAAATCAATGTTGTCTGTACAGAGTTATAATGGGCTTCATATGTGTCAAAAGAACCTATCAAATCTTTTTGTTCATTTCGCCAAAGTACCAAAAGCATAAGCTGCTCTCTGAAGTAATTTTCTGAGTCCTTTTTCTAGTTGTCAGGATCTTCAGGATGTTATGTTCCACCTCTTCCAAAGAAAGAATGTTTCAAAAAAGTATGCGGTATTCTGGCTGCCTGATATGGAATAGTTTACCAACTCATGTTAAAGGGGCAGAAACACCCGAAACTTTTCATAGCAGATGTTTAAAATGGCTGACACAATAGAATGTCAAAGTGAAAATGATCTCTCAGTCCTGCCATTTCATTTTCTTATGTCTATTTTGTATTTGTTATATTGTTTCAGTGCATATATATTGTATTACTTGAGCTGTGTCAAAAGAAGGTCAGCCAGTGGTAAATCGAGATTGCAATTCTACTTTTAATGTAGACTTGTCCGTGTCTGTATTGAAACTTAGTGGACATGTAGACCTTCTTGGGACAAAGTTCATTTTCTTTTCATTGTTCCATATTCTTTTCATTTATCATTTTTATTTTTTTTAATTTTTTTAATATCTGTATTCTTGATTGTTGTTTGTATATATAACTTGTATATTATTTGAGGGCCTCATGGAAGATAAGTCAATGCTATATGTTGTTACCCTCTATAAAAAAATTCTTAACTTACTTACTTACTTACTATAGTTCAAGAACAATCTGAATGTCAAGACTGGCTTTCCAAGCAACAAGTGTGTTTTCATTAAATGGATGTATTCCTCATTTCCTTTGTTTTGCGTTTTTAGAAAACCTTTGGTGCTTTCAATGAGATTCTGATGCACCAAACGTAGTATTCAAAGTCCATTTTAGCAATGTTTTCAAGAAATTCCTCAAATGTCATATCTTCATTTTCATTACACTCATTCATTGCTTTTTGAAGCTCTGCATTCTTCTTTTTGTACTTGTCAACGTTTTCTCTAAGTGGGTGCAGCAACATAGTCCTCGGCAATGGTGGCAATGGAAATCCAAACCTACAAATTGGTTTTCCTTTTTTTTCTGCAGGTTCTAAAATGTTTGTGACATTGAAGGTTAATCAGATTTGCCGTTTTCTCATTATCACTACTGCAAGTATGGTACCGATTGGCTGATAACACGAGGACCGAAGAACTAACTAAATGTTATGAACCACTGCAGAAGCTGAGGGTGAGGTTACGGCCGTGTAAAATCGATTTAAACCCGCCAGTAACTTTGTGTTGATCGTTCCAAGTCGATACTTCTGTGGTGGTTCTTTTTGTTTTATGTCTTGGTGTTTAAAATATTTTTGTGCTGTTGGCGCCTTATGTATGTTTGCATATTTTTAGTTAAGTTAAGGTAACTGAGTGGCCACCTATTGGGAAAATAGCTGCTCATTCGGCTTACGAAATGTTTTCATGGTATAAGTACCTGATTGTTAGTTTGTTTTTTTCCCACTTTGGTTTTTGGAGTGGGTGTCTTTTTCTGATTGCGCCTTTTCCTGATCTTTGCCTACTTGTACTTTTTTTAGAATTGTACTGAGGGACTACTTGAACATGTAACTGGGTCTTTCTGGACAAGCTTTGTTTTCTCTTGCCAAGTGAGATTTTCTATTTCTTTTTCAGAATATTCAGTGCCATCATTCAATTTTGCTAGCATTCTCAACAGATCTGTCCATTTAGTATCAGCAGCTGACAATGACATAAACCAAGTAGGCAAGGAAAGTTGTCTAATCATTGCAAAACTGTCTTTCTTGCGCATTTCCAAATAGGCTGGCGAATTTCGTAGCTGGCGAAATATATAATAGCCTTCATCAAAATTTACAAGTTTATCCAAATAATTTGAATCTCTAGCCTCGGCTGCTGTAATTCTTTGGCCTCTCCTTTTGCACCTTCTAACAGCTAAGTTGACTTTGTCACTGAATTGTTTCATCTGTAGCTTTTTGTGTTTAAAGAATATATTAGGAACTGACTGTGCAGCTCTGCTGTCAACGCTTCGCAATTCCCACTTTACAATGTCACTATAGTGAACTGGCACTAACCTTACATCCTTGCAAGGTGGCGTCTGGCCACAAAATATTGTTGGAAAGCATAAATACTCTGCATCTTTATCTTGATATAAGCTTAAAGGATGTTGTCCTTCACTGGTGCAAAAGTAAACACTTTATCATATCAATATCAGCTTCATCAACTAATGTATCTATATTTCCAACATGATCATTAACATCTATCTCACTGAAATGATCAGAATCATAGTCATTAGACTCTGCAATAGCATTTTCACTAGCTTTATCTTGTTCCTGTTTTTCATTTTCTATACTATGACTGTCCTTGGATTGTTCGTTTGACACTTCCAAAAATTCTCTGACTGTATCCTCAACACTTTCAGTAACTTCCTGAAACCAGCTATCATTAAGTACTATGCCAGAATTTCATATAGCTCGCTATTGTTCATAAGCCAGTGTAATGCAGGCAAAACTCTTAACGGTCTTACATTTTCTTTGAAATCCACTTTTTAGTATGAAATTTTCTTTTTCAGCTGGATGGCAACTGTAAAATTTTCATCCATTGGCCTTAGGAGACAGTTTATAGTGGTCTGAACATCAACAGGCATATTAATAACATTTCCTCTCAGAAAATATTGACCACCACGTGGCAATTCTCTTATCTGCATAAATGGAATACGCAGTGCTATTAACCTTTCTTCTAACTGATGTAAGTTTAACTCCGGTGGCTTGATTTGCCACTTCATGCCATTAGTTACTGATAGCTTTGGAATTTTACTATTTCTTAAGGCACTTAAGCAAGTTTGACATATCCATTCTTCATGTTTAAATTATTTGACCCCGTTTAGGAATGTGTCTTTGAGTTAGACTTCTCGTGTAAATTTTCGAAACTACAGTACAACAGTCTGGCTTTCGTCGCCGGTTTTAAAAGGGCTACTGATGAGGGTTCATTACCCGAAATTGCGCAATATAGTCCATACTATCTCCCTTTGAATGTTCTTATTGCTTCCAAAGGATAACATCTTTATTATTTATTATTTATATTATTCATTATTGACAGATATAAAAAGGTACAAGTAGGCAAAGATCAGGAAAAGGCGCAATCAGAAAACGATTCCCACTCCAAAAACCAAACCAACAATCAGGTACATATACCATGGAAACTTATCGTAATGAGCAGCTATTTTCCCAATAGGTGGCCATTCAGTTACCTTAACTTAACTAAAAATATGAAAACATACATAAGGCGCTAACAGCACAAACAATTTTAAGCACCAAGACATAAAACAAAAAGAACCACCACAGAAGTATCGCCTTGGAACGATCAGTAAACGTTACTGGCGGGCTTAAATCGATTTTACATGGCCATAACCTCACCCTCAGCTTCTGCAGTGCGGCTGAGTCACGATCAGGGTTGCTTTTTCCAGCTGGGTCATGTTATGCGCATATAATTCAATAGGATATTATACAGGAATAAATGTTTTTAATTTACCATAACACTTAGGCGATAAGCTTTCTGGCGATATATATCAATAGCAAGGCAATATATGTCCAAAAATCACGATTTTTCACATGTTATGATGTTGCACTTTTATTTTGGGTGTTTTCTAAGCTGATTTGCTGTTATGTCCAAAAATAAGTAAGGTCCAATATTCATGTAACATTAAAGGGACATATGTCCCATGTAATATACTTTTTACGGAATTCAGTTTGGACAAAAAATAACAAAGATGTGGCATAGTAAGTGAAGCTGTACTTTTGTTAGGTTTTTCAATTTTTATTGGTGTCTTTAGTTGGCAGATCAAAAAACCTACACCCATGATTAGAACATGATATATTTGGTATCTAGTATTTCATTGTTAAGACAAAAGAAAGTTTAGATCAATGGAAGGTGAATTTATCCCCACAGTGAAGAATACTTTTTTCCTTAAAAAAAAAAACACCCCTTTTATGTAGAGTCCGTAGCCCATATTTTCAAAACTGAAGCTCCAAGCCAGATTCCTATTAACAAGGATAAAATGTTTTTATTTTTTTTCAGACTGAGGAATAGTTAAACATGTATGAAGCTTTTGTCAAGAAATTGTATAAGACTGCTGATATGGTCAAATGTATTTTTGCATGGTCTGTAGAGTCCGTAGCCCCATGGTAAGAGCCACCTTAGAAATAAAGTGTTAGTTGCAATCAAGGTTTCTTTCAAATATTTATATGCAACCACACATGCTACATTGTATTAAATTATCTGCAGCATGGAACAATGACTTATCTAGGCTGCATATGATCTCATTTAAACAGTAAAAAAACACTGTTTTGAAGCTCCTGTACTGAGCTATTCCAATTACCTACTATGGTGAAATTCGAAAACACACGAGAACCAAAGAATTATCACTGGAATATAAACCTGATAGGTCTTAAATTATTATACACCAAAAAAAAATGAAAATACAAAGATGTTGATTTTTTGCCTCAAGTGCAACACAAATAGCAACCCTGATCGTGACTCAGCCGAGTGGTTCATAACATTTAGTTAGTTCTTCTGTCCTCGTGGTGAATCTCTAACCAGTCAATGAATCATCAAGAAAAAAACAAATAAATCATGATAAACATCCTGATGAATCAAAAACCAGGACTCACAGATTCAGTAAGCTGCCCGACGATGGAGATCCCTGGGCGCCGAACAACTTACTTTTTCTTTTGCTCCGGAGTTAGTAAGTTATTGGGCGCCAAGGGATCTCCATCGTCGGGCAGCTTACTCATTCTGTGAGTCCTCGTTTTTGATTCATCATGGAATTTATCATGATTTATTTGTTTTTCCATGATGATTCATTGACTAGTTAAGAGATTCACTACGAGGACGGAACAACTAACTAAATGTTATGAACCACTGCAGAAGCTGAGGGTGAGGTTAGGATCCTGTAAAACCGGTTTAAGCCCGCCAGTAATTTTATATTACTGATCGTTCCAAGGCGATGCTTCTGTTGTGGTTCTTATTGTTTTATGTCTTGGTGTTTAATTTTTGTGCTGCTGGCGCCATATGCATGTTATCATATTTTAGTTAAGTTAAGGTAACTGAGTGGCCGTCTATTGGGAAATAGCTACTCATTCGGCTTACTAAATGTATTCATGGTATCAGTACCTTATTGTTAGTTTCGTTTTTTCCCGCCTCGGTTTTTGTAGTGGGAAATTTTTTCTGATTGCGCCTTTTCCTGATCGTTGCCTACTTGTACCTTTTTACTATCTCCGGAGCAAAAGAAAAACATCAGATGGGCCCCAGTGGGCCAAGCAACAGACAAGAAGCTCCGGTCCCAACCAACTAAAATGAATAGCTTTAAGTCGGGGCCATCATAGAGTCTGACGCCCGACTCACCGGCGTGCAATTAAAGAAGGCAGCATAGCTATCAACCATGATTGGGTTAAAAACTAAGCATGCAGACTGTCGCATAACATTCAAGTTATAACCTATACGTCTGTAACGTGTTATGATTTTTCTAAACTGAAAAGAAAATTATTACTTCCTTTAAGTTTCTTAAATTTATAAACCAACTCACCATAAAATTCTAGTTCCGAAAGGCACTCATTTAAAAGCGTCTTTAAACCAACATTATATTTGGAAATCAATCCATAGTGTCTACGATAAAATTAAGAAAATATTTTTCGAAGTTTATGATACCGATAGCCCTGTTGGAGAAGTTTGGCCGTTAAACATTTATTTCGAGCGTTGAAGTCTGTAACATGATTGCAGACTCTAGCAAACCTAATAAGTTGCGAAATGTATACACCATAAGAAGCACGACGAACGTCACCATCCAAAAACGGAAAATGTACTATATCAAAACCAAAGTCATCGCGCTTATCATAAATTTTAGAAGAAACAAATACATTTGCAACAGAAAGATGTAGATCTAAAAAGGGGGCTTCGGTATCCGAGATATTGGCTTTGTTCAACTGTAGTGCAGGTGGATAAATTTGATTGACCATACCTTCAAAATAAGGGTTGTCAATGTTCAAAAGTTCATCGAGGTACCTAGATGTGGAATTAAAAGCCTCGATAACATCAGCTTGATTATCATGGTTAAGAGAATCCATGAAATCTCTTTCGTAGCAGTATAAAAATAAATCAGCTACGAGAGGTGCGCAATTTGTACCCATCGGAATTCCAACAATTTGTCTGTATAACTTGGTCCCAAATCTAATATAAATATTATCAAGGAGATAGGATAAGGCGTCGCATACATTCTGACATGACCAAAGTGTATACCGACTTTGGTCAGAGGAAGTGAAAAATGCCTTTCTGTCATTACATGCCAAATAAAGTGAACCATAGTTTTTTAATGCCCTTTTGAAGGTCCACTATATCAAATCCAGAAGTTTTTCTTTAATTAGATTATGTGGTAATGTTGTATACAGAGTAGAGAAATCATATGTGGACAAGCTTGTCGCACTGAACCCTCTACACTTCAATTTACTGAGCACCTCACCCGAATTTTTAATTGACCAAAACCAATTTTTATTTGAAGTTTCATACACTGTCTCACAGTATCTAATAACATGAGATTTGATAGCCGTAAGACAGGAGCTAGAATTTGCAATAAATCTAGCTTTGTATGGTCTTATGTGAAGCTTAGGTAACCAATACATCGTAGGAAGTTTGTCTTGGCCTTCATTGACACAAACAGAAAACTTAACAGGTAAATCGTTTAAGTGGGCATTAACTACAGACACCTCATCAGTATCTGTCTCCAGATAAGCCCTGGTACCATCAAGCTCCTGTTTTAAGGTGTTAACGTAGTGAAGCCTACAAACGACAACAACATTGTTTGCGGCTTTATCTGCCGGAACCAAGACATACTTTCTATGAAATTCTTGGATACCTTGCTTCAAATGCCTAAATGACGATTTGGGTTTAGGAGGTAAAAGAAATATCTGAACATACAAAGGTCCAAAGAAATATCTGAATGAAATTGTTTGATAGCCTCTTCAAAAGTTTTTAGGTCTTTCTTGTGAGTTTCTAGAAAAGTATCTGTGTTTCTAGAAAAGTATCTGTGTCATGCTTATATCCTTTTTTAGGATTAATTATTTCTGAACTGTCATCAAATTTTCTTTTTCCCTGCCTTACTTGCTGCTTTTTGATTCTCTCGCATTCACGAACATAAGCATTTTCTCTTGCCTTCTTTTTTATTTATTCTGGTATACTTTCTACTTTGTTTTAAAACCCTGATTTTCTCTTGCTAACTGCTTTCATTCTTTCTTATACACAGTTTCTTTGGTCTTGTAACTAGGATCTTTTCTTACAGATTGCTTTGATTCTTTCTGATACACAGTTTCTTTGGCCTTGAAACTAGGGTATTTTCTTGCAGATCGCTTTGATTCTTTCTGATACACAGTTTCTTTGGCCTTATAACTAGGGTCTTTTCTTGCAGATTGCTTAGATTCTTTCTCTTGTTTAAAACACTGGGTTTTTATCTTGCAGATTGCTTTGATTCTCTTTCTCTTGTTTGAAACCCTGGGTCTTTTCTTGCAGATTTGCTTTGATTTTTTCTGATATACAGTATCTTTGACCTTAAAACTAGGATATGTCTTGCAGATTGCTTTGATTCTTTCTGATACACAGTTTCTTTGGCCTTAAAACTAGTAGTTTTTCTTGCAAATTGCTTTGATTCTTTCTGATACACAATTTCCTTTTTCTTGTAACTAGGATCCTTTCTTGTAGATTGCTTTGATTCTTTCTGATACACAGTTTTTTTTTGGCCTTAAAACTAGGGTTTTTTCTTGCAGACTGCTTTGATTTTCTTTCTTTTGTTCGAAACACTTCATTTTGTCTACATTTTCTTTTGTAATTTTTTATAATATTCAGTGCGATGCTTAAACTTACTGGTCTTTAATTCTTTCTTTGATTCTTTTGATGATGTTTGATGAATTATTGGATATGATTTGTACTTTACTTTGTGCTTTAATAGCTTGTCTCAAGCTTTGATCTCTGAAGCAGGCTTCCATATTACTATCCATTTTATCTCGATCACTCTGTGTTTCTTCAGTCTTCTTAATCTTGATAGGCAAGAAGTCATTCTTTTCTAAAAACAGCAGAGCATATAGCCCCAAAAGTTCTAAGACCTGATAATACAGACATAAAGGCTAACTGCAAGGAATCATGAAGTGTTGGCAAGCCAAGATTTTGAGTATCAATAAGAGACCCTGTGAATTTTCCTATCTTTACTTCAAAATCTTCTGGGATTTCTTCCAAGCTCAACAGGTGATGAACAAATTTTCCATCTGATTTTAATCTGTTGAGCACAGTTTGATAGAGAACATATCCTTCACAAAGCACTTCATCTAATATCAAGCTATTGTATACATTATGACAAAGTGAGTATGACAACATACATAATGCATTGCATGTGCACTGATATCCTCTTGATTGCTCAGAAAATCTGACATCATTTTGATGAAAACTTCCAAATACCAAATCACTGGCATTCCACAATGTTTCAGATGATCTTATTGCTTGATAACAAACCGCAGCATTGACTGAGCGTGTATCATTGTCTAGCTCATGCTGTGCTGAAACATCTTCATTTTGTTTATGCTTGTTATTTTGGGGACAAAAACTTATGTTCCCACTTTCACACGATTCCTTATTGACTCTAAAATGGCAGTCTGTAGCAACATCAGGCAAAGCCTCCAAAACCACATTTTCAAAGTCTGTCTGTACATTTGAGCTAACATTTGCTATTAGCAAATTGAGATCAGTAATCACCTGTTTAAGCAGACTGATATCTGTCTCCTCATCTGTTATAGCATGTACCTGTTTATTTTTGCCTGTATTGCAAATATTGCCTTTTTTGCCTGCCCTTACTCTGGAGGGACTTTTGCCTGCCACCACTCTGGATGGACTGCCTGCCACCACTCTGGATGGACTGCCTGCCACCACTCTGGGTGGACTGCCTGCCACCACTCTGGATGGTCTGCCTGTCACCACTCTGGATGGACTGCCTGCCACCACTCTGGATGTACTGCCTGCCACCACTCTGGATGGACTGCCTGCCACCACTCTGTATGGACTGCCTGCCACCACTCTGGGTGGACTGGCTGCCCCCTTTCGGGAGGACTTTCATACCTGTCTGCTGAATCACTCCCACCACCATCATCACTCTCTACTCTGGACGTCTCTCTGTCAGCGCGACCATCATCTGCCTTTTGCCTCTTTCTCCAATCATCCTTTTTCCTTTCACACCACTTCCAATTCCTCCGCCTAGGCATGATTAGTCACCTGAAAATAGAAGAAAACAAAATGGTTTAGAATTGTTAAGCATGTAGCATGTAAATCTTCAAAATAGAATCTAGAAGTACTATATTACCACAGTGAGGTATAATAAAAGTGCTTATTAGTTTGTAGAGCTGATCAGGCTGCCCTGCTACTTTGCTGTTCGCATAGCAAGATAAGTTTTCTTGCGCTGAAGCTGATCTAATACTTTTAAATATGACAAGTAAAAAGGGCCTTGGCAAAACAAAAACAAACAAAGAAGCAGGTCAGTTGCTCTACTCTACATGTCGATAAGCCCATTCATTTTTACTGCTGGGATAGTACGATCTTTCTAGTTTCTAAATTCCAGATTCTACGAATACTTATCTGCTGTTTTACCATCAACAATATCTGCTTTTGACATCTTTCTCTACTCTGTTCTTCTATTTTCGAACTTAAATTCAGCCATTTTTCCTCCTTGGAACAGCAACATCTGAAAATAGAAAGAAAAAAAAACTTTGTTTATATACATGTGCATGGCTTGAGTCCCCGTGAAAGCAGAAATTACTGTTAAACAAGTTGCAAATCTGTATCAAAAGGTTTTTAAAAACATTTACCATTATACTATAATAGATGTGGAGAGGTTTTGATGATGTGGCCTTGACAAAAAAGCCCAGGGCAAGACAGGCCTGCCCCTGGTGTCCAAATTTTTTCAGAGTCGTAAATTTTCTTTCCATTTGTGCATTTTTAACCATAAATTGACTTTGTTACAGTTTTCCTTATTCAAATGCATAAGAAACACAAGCTGACCTTGCCACAAAATAGGTCGAGGTGACCTAGATTATTTATAAACACATATTGGTTCCCTCTTCCAGTAGATGCTTCATGTAAAATTTGGCTTTGATTGGCCAAGCGGTTCTAGAGAAGAAGGCCTTTGAATATTTTTGTAATATACATGAATATTGCCCCAGGGTGGGGGCAGACTGGCCCCTGGGGTCAAATTGTTATCAAAATCATAAAAAAGTCCATTTGCCCATTTACTGCAAGTTTTCACCTTCAAATTACATTTTAACAGTTTTCCCCATTCAAATGCATAGGCGACCTATGTTGACCTTGCCGTAAAAAACGTCAAGATCATCCCAGGGTTATAACTTTTAAATACATTGAAGTACTCTGAACACTGATGCTACATGCCAAGTTTCGTTGAAATCAGTCTACCAGTTCCGGAGAAGAAGATTTTTGAAGGGTTTTTGCCATATATGGGCATGGCGACCATCTTGGTCATGTGACCTAGATTATTTATTAACACATTGGTTCCCTTTTCCAATAGATCCTTCATATAAAATTTGTCTATGATTGGCTAAGCGGTTTCAGAGAAAATTATCTTTGAATAATATGGTAATAAACATGTATATTGCCCCAGGGTGGGAGCAGACCAACCCCTGGTGTCCAAATTGTTTTCAGAATCATATATCTTCAGTCCATTTGCCATTTCCTGCATTTTTTTCCTTTCAAATGATATTTTAATAGTTTCCCACATTCAAATGCATGGGCGACCTACGTTGACCTTGCCGTAAAATGGGTCAAGGTCATCCAAAGGTCATTATGTATAATCGCATTGTAGTACTTCAGTACCCGATGCTTCATGCCAAGTTTCGTTGAAATCGGTCCAGTGGTTCTGGAGAAGAATTTTAAAGAGTTTTACCATATATGGGCAATGCGGCCATCTTGGTCATGTGACCTGGATTATTTATAAACACCTTGATTTCCCCTTTCCATAGATGCTTCATATAAAATTTGGATTTGATTGCCCAAGCGGTTTCGGAGAAGATCTTTGAAATTGTGGACGTCGGACGGACTACGACGGACGACGAAGGGACGCCGGATCATGGCTTTCCTATAAGCTCACCGTGTGAGCCTAACGGCTCAGGTGAGCTAACAAGGGGTCATAGGTTTAATCATAGGAACCTCCAGTTTTTCAGATAAGGCTTTAAACCGATGTCTCGTCTCCATATTAACCCTGTTGATTTGGACGTTAAACACAAAGTGAACCAACATTTTCCTCCAGCCTTCTCGCCTAGTTCATTTTGTGGGACAGTACATTTGTAAGATTTACCTTTATGTCTACAGGTAAAATGGTATTTATCCACTTAGAGGACTGAACGAAAAGCCAACGTTTTTAAAATAAGTAATTATTTCTCAGTTTGAAAATAAGTGCTCAATATCTATTTCATTCCAACTGGTTCAAGCGTTGTTCAGTATGCATGTCGTAAGTCCTGTATGCAACATATCTCAGAATGAAGTGAAATAAATCCAGTAATATTTAAAAGGCTGGAACATCAACAATCTCTGGCCTGGTGCTAGGGCATTGGACCGTGGCGTAAAACAACAATTGACCGGGGCGGTGTACAACAAACCACACCAAAACTTGATTCTAGGGAGCGCCGTAACCTAGTGGTTGAGTGCTGGACTGAGAATGACGAGGCCCTGGGCTTGAATTATGTTGTGGTACCGCAGTATATCTTTGGGTATGAAGCATTAACTCCCAAAAGTCCTCTTTAAATCCCATGAAGTGTCTGCACTGTACCGACGTGGCTGGAGCACTGGTACCTGGGATCTTGAACCACGAACAAGCAAAACTTGATTTTATCCAGAAAATAACAGTATGTCAGCAATGAGGTCATTCGGTTAGTTAACAGGGACATTGTGGTCATAAGTGGTCAGTTTGTCCGACTTTGGGAGCTGAACCCTTTGTGCGCCAATTGTGCTTGAGCAAGACACACCAACCATCTATTCACTGGTATATACCCCGGGAGCGATGGCTCCGTGTCAACATGAGGTGTATGGCGTATGTGATAGATTCAGATGACTTAAAAATCATTGACCAGGACCTTTAAAAATCATTTGCAGGTGGTTGATAAAGTTGATATATACAATCATTACTTATACCTGGTTTGATTTGAGCAATTTCATGGAAAAAATTGCCCTCATAGTTTTGACAAGATCAGGGGCAAAGTAACACATGTAGTCACGCGTTCATGCTAGATGCTTGAAAATCTGGATTCGAAAACAGAACCTAAATACTTCTCCAGGCAGTGCAAAAAAGATGATGTATTGTCGCTGCGGTAGAAGCTGGAACTTGACTTTGATTTTCGCTTATGTAAAATCTTAAGACCCAGCTCATTTTGCTTTTTACCTGTACAATGTACATTAGGGGACCAAAACTGACAGAGGATTTTTCAGACATCAGAAATTCCATCTAATCACAGAGTTTATGGAAATAGTTAATAATTTCAAAAAAAAAAAAAATTTAGTTGGGCTTTTGATTTTTTTTTTTTTTTTTTTTTTTTTTTTTTTTTTTTTTTTTTTCATTTCACCTATTAGAATTCCAATATGTTGTCTAGAAAAGATACAATTCCCCAAAAACGGGGTCTCTATAGGATCTTTATATTATAGTAATACACTTTATATTTTATTCACAGCCTACAGCTGTAGTACCTAGTCTTTTATCTCCCAATCAGTCTAATTTGCACAAATCAAACTGCTGTTCCGTATAACATCTTTTGTGGTCAAATCGTACCCACAATCAACTCAAAATCACACTTGAACCAGTATTAGGCAATGATCAGGAAATGGCGCAATCAGAAAGATAATCCCACTCCATAAACCGAGGGGTTGGAAAAAAACTAAAATGCCACTTAGGTACGTATACCAAGAAAACATATCTGACAAAAACTGACATAACTGACATATACTGCAGTGACATGATGAGGTGAAGTGACTTGATGAAGTGCTGTCAATTCATTTTAAGGTTTTTTAAATACTGACAAATAATCATGAAATGTAATTTGTATTGCTTGTATGTATTAGAATATGTTTTGAGGGCCCCAAGGAAGATTGGTGCTAATAAAAATAATTGTTAAATCCTTTGGAAGCAGTAAAACATTCAAAGCGAGAAGATGGGCCATATTGTACAATTTCGGGTAATGGACCTTCATCAGTGACCCTTTACAAAACTGGCAGCGAAAGCCAGACATTTTTGCTGCAATTTCAAGAATTTACATCTGTGTAGTCTTAATCAAAGGCTCATATTCCAAAAAGGGGCCAAATAATCAAAATACTGTTAAGAAGATGATTCTTAACGTACAATATATTTGACATACTCCAATTATATTCACTGATCCCAAAGGATCAAAAGAAAAATATAATCTGCACTATGGATGATGTACGGGGAGACTTTTTAGGGCCGCCACACGGCACAACACCAGCTGCAGTGATAGCAAATAAAAATAATTGTTAGATCCTTTGGAAGCAGTAAAACATTCAAAGCGAGAAGATGGGCCATATTGTACAATTTCGGGTAATGGACCTTCATCAGTGACCCTTTACAAAACTGGCAGCGAAAGCCAGACATTTTTGCTGCAATTTCAAGAATTTACATCTGTGTAGTCTTAATCAAAGACTCATATTCCAAAAAGGGGCCAAATAATCAAAATACTGTTAAGAAGATGATTCTTAACGTACAATATATTTGACATACTCCAATTATATTCACTGATCCCAAAGGATCAAAAGAAAAATATAATCTGCACTATGGATGATGTACGGGGACCAATTGGGTTACCCTCTTTAAATAAAGAATTTACTTACTTGCTTTCTTACTTACTTACAATATCGTAAGCCGAATTAGCAGCTATTCCCCAATAGACGGCCACTCAGTAACCCGAACTGAACTAAAATATGAAAACGTACATAAGGCTCAAACAGCACAAAAAAAATCGACTCCAAAACAAAAAACAATTAGAACCACAACAGAAGTATCGCCTTGAAACGATCAATAATATAAAATTACCGGGGGGTGCCTTAACCCGGTTTTACAGGCGCCTAACCTCACTCTTATCTTCTGCAGTGGTTCATAACATTTAGTTAGTTGTTCGGTCGTGGTGTAAAGTATTCTATTCATTGAGGAGACACGCTTATCATACGATTAGTATATTCTATTTCCGGGTTAGATAAAAAAAAATGTTTCGTTTACATAGACCATAACTATATTCGTGATCTCACTGATCTGTTCATTGATCTATTTGTAGCATCAGTATCAATGAAACTCTGTTGGAAGTATTGCCAGATGGTTTCAGATACAGTGTAGGTACAATAAGCGATGATCTTACCACAATCATAGCATAGGAATTTATATTAATTAACCTACTTATGTGCACAGTATAACATGATTTGACTTCAGTTTTTATAATCGTTCACGTTTGCGAATGTTCACCGTTTGGTTTCTTTATACATATCGATTGTAGCCTTAAGAATCGCATCTATTAATTCAATATTCTTAAATCCGGAATGTCTGTGTTCTCTCTTGTGTTGTTTAGGAGAGGTATTGTGTCCTGGAGACATTATTTTATTGTATATAGTTCTATCACATTAACTACTTACAGTCGCCAAAAGAATGAAACCAAGGAAATCATTCCACCATCTTGTGACCAGAGAAGCCCTAGATAAGGTAAATGTCTGTATGCATCATGTTCAACACTACATCCATTATATGAATAAACGTATTATACATTGCTTCTAGCGTTAAATTACAAACAATGCATAAGACGATGTTTGACACACTGTTTTGTTTCGTTTAATGCATTTTAAAATCATTTGCCCTATATGTTCTGAATTTCTCGCACACCATGTCAAAATTATAACTGCAGCATGCAGAGTTTGGAATATACGTGTTTGTTATATTGTATAATAATACCTATGTGTACGAGATATTTTCTTAGCACGCCCTAATTCAACATATCATTTTTGTTTTCTTATTGACTGCTGAAAATATTTCCCCCATCATTTTTTGCTATTTCAATTTTATTCTTCTAGGCCCTTGACCAGGTGAAAAGGGACCCAGAGTATTCAGTAGAAGGTTGTCATTACGAGATAGCTCGTGAGGGTCGCCACCAAGAAGTTGTCGATTTTATACGAGATCACTTTATTCCGGATGAACCTATCGCAAAATGCATCGCCCATATTTTACCTCGGAGTCCAGAAATATGGAGGTCATCGGTAACTTAAAGTTTATATTTTTCTATAGGGCACTCTATGTTACGTCTATAAATTTCCACAATTTCTTTGATAAATATTGCTTAAAATTGAAATAAAATACTGCTCGTACGTCCTAATCGAAACATAAATTCAGGAAAAAAATGAATGCGACTTCTGCATTAAAGAAGCAAAGAGCATGTGATATATGGTTGGGTATATTAAGCATTTTCAAATAATTTATAACTGGTTGTTTATGCTCATTCAACAGGTGAAAGAAAACATTACCCTGATCCTGGTCTCCGACACCACAGATGAAATTGTAGCCGTGAGAGTAAACAAAATCAGTAAAAAGGATGAACACGCCAACGAAACCCAACATGAAGACAAAGAATATGTAAATGAAAGCAACAAAGAAAACAAAGAACATATCAACGAAACCCATAATGATAAAAGCAAAGCAGTTTCGGAAGGACGAAAGAAACTTGAGCAACTGGGAGAAGCAATAAACTCACTGATAAATGTATACGAACATTACAACGTTGACGAAGTCATAGAGTTCATGGCACTGGCTGTCCATAAAGATTTTAGACAAAGAGGAATAGGACTTAAAATCATGAACGCAACTTTAGCGTTGATTAAGAACTTAGAATTGGGTGGTGTAATTGTGAAAGGAGAGGGTTCTGGAAATTATGTGAATAAAATATTTGAAAAGGCAGGTTTCGATTTTCTCGGTGAGGTAGTATACAAAGACTTCAAAGTTGATGGCGAGTTAGTATTCAAAGATATGGGCGAACACAGAGCAACCATGGCTTTCGCAAAACTCGTTTAATAATTAAAAGAATATTGAGGCTTTTACATTATGTACAATAGATAAAGTACATGCATGTCATATAATGACATTATGCAAAGTCGCATAAAAATAATGAATATAAAGAAAAAGCCGGTCTTATACCGATCACAAATCACGTGTGTTTGTAATAACAGCTGTTCATCATAAAACATTGTTTGAAATAATGTTTTAGAAAGGTATTGTAATGTAGACACGTTTTGGTTTACTATAAATGAGAAAAATCTGATTTGCGTTATCTTTACTTTGACCCTGTAGCTTGCCAAGATTTCTGTTGTGAACATCTTTGCGTATAGTTGAAACTAGTAGAAAGAGCCAAATAGTCAACTTACTCTTCATACACCTTGGTATACATAATGGTGTGCCATGTTTTGTCCTTTCTAATCTCACCTGGTGTTTGGGATGGAGCTTAAAATTGATTGTCAATGAATGAACACAAAATGCTCGCTATACAGCATTTTAAGTTTTGGTTTTGCAATTTATAGGTTAAACTTCAAGGGCCCGTGCTTGAAGCGATAAAAACGTTAATGAACTTCGTAAGATTTACAGCCTCATAAAGTTGTACATGTAAAGAGCAATGGTTCGTTTATGTTTCACCGACAAATCGTTTATAAGACAAATTAAATCCTTTGGTTGCTTATTGTATCTGTGTGTCCCCGTTTTTTATTCATCATGGCGCTTATTATGATTTCTTTGTTTGTCCTCGATGATTCATTGACTATTAGAGATTCATCACGAGGACGGAACAACATCAACTCAAAAGTAATTTTATATTACTGATCTTTCCAGGGCAATACTTTTGTTGTGCTTCTAATTGTTTTATGTTTAGGTTTTGAATTTTTCTGTTGTTTGCACCTTATGTACGCTTTTATATATTTAGTTAAGTTCTGGTAACTGGGTGGCCGCCTCCTGGGAAATGGCTGCTCACTCGGCTTACGATATGTTATCTTAGGATAAGTACCTGATTGTCAGTATAGGTTTCTCCCACCTCAGATTGTAGAGTGGGGATCAGTTCTTTCTGACTGCGCCATTTCCTGATCATTGCCTAGGTTTGCATGTTTACTTAAAATCAAGTTCACGTATTTATCTCTGAAAGAATAAAACTTCAAATTTTACAATTGTATAGGAGCTGCACTATGATATAACCTGTTGATTTTTTTTGTCGGTACATACATGTAGGGTGCTTACATTCTCCACGCGTTTTACTGCCAAGGCAGAAAAATTTTGTACATCCCAAACTATGAGGCAAACTTTTTACGTTCCCCTCTGGTGATACAAGAGATTCCAAAGGAAAGATTCGGATTTTATCATGACTGGTTATATTAACATAACATATACCATATAGTGGAACACATCGTGAATGACAAACAAAATATAAAAAAGTACAATTAGGCAACGATCAGGAAAAGGCGCAATCAGAAAAAGTTTCCAACTCCAAAAACCGAGGTGGGAAAAACTAAATTAACAATCAGGTACATATACCATGAAAATTTATCGTAAGCCGAATGAGCAACTATTTTCCCAATAGGTGGCCACTCATTTACCTAAACTAAAATATGATGACATACATGAGGCACCATTTTAAACACCAAGATATAAAACAATAAGAACCACCACAGAAGTATCGCCTTGGAACGATCAGTAATATATTAGAACCAACAGATCAGATACCACAGCTTTGCAAAGGGGTGCGTCAGAATCAATGGACCATCACGACTACAATGGACTTAATCACGAAACGACTACATGCATGGTGAGTATCCACTTGACACAAAATATGAGCCGCCTCGTGAGAAAATCAACAATGTGGTTTTCGAACAGGTCCGACATAAACCGGTCTGTGCAGTCACAGAAGATGGCTAGAAGTTTGCCATTTTGGATTTAGAACGTAGAGGAATTGTACTATCCGTGGAGCGAAAACAAAGGCGCTGATCAGCTTCGCAGTCACTGCGAAGCTGATCTTCGCCTTTGTTTTCGAAATGCATATGGTTGGTTTTCTGATGCAGCGACTCATATATTTAAATAAGTCACAGCAATAAATTATGTAAGAATTTAATCACGGGGTTTCACCGAGCCCCCTGGTGAAATAATGTCATTTGGCGTGTCACCAGTAAACTATTCTGATTCAGATTCAGATTCAGGTCTATTCTCTAAGCCTCTATAATCTGGTGTCGTCCAGGTATAAGCAGGTTCCGGTAGTGGTTGTGAAAAATTGAATGTAAACAAAGAAATGGAAGGTAAGTTGCATGATTACTGTTTTATCTTTTGATTTTGAATAAAATCCTGATGTGCAGTCTCAAGAGAATTTACAAACGCTAGTATAAATCAAAACTAGACTGGCGAAGATGCAGTAGGAAACTAGTTTTCGATGTTAAAGTTTCGATACGTGGCTGTTTTGATATAACAGTTTCGGCCAGATTCACAAGTTTGTCCTACATTTTGAATATTTATGCACCGGATATTGTCCGATTCCACCCACAAATAAATATAACCAGTACGTGCATTCCTGGGAATCGAAATCGCTCCATGAAAGCGAGTCCAAAATAAAAAAAATCTTGGTATAAGCACATTTTTCAGGTTGCCGTGAATGTTAAGACGCTTTAGTATGGTTTACGTGCAATCTGACTGACACTGTACCAGTGTACTCATATTGTTTATGCAATCGCAAACACTCTGAAATCTGAAATAATTGAGCTTGGTTATAGTGGCTGATAGACATATTCGCTCAAAAACTTAACAAGGATCTCATCCAATCCCAAAACATAAAATGGTTCCTCCTTATTCTGGCGTGAGTTACATAACGCGAACCCTTGAGATACATGACGCCATTTTGATCTTCCTTGTTCCTTAGCAACCATGGGTTGCTTTCAGAGATGCAGCTCCTGGGAACGTTGCATTTCTGGGGCAGTTATTACTTCTTATATCATTATCTTTGTTTTGCATTGATGTTTAATGTCACAGTCAACATTTTTCAATCAAGTCGGGACGGAGCCACTGCTTCCTGTGTTTAGGTAGTAAAGGATTCGTGCTCAAGGACGCAGCACGGTTACGCCAGTTGAAATTGAACCCGAAACCTCTATTCGGAGTCTAACGCTCTACCACTAGGTCACCGCGCTAGGTTTCTATTGTTAATTCTGTTATCGTCATTGCCGAAACATTTTTAAAATCTTTAATATGTGTTAATGTACGCTTTTTTTTTTTTTTTTTTTTTTTTTTTTTTTATTCAAGAGACAGACAATTTTGAAAAAAAAATAATCTACCAAAACAAAGTATGTAGAAATTTTATGAAGACCAGGCACACTATCTCGAGCGATAGCGAGTCCGATTCGTATTGCATCGACGTACAGTTAGAGGTTTCCAACCATGTATGGTGTTTGAACCCGTCGTTAGGCCCTTCCCTAACGACAAGCATATGGTACTACAAGATGAAAATGCAAGGCTACACCGCACAGACACCACAGAGGAATAAAAAATAAGCACCACATCGCTAGTCTTTCATGGCCGAGCTCGTCGCCAGACTTTAAACCCCATCTAACACTTGTTGGACGAGATCGGCCGACGAGTTTGAAACCGGGAACCGGCCGTGTCCATTATTCACGAGCTTTACCATGCTGTACTGGAGAAGTGGGACAGGGTACTAAGTGAAATGCGCTGTATAGTGAAATGCGCATGAAACTTGTGATTTCCAGGATCAGCAGGCGCCAAGTTGTAATTCGACAGAGAGGATGATACACGCAATGAAACAGGAAGTGGTTGAGTTTTCTGTGGTGCCATTTGACATTTTTCAGCATAAACAGGATGCTCAAAACTAAATCTTTAGAAAAAATCGTCACTGTCTTGGTGTTTTCTGAGAAGTTGTGCTCACCTTTGGCCTCCGGATTTTTTCTATTGATTTTTACAATTTTATGGATAATTTTCTTTGTGCAGTTACAGCCCTTTGCATTGATTATCTTTTCTTCATTAAATTGCTGAATATTGTTTTTGTCAAAATTTATGACAAAATTTTGAAAAGTTTCAAAAGATTTTATTCTTAGCATTCAAAAGTCCCAAGTGAACTTCACAAATGGGATATGCTTAACTTTATGCCAATAGTATATTAATTATGGTATTGCCTCTTAAAAAGAGTCCTTATCGCGAACGAATCTCAATAATAACGAAAAATTAACAGTTTCATGTTTTTGAAAATATCTCGCAACCCATGATTTTGTGCTTTGCATTCACACTACCCCTACATTTTATTCTTATACGTTACATTTTTACATGCTGTTCTTCCTCCAAAGCAAAATGACGTGTTATTTCTTGAACGTATACATCATTGAAGACCAACAACTGTACTTACCTTTAGCAGTCTGCTCAAAATCACAAGTGTGTCGACAGATCAACCAAATGTACCGCTAGTTTATCTTCTCGCGGATGAGGCACGAGCTTTGATGAGCTTTGAACACTTTTGCTGAAAGCTTCTCAAACTTTTGCAAAGATTTGTTAATGTTAATTTGATGTTTTGATATGTATCTAGAGACTGTACTTCAAAAAATGTACACTGCTGACCTAAGTTCTTATATTTTTTTATTTTTTTTTTCATTTTATGAAGAAAACAATGAAACACCTGACTAAATTGACCTTAACCAGCACAACTCCCGAGCATATTGGCTTGAAGAATAGACCCCGTGTTAATGCAAACATGCGCAATCTACATGCAATAATATGTTTTGTCATGAAATTAACCCTAATATTGTTGGATAGCTGAACAAACGTATGTGCTCTCTCTCTCTCTCTCTCTCTCTCTCTCTCTCTCTCTCTCTCTCTCTCTCTCTCTCTCAACAGATGGTTAATTATGTATGTACAAAACATTTTTAAGTTTTTATACAACGAAAAGACGAAATACGAGAGATGTTTAGCTTTGACAAATCATTAGTCCGACAACCGGGCTTTCGTTCCGTTCACTTCATTTATTTTCAAGTGTAGGTCGTGAACTCTACTGTCGGACAAAGCTGGAGAGAATGGTACCCGGCTCGGAGGCGGCGGACGACTTGTAGATCTGCAGTTAACAACAAATCATTATCATTAAGTGACTTTTAATTAACTAGCAATACAATAAAAGCTGTTCTAGAGAAAAACAAAATGTAGAAATGTACTCGGTCCCATGTTTGTGTTCCAAATATTTATCGATGGTATGTCTAGAATATCGAGAGACGATGCAAGAATTATACATTTTCGTTTAAAATTACATGGCCCTAAATGGAGAAAGGAAAAACATTGTCCGATTGTCTCACTCAAGAAATCATCGACAAGGTATACAAAGTTAACTATATATTATTGCATAAATACCCGTGTCACACGATATTAACAGCCGTTTATTTATGAAGAGAAAGCCATGCAATAATATAGCAATTCACGTGCGCACGTGCTGTTAACACATGGCTTTTACTTATGCTCGTTACCGGGCGCCACGCAAGGCACGTGCTAATAATGAGAAACTGAAGTCCGCCTGGAACGAGCATAAAAACGAAAGCTTTTACGCGTATGAAAATGTGATAAGCCTTCTAAAATATAGTGCACCATTATGCACCCATCATTTATATCCACCCCCCGGGACCGGGTATAGCGGGGCTATAGCGGGGCTTAAGTGCCGGGGTTTAACCTGCGATATGTTCCGGCAGTGCCGGGGATGTGCCGTGGTTTTAACTTTCCGCCAATATAGCGATGAAAAATAGCCAAAAATTCCAATGAAATTTGTCAAAAAGGCCCAT
Source organism: Rugalucina vietnamica (assembly GCA_964017185.1). NCBI lineage: Eukaryota > Metazoa > Mollusca > Bivalvia > Lucinida > Lucinidae > Rugalucina > Rugalucina vietnamica. Next base: position 54,755,562 of record OZ024875.1, on the reverse strand, counting down.
TGTGTTTGCTGGCCAGATTTACTCTGAAGTGTATTCTTTTAAATGTGAAAAGAATAGATTTTGAAGTGGAAAATGCTATGGCTTTTATGAATGAATTAAGTTGAGGTGGATAATCCCTATTAATAATTGCAGACTTGAGACAGATTCCAAGGTATGTGCCATAAGGATGTGGTGAGGCAAACATTATTATTATTATTGAGATGTTTTATTGATTAGAAATACTGATGTTGCATGGTCCTGTTAGCTCTGTTGATGGTACCTGCAGCTTTTTCACTGGCCCTACCTTCCTGCCTTGCAAAATATTCTCTCACAGAGATTGGTCAGTCTCATGTCCTTGGTCTAAATTGACTATGATATAATTTACAGCGAAGTCAACATCCAGTAGTTCCATTCAGTTTTGCTATATATGTGTGTATCAGGTTATAAATTCAATAAGGTTGGAAATAAAGTGTCTGCAGAAACTGTAATGTGTGCAAAGTTTGTCCTCTTCCATTGCTATATGCAACACTTACAGATATATTTGGTCTGTGTCAACACTCATTGATTCATTTCTTGCATTTTTGTGTCCAACCACACTTTCAAACATAAATGTCTCGCATTAACTGCCAAAACCATTTAGCTGTATTTTCACATTTAATTTCATGAAAACAAGTCACATCTGTTGTATTCCAGTAAGCACAATTTCAAGAACATGTATTAATTCCATTTTAATAATGCCAAAGGCTCGGGTGTGTGTGTGTGTGTGTGTGTGTGTGTGTGTGTGTGTGTGTGTGTGTGTGCGTGCGCAATTCTCTGAAACCACTAGGCCAACTTATGCCTAATCTCACCACCATGGAATAGGTGATTTAAGATTATTCAAACAGCTTAAGGTCATTTGTTGTTCCTCATTATATAGTCAGTCCCCGGGGGCCGGGGCTTTTACCAGGGATTTAACCAAACATTTGGCCCCCGCAGGGCGGGGCTTTTACCAGGGCTTTAAAATTTTAAAAGTTAAAAGCCCCGCTATTCCCCGGTCCCGGGAATGGCCGGGGATACAAATGACTGGTGCATTATTTCTTTCGTTTCTGCAGAATTTATGCAATAATAGCGATCAAAATGATTTTGTCATTCATTAACATTCGCTATGTCCCTCGGGGAGTGTTGAAAACCTCGGGCTTTCAACACTTCCCTCTTGACCTAGCGAATGTTAATGAATGGATAATCGTGTTTGAGCCCTATTATGATAGACCAGTAATCGGCTTAAGCAGAGCCAAATGCTCGCCTTTAAACCAAGACGGTAGGAAATAACTAATATAACAAATATATACATATACAAAGAGAGCAATCGGTCATGCGAGTTTGCAACTCTTCCCAAAAGTGATCACAACTCAGCCAACCCAACTTAACTAAGTATATGCATTTACATACATAGGGTGGAAACGTTACTGAAAAAGGTACGTAAACAAACAAAAAACGCCATTTATGATCTGAACCTGAACTGCATTTATTTAGCCTTTAATTTATTTCAGTTCTTTTACATTCATTTTTATATTTTCTCTTTATTGATTTACTTATTTATTTGTTATTTAATTTACACGGGAGACATTTAATTAACTAAACTGTTCCTTTCACTTACGTGTACCATAGTTACAATGGATTGACACTGCTACTGTCTGCACACCATCTTTCAGAAACTGCATTTTTCAAAATCACACTTTTCTGAAACACCACAAGAAAAATATGACCATGTCATTTTTCTGCAACCCAAAAGTCCTAAAAAGTGCTGCAAAAATTTTGAAAATCGGTTCAAGAATAAAATAATTATGCCCAAAAATTATTTTGAATAGGCCTTTTGCATGTGCAAGGGAGGTAATCCAAACGCCTTAAAAATGAAAATCAAGCAAATCTGTGGAATAATTTTAAGAGTTTGGCACTCAGCTATCGGTACAACACAAATTTGTTTTGTTTTGGTGCATTTTTAATGAAAAAAAAAAAACAATTCTGATTTTTTTCCGGGAAAATAGTTACTTCCCTTGCTGACATTTTTACAATGGAAAAAGCCATATTCAAAACTTTTTTTCTGGCATAAAATTACTATTTGTTAACCGATTTTCAAACTTTTTGTGGCACTTTTTAAGACTTTTGGAATGCAAAATGGTGACGTGGTAATATTTTTCTTGAGGTCTTTCAGAAAAGTGCGATTTTGAAAAATGCAGTTTCTGGAAGATGCTGTGCAGACAGTAGCTTTATCGCAATGTTTAAAGACACGTGTGATGGGGAAATGTCTCATTTCTATATGTCAAAACGAGGCAGAGCGCACATAAAAGAATGTTTGCTCACACGTGGCCCCACGTGACCTATCTTTCTCCACCCACTGAAGTTCATATTCTGGATTATGACATTGTCGCATCTCTCTTAGTGTTTTCAGAACCATTTCCTTCATTAGTCTATACCTTTCAACAATCCCATAGTTTCTGGAGATGTTATACTCTTTCTGTAGACTCTCTATAGCGGCTTGTAGCCGTTCAGTTTGTGATAGAAGGCGATCTATTTCTTGGTTCTTCTTTACGATGTCGGACTTTAGCTCGGCTTTGTGGAGAGGTCCGTAATCTGACATTATTGTGTTAATTTCAGCATTTCTCTCTAGCAGTCCCCGTCCTCCTGTGTTTTTCTCTAGTGTGTCATAAATTGTTTCTATCTTCTCAGTATACTGCTGTAGACACTCATTTATCATGGCTTTCAGTTTGATATACCGAATCAAGGCCGGCCTATAGCTGTACATATAATGTCCATAGCTCTGTGACAAGTCATGTACAATCTGATATAAGTGGTCGTAGCGAAGTTTTATACGGCGTAGTTTCTTTGTCACTTCAAAGTCTTCGTCTTGGAGCCCAGTTTTTGTGGTGGTTAGTTTATCTGAAATCATAAGGTGGAACAGCTGGCTCCGTGTAGAAGCGCTCACTTGTGGCACGTCAAAATGATAATACATATTCATCATATCAAAATGATAATATCAAGTGTCATTATGCGAATTTTCCCACGCTCATGCGTGAATCGCAAGAGTGAACAGTCCCGCTAGCGCAATGGATCTAGCGTTCGCTTCAGGAGCGGGAGATCGTGGGTTCGATCCCAGGCAGGGTCATACCTAAGACATTAAAACTGCTTGCGCTCAGCATTAGAGAGAGAGAGAGAGAGAGAGTCTTACCTTGAATACCGTACAGTGAGTTTGATTGTGCCATCTTAATGTGATTCTGTACTATGAGCAATGTTATTTTTAAAATCTGATCCAATAACGTGTTTATTTATGCAAATGAAATCACTGTTTACAAACTTTATGACTTTAGTTTCACATCCGTATACGCAGCTACGGAGCAGGATATTGTAACAAGTTTAAATAAGCCACTGCTCGAACAAATCGCTATGAATTCAATTTGTTTCAACTTGTCAGTCGTGTAAGAGATGATTAAGTACTCCTTTATGAATAATGAAGCATACCTTAAACGTTTTATTTGCATTTTGCATGGAAGTGAAATAAAACAGCAAATACGCTTCAGTGCGTTTCTGCGCCGAGCTGCTTTTCATACTGTAATTGAGCTAAAAGAATCACCGCCGATGCGGTACCTCTGATGTTTAACACGAAAGACTTAAAGATTTGAAGCTAAAGTGGTAGAGTGGTACCACTGCATTTTTATTGGGTTTATGACACATGCTGATGGACCCGACAACAAATGTTTGTTATAATAAGATGAATTTTATATCTCTGCATGGTCCCTTGTACTCGAGCATTTTATGTTTTCAGGCATTTCTGAAAATCCAGTTTGCCGTGCCAGGATGTCATTATGAAATAGCAAGTGACAACCGACGCCAAGCAGTGCTGGATTTTGTAACGGATCAGTTCTGGCCAGATGAACCACTGTCTCGAAGCATCGCGCATCTGTGTCCTTGGACGGATTATGTAGAAGCTACGTGGGCATCTGTGGTAAGTTGAAGTTCATTCATTTCTGTTTCGAAATTAATAGAAAAACCTTTCATAAGCGTCCCATGTTGCTTTACGAATACATGCAAAGAGAGTAAACATATCGAAGACTACATAGGCGCCACTTTGGAGGCATTTCAGGAAGTGGTTCAAGTGGTTTTCAAGTGGGTAGTGACGTCATCAACGTCACGCGACGTTGAGTCACGCGGTGAGTCATAAAGAGGTCAAGTACCTACGCCACGTCGGTGCCAATCAACGTCGGGGCGTCGTGTGAGTCATCGACATCACGCGACCGTGAGTCATACCCTACCGACGCCACTTCAGAATAACGGTTATTTTGAAAGCGTCCAATGGAAACTGACGCTTGTGGTAGCCGTTCGCGCTAGACGTACAAAGTTAGTTTTCAAATCGGAGCATAGAAAGGTAAGAAGAAAGTTGTATTGATACCTTTACTACCAGTCAAATTATGTTAAGATACTTTGATCAGTATTCTTAACTGTCGATGCACATCGTATTCTTTTCTGTTCAAATTCTACTATCCTATACATTTCAAGTACTCATAAGTATCGTCCACTTGACTAATCTTAAAACAGGAAAGCAATTCGAGAATGGGCCACATCCTGAAAAAAACAAGCCGGATTTTTGTACATACACAAACAAAGAAGCAGATCATCCCTGTATGATCTACGCAACTGATGAGCAGTTTTGATTTTTGCTGCACGGATAGTAAAACTTCCCTCTGATTGCTAAATCAAGCTTTTAACTATCGCTTGTGACTATATAGGCATTGAACCCGTTCAGAAAATCCTGAAACAGCCTCAGATATTCAAATTAAAGAAATACGGTTATTTGAGTACAACATTCTCATCATGCCGTCTACAAAGCCGAATATGGATTTACCAAAGCATAGCAAGAAAGTGTGAATGTGAGAATTTTTTCGTCGAGCCCGGCCAAACTTTGCGATCAACACCAAGACTAACATACAGGAAACAGAAAGAGCGGGGGCCCAAACTCAGCTATTTGGTTGGTCACCGTTTGACATAACAAAAACACTGTCCATACCTACGACATTCACTATTCGACATCACAACGTATAGTGTGGATACGAGATCATCATTTGCGGTTACTGACCCGCTTGGCTGTCAACGTCGACTAATAGCTTTTAATGACTGGCCTAAACAGATCATTCCCGACAAATTTAATTTGGCTAAAGCCGGTTTTTTCTACAACAGGACACAGTGACAAAGTAGAATGTTTTGCCTGCCATGTCAAGCTTGCGGGTTGGAGAAAAACGTGGATCCATGGTCAGAGCATAAAAGCTGGTCATTCATGATGTTGATATCTCAAATTAACCTGATGCGCAGAAAAAACAAGAGGATCAGCCAACACCATTTGTATGACTTGAATTTATTCAAAGGTGTTCGAGAGCTCGACTGCAATTATTTCCTCTTCGCTATGAAATAGCGTTCTTGTCAACATTTTTCAAGTCATGTCTGGACGAATTGTATTGTTAAAGGGTACTTTTCCTGAGTCTTGTATTTCACACAAGACAACCGCGCTCCCAAACACGATCATTTTTTGCGTATTGAATAGACAATCAACTTAGTAGTATATGTGCATCCGGAATTTTCATTAACACACTCACATTGGCCTTGCCAGTTGAGCACATCCATTTCGCAAAAACAAGCAGATAAAACATTTAATCACGTTTTTGTTTTATTTCTTTTTCGTCATCAAATTTATTTGATTGATCAAAGAGAAATACTGTAAGTTTGCAAACTTTCAACAGGATAGTCAATACACAGACTAGTATTATCCGAATTCGAACAAATATATTATATCCAACACTAAAATGCTTTATTGTCAGGACTATATGATCGCGATTTATTTACCTTTTCCGCCATTTTAATCTTACTCCAGTGCGTAATTTAGACTGCACCAGTTCGTTGCAACCAGCTCCAGTACTTTTACATTTACCAGTGTGATGTCGTAGAATTTCATTTCTAAATATCCGAGTCAAATCTTTAACCAATTTTACCTCAATATTTGGCTTACAGCCATGGTTATTCTCTTTTCTGTCAGGTAAAAGATAGTGTGTCACAAGTGCTGATTTCAGACAGCACTTCCGAAATTGTTGCAGTAAGAGTTAATAGTCTCGGAAAGAATAGTGCCAACTTTTACCCACTTGACCCTTCAACAAAGCCAGAGGGAACGAGGAAAATAAGTGGCATTTTACAAGCCCTCAGGGCAAAGTGTGATGTATATGAACAGTACAATGTCACAGAGAGAATGGACTTTGGTGCATTAGGGGTTAATAGATATCATAGAAGAAATGGCATTGGACTGAAAATAATGAAGGCAGCCATTGAATTCGTGAAGAACTTTGGAATCTGCCCAATCCTCATCAGGTGAAGCATCATCAAATTTCTCACAGAAGATCTACGAAAAATGCACTTTTGATGAGCTAGGAGAAATATTATACAGTGATTACAAGACGGTGAAGTTGTATTCAAAATGCCAGAGCAACAGAAATCTGTGAAGTACTATGCAAGGCTCATCAGATAATTCGCTTTCCATGCTTTATGAAACAGCACAATTAGGATAGTCACCTTGAGAAAATCGGTTTAAGTTTCTTCCTTCACTTTAGTCCAGCATGCCACAGAGGCTACTACGAATTATCAAAGAACTTCACGTGACCAAGATTGCTGACATGCCCATTAAAGATCCCATTAAATGATCAAACCATAAACAGGAAAAGGGCTTATAAGGCTTTACAGACACACAGGCTGATCACAGACTTAACTATCCAAATTATTTTGAAGCAAGTTTTCCTAACAATTGCATATATTGTGTGTCTGAAAATATGTATGTCTTACGAGTTATACAAAAAACGAGTTATACAAATGAAAAAAGTGCATTCATTTGTGTTTTTCCTTTGTCTCCATTAGAAAAGTCAGATTTTTTGCTTTTTATGACAACTTGTCTGGCTCATAATAAGATAGAACAAAAAACTGTTTACTCCATAAAAGAAACAAGGTTGGAGATCCTGATCCATGATAGCTTACAGACTTGGCATCCTCCCGTACGGGTTTGGGCACATGAAGAAAAATTATGAGCATATGTAGAAAATAAAATTAAAACTGAGATTCTTTAAGATCAGCGAACGTATTAATGAGAAAGGGGATGGGCCAAACCGCGGTTTCGGCTACTTAAGCCTCCTCAGTAACCCTATAGAGCCAAAGAGAATTGCTGTAATTGTGCAACTTTCAACACGATAGTCGATACAAAGACTATTATAATCCAAATGGAGCCAAAGATATTAAACGTTGGTTAGAAAAGGTACCGCTAAAAGTCTTTCTGATTTCTCAGACTACCCTCGTTGATCTCAAAGGACCAAGAGGAAACGAGGGACTACGAAAGATATTCAAATCCCTAGATGTATTATACCATAAATGTTACTTTTACCAATATCATAAGAATGATGAATATGTCGGCTTTGTCGCCTTAGGTGTGCATAAAGATTACAGAAGAAGAGGCATTCTTTGCAAGGTCAAAAAAGAAGCTGTTAATTTGATCAAGAACGTTCAACTGGAACCTATCGCGGTAAAAGAAGAGGGAACTTCAAATTTCTCGAAAAGAATCTATTAAAACCCGAGTTTGATGTTTTAGTGGAACTGATGTATGAACCTCACAAAGAAAATGGCAAGGTTGTTTTCAAAAATATGGTGATAAGAAATCTGTTGTATGGAAAGGTACAAGTAGGCAAGGATCGGTAAAGTTGATATGATGACTGTCGATAGAGATGACAAACTGGCTTTTTATTTCCTGGGATATTTCAGATGTAAAAAAAACTAATACGTACTTGACATTTTGACTTTCATATTCCAAATACATGCATGCCTCGCTGAATCAACATTTTTAAAGTCCCATTATTTTTCAGTAGTAGGGTTTCCAATGGTTCATTTCATAGCATAAATGTTCATTGGCAGACGTTTCAGACGTTCCTGTCATATTATTTATTTATTTATTTATTTATGCAAACACATTTGAACGCACTGTACGCGAGTGCCAAAAAGCCCCTATAGAATAGCCCAATTACGCAATGCTTTTGACAATATCTTGGTATGCAGGTGTCCCATTCATGATTTTCATAGTTCATGATTGAGAAACAGAGTACTTACACACTTTAGAATCTCTTAAATGAGATCTTAGCGTACCACAACCTATTAACATGCACACGTGAAGAACCATGATAATAAAAGAGCTTGTTCCTTCAGAATATTAGCATTGAATAAGCAAAAAGTTATTGCGCAAGCGACCTTAACATAGTGACATATACATTGATTGCATCCGGTTTCTACATTGACAATCCTTATTTTGAAGGCATGGTCAATCAAATTTATCCACCTGAACTACAGTTGAATAAAGCCAACACCACAGATACCGAAGCCCCCTTTTTAGATTTACATCTTTCTATTGCTAATGGATTTGTTTCTTCTAAAATTTATGACAAACGCGATGACATTTGATTTTGTTTTTGGATGGTGACGTGCTGCGCCGTGCATATTATGGTGTATACATTTCGCAACTTATTAGGTTTGCTAGAGTCTGCAATCATGTTGCGGACTTAAACGCGCGAAATAAATATTTAACAGCCAAAGTTCTCCAGCAAGGCTATCGGTATCATAAACTTCGAAGAACATTTTTTTTTAAATTTTATCGCAGACACTATGAATTGATTTCTAAATTTAATGTCAGACTAAAAAGGTACAAGTAGGCAAAGATCAGGAAAAGGCGCAATCAGAAAGAGATTCCCACTCCAAAAACCGAGGTGGGAAAAAACCAAACCAACAATCAGGCACTTATACCATGAAACATATTGTAAGCCGAATGAGCAGCTATTTTCCCAATAGGTGGCCACTCAGTTACCTTAACGTAATTAAAAATATGAAAACATACATAAGGCGCCAACAGCACAAAAAATTTTTAAACACCAAGACATAAAACAAACAGAACCACCACAGAAGTATCGCCTTGGAACGATCAGTGACACAAAGTTACTGGCGGGCTTAAACCGGTTTTACAGGATCCTAACCTCACACTCAGCTTCTGCAGTGGTTCATAACATTTAGTAAGTTCTTCGGCCCTCGTGGTGAATCTCTAACTAGTCAATGAATCATCAAGAACAAACAAATAAATCATGATAAACATCCTGATGAATCAAAAACAAGGATTCATAGATTGAGTAAGCTGCCCGACGATGGAGATCCCTGGGCGCCGAATAACCTACTAACTCCGGAGCAAAAGAAAAACACCAGTTGGACCCCGGTGGGCCAAGCAACAGACAAGAATCTCCGGTCCCAACCAACTAAAATGAATAGCTTTAAGTCGGGGCCATCATAGAGTCTGACGCCCGACCCACCGTCGTGCAATTAAAGAAGGCAGCATAGTTATCAACCATGATTGGGTTAAAAACTAAGCATGCAGACTGTCGCATAACATTCAAGTTATAACCTATACGTCTGTAACGTGTTATGATTTTTCTGAACTGAAAAGAAAAATCACCAACCCCTATAAGTTTCTTAAATTTGTAAACTAAGTCACCATAAAATTCAGGTTCCGAAAGGCCCTCACTTAAAAGCGTCTTTAACCCAACATTATATTTGGAAATCGATTCATAGTGTCTACGATAAAATTTAGAAAAGGTTTTTCGAAGTTAATGATACCGATAGCCCTGTTGGAGAAGTTTTGCCGTTAAACATTTATTTCGAGCGTTGAAGTCTGTAACATGATTGCAGACTCTAGCAAACCTAATAAGTTGCGAAATGTAAACACCATAAGAAGCACGACGAGGAACGTCACCATCCAAAAAAAGGAAAATTTACTATATCAAAATCAAAGTCATCGCGCTTATCATAAATTTTAGAAGAAACAAATCCATTTGCAACAGAAAGATGTAGATCTAAAAAGGGGGCTTCGGTATCTGAGATATTGGCTTTGTTCAATTGAAGTTCAGGTGGATAAATTTGATTGACCATACCTTCAAAATAAGGGTTGTCAATGTTCAAAAGGTCATCGAGGTACCTAGATTTGGAATTAAAAGCCTCGATAACATCAGCTTGATTATCATGGTTAAGAGAATCCATGAAATCTCTTTCGTAGCAGTATAAAAATAAATCAGCTACGAGAGGTGCGCAATTTGTACCCATCGGAATTCCAACAATTTGTCTGTATAACTTGGTCCCAAATCTAATATAAATATTATCAAGGAGATAGGACAAGGCGTCGCACACATTCTGACATGACCAAAGTGTATACCGACTTTGGTCAGAGGAAGTGAAAAAAGCCTTTCTGTCATTACATGCCAAATAAAGTGAACCATAGTTTTTAGCTCACCTGAGCCGAAGGCTCACAGGTGAGCTTATAGGATAGGCAGGCATCCGTCGTCCGTCGTCGTCCGTCCGTCGTCCGTCGTCCGTCCACAATTTCAAAGAAGAATATTTCTGAAGCTAGTAGGCCGATCTTGATCAAATTTAATGTGAACCATAATTGGGTTGGGGGATTGATGGCATTAGGTTTTGGAGTAGATTGTATCAAAATTGTGGTTTCCATGGCAACAGATAGGTCCCATAGACCTACAATGGGAAAAACTAAAAAAATCTTCTTCTCTGAAACCACTAGGCCCACAGCTTTGATATTTGGTATGTAGCAATGGCTAATGGTCCTCTACATAAATTGTGCCATTCGTGCCGCTAGGGTCAAATTTGGTCAGCCCCGGGGGTCGATAGTCTCCATAGTCTTACTATGGGAAAAAAAAATAAAAAATCTTCTTCTCTGAAACCACAGGACCCACAGCTTTGATATTTGGTATGTGGCAATGGCTAATGGTCCTCTACATAAATTGTGCCAGCCATGCCCCTGGGGTCAAATTTGGCCACGCCCCGGGGGTCGATAGTCTCCATAGACTTACAATTGGAAAAACTAAAAAAAATCTTCTTCTCTGAAACCACTAGGCCCACAGCTTTGATATTTGGTATGTAGCAATGGCTAATGGTCCTCTACATAAATTGTGCCATTCATGCCCCTGGGGTCAAATTTGGCCACGCCCCGGGGGTTGATAGTCTCCATAGACTTACTATGGGAAAAAAAAAATAAAAAATCTTCTTCTCTGAAACCACAGGGCCCACAGCTTTGATATTTTGTAGGTGGCAATGGCTAATGGTCCTCTACATAAATTGTGCCAGTCATGCCTCTGGGGTTAAATTTGGCCACGCCCCGGGGGTCGATAGTCTCCATAGACCTACAATAGGAAAAAAACTAAAAAAAATCTTCTTCTCTGAAACCACTAGGCCAACAGCTTTGATATTTGGTATGTAGCAATGGCTAATGGTCCTCTACATAAATTGTGCCATTCATGCCGCTGGGGTCAAATTTGGCCACGCCCCGGGGGTTGATAGTCTCCATAGACTTTCTATGGGAAAAAAATTAAAAAATCTTCTTCTCTGAAACCACAGGGCCCACAATTTTGATATTTTGTATGTGGCAATGGCTAATGGTCCTCTACATAAATTGTGCCAATCATGTCCCCGGGGTCAAATTTGGCTACGCCCCGGGGGTCGATAGTCTCCATAGACCTACAATAGGAAAAACTAAAAAAAATCTTCTTCTCTGAAACCACTAGGCCCACAGCTTTGATATTTGGTATGTAGCAATGGCTAATGGTCCTCTACATAAATTGTGCCATTCATGCCCCTGGGGTCTAATTTTGCCACGCCCCGGGGGTTGATAGTCTCCATAGACTTACTATGGGAAAAAAATAAAAAATCTTCTTCTCTGAAACCACTAGGCCCACAGCTTTGATATTTGGTATGTAGCAATGGCTAATGGTCCTCTACATAAATTGTGCCATTCATGCCCCTGGGGTCAAATTTGGCCAGGCCCCGGAGGTTGATAGTCTCAATAGACTTGCTATGGGAAAAAAAATCAAAAATCTTCTTCTCTGAAACCACAGGGCACACAGCTTTGATATTTTGTATGTGGCAATGGCTAATGGTCCTCTACATAAATTGTGCCAGCCATGCCCCTGGGGTCAAATTTGGCCATGCCCATGGGGTAGATAGTCTCCATAGACCTACAATGGGAAAAACTAACAAAAATCTTCTTCTCTGAAACCAAAAGGCCCAGAGCTTCTATATTTTGTATGTAGCAATGTTTGGTAGTCCCCATTATAAATTGTGCCAGTCATGCCCCTGGGTCAAATTTGGCCATGCCCCGGGGGTCAATAGTGTCCATGCATAGACTTTCATTGGTCGATTCTCAATTGATTTAAATCTCATGAGCTTACAATGTGATAATCTCTCAGGTGAGCTACAGGACCAATGGTCCTCTAGTTTAATGCCCTTTTGAAGGTCCACTCTATCAAATCCAGAAGTTTTTCTTTTATTAGATTATGTGGTAATGTTGTATACAGAGTAGAAAAATCATACGTGAACAAGCTTGTCGCACGGAACCCTCTACACTTCAATTTACTGAGCTCCCCACAAACAAAGACGCTTTTAAAGAGGGCATTTCGGAACCAGAATTTTATGGTGACTTGCATTACAAATTTAAGAAACTTAAAGGATGGAATGGTTTTTCTTTTCATTTCAGAAAGACCATAACACGTTACAGACGTATAGGGTTTAACTAAAATGTTATGCGACAGTCTGCATGCTTAGTATTTAACCCAATCATGGTTGATAACTACGCTGCCTTCTTTAATTGCACGCCAGTGGGTCGGGCAACATACTGTAAGATGGCCCCGATATTTTAAGTGGTTGGGGCCGGAGCTTCTTGTCTGTTGCTTGGCACACCGGGGTTCAACTGGTGTTTTCCTTTTGCTTCGGATTTCATTAAGTTATTCGACGCCCAGGGATCTCAATCGTCGGGCAGCTTACTGAGTCTGTGAGTCCTCGTTTTTGATTAATCATGGTGGTTATCATGATTTATTTGTTTGTCCATGTTGATTCATTTACTATTAGAGATTCACCAGGAGGACCGAACATATTAATAAATGTTATGAACCACTACAGAAGATGAGGGTGAGGTTAGGGCCTTGTAAAACCGGTTTAAGTGCCCCCCCCCCCACAGTAATTTTATGTTACTGATTGTTCCAAGGCGATACTTCTGTTGTGGTTCTATTTGTTTTATATTTTGGAGTCGAATTTTGTGCTGTTCGAACCTTGTTTTTTCCCACTTCGGATTTTGGAGAGGGAATTTCTTTCTGATTGCGCTTTTTCCTGATCGTTGCCTACTTGTACCTTTTAACATTTTACTACGCAGCGTCCGTTGGTTATCTACAAGGTTAATATGCACCTTATGTTGAAGTTACGACATATGACAGCATCATGTCGTCATTCTATCTGCCACTTGGTTGTTCATCTCTTCATATGGGGTTATATTTCGTTTATGAGGCAACGCTACCTTATACGTTACTGTGCAGTTTGTTCCCGTCTTTGTTGCTGAAATCTATCGGTGATGGTTTTAGTTGTTTCTGTCACGTTTATTTTAGCAGCTTGCATTGTTTTGTCCCCTGTTTTTCTTCGTGTGACTTCGTTTGGAAGTCACTTGAACGACACTCTTGTAAAATGGTCAGGCCAGTGTATCTTTAAGAAATTTATTGCCTTTGTATTGATCGTTGTACCTAGGATTATGCCCGGTTATTTCATCCATACGTTTCAGCATCGCCTCGAATATCTTTGCACAGTATTGGTATATTTCCCACAGAAACATATGCATATACGATGGTTTACAGCGTCATAGACTTGCAGACGTGGAGCTGTTTTGTCACATCCGATTCAGTTTCGCCTCAGACGTTCCCTTGTTGACTTATTCAGTTTTGACAGAAACTGTGATCTCCTTGTTAAGGACATGTTGATGTTTTGAGATCATGACTATCATGTTGTTGATTTTTTTAAAAAAAAAAAAAATCATTTATGGCTTTTACAAGATTCGGTTAAGAATCTGATATTCGAGTCATACCATCGTGTGTGTATTTGCGAAAACAACAACAACAACATTACACTATGTAATTCTTATATGCATGGTATTTTTAAAGTCACCCATGCACAAATGACATCGCCGCTATCATTTTAAAGTGACCAAGGTTACGAGGTTAAAGAAGTTTATTATTACAAATAGTTTTAACAAATACCCTTATCATATTGATAATATAAATGGATTATTAGGACATAGCAGGTAAAGCAGGCAACTTCGATCTCTCTTTCTCTCTCTCTTTCTCTCTGTCTCTCTCTCTCTCTCTCTCTCTCTCATTAACACTTTGTGTAAGATGGTGCATGTTGTAAACCCTTGCCACGGAAAGTTTAATAACCTAATTGTCATTTTCTTCATATTTATTTTAATTACAAAACAGCCCAGGTTCTTATTTGTTTCAAGCTAGATGTTTCCGTTTTCAAACCAGACAACCTACAACGTTCCCCGCTCTCTCCTTTTTCATTCTCTCCTGCTTACGTCATTCTCTCTTCTTCCAGACTTCTACGCATGTCTACCCAACCCATCCCATATCTAGCTCATGCCCGTATGCGCTTATGACCTCCTAACATAGCACGACCATTTCTACTTTCTATGAATAATTAGATCTCCTCTTGTTCCAGAATAATTTGTTACTTTCGATGTTTCCTACTGACGTCTTCATTTCCGGTGATTTTTTTTTCATATTTATTTAATCGATTCCCATTTGTAATTGTTGCTTTACATCTACTTTGCAGGTTCCTGCTCTACGACTCATTTTGGCCTTCATACCGTTGGCGTTCATAAAGCCATCAGCAAATACTGCAACACCAGTTGTAGGACATATGTTAAGTAAATAGTTTGAAGCTGTACTGCGAATGTAACTTAGATATGCAAGTGGGGTCAAAGAATCTGTTGTCTGACCATCTGACCTCAGAAATAATAGATAAGGTAATAATGATTTTGTTTGTAATGCAAAATATATTGTCATCATGTTATATAAATTAGACGTATTAGGTTTGAAAACGTTTTTGTTGAACCCCACCTAGTACGTATGTGTTTTCCAGCGCGCTTTATGCATTAATAAACATGACAAAGTTTGTAAGAAAATTCATTGCATCCACATAGTGTAGGGATCATAAAATGAAAAATGGAAGTAAGCGAGTTTTAATATTTGAAACGTGTTCTGGGAGTGCCTGCAATCTGACTTCTATAGATTCTTGCAGGCGCTTGAGAAAATCAAATCGGACCCAGGATGTGCAGTCACAGGATGTCATTATGAAATAGCTCGAGAAGACTATCACCAGGCTGTAGTTGAGTTTGTCAGAGATCATTTCAAACCAGACGAGCCTCTGGCTAGAAGCATTTCACATCTTTATCCATGGAATGAAGATGCGGAGGAACTATGGATGCTTGTGGTAAATAATTTTGATTTTATCCTCTATTATATAGTTTGTCGAAGCGTAAGGTAATTTGCCATATTATAATCTAAATCATAAAAATACAAGTACAGCGTGTACACTATTTGTGCGTCTTTATTTGCATTAATTTTGATTATCATGATGAGTCTTTGCGTTATGTAATCTTCATATGATCTGTAGAAAATTTACAACTTAGTGGTAAGCAAAAGCCAGGAATTGATGCAATCAGGACCAATGTACCATCCTAAAAACCCAGGTTGGAACAGCCGAAATTACAAATTTGCACTTATACAAAGATAATACATGTAAACGGTAAAGTTGGCAGTTATTTTTCCGAAGGTGGCCACTCATTTACATGAACGTTACTAAACATATGAAGACGCACTTAAAAGGCAGAAAAAGCACAAACAATCGGCAGCAAATATAAGGGAAACAGAATCAACACACAATTATCACCTTAAAATAGTTAGATATATAAAATAACTGGGGATTATAATTTATGTTAAGTTTTCATCAAACAATTCCTTGGCATTGCTTATATTCGACTGTATCGGCAAAATTGTTTCAGATAAAACAGAACGTGTCCTTGATTCTGGTCTCTGATACCACTGGGCAAATCGTTGCAGTTAGAGTTTCCAGTATAAGAAGGAAAGGCCATAACCTAGTCGATCCAGAAAACGTAGAACCAAAGGGCCTACGAAAGATCTTTGGTATAGTAGGGTTGTTATACAGTTTTTGTGACGTTTACGAGCATTATAATGTGGATGAATATTTCGGGTTTAATGCCTTGGGTGTACATAAAGATTACAGAAGGAAGGGCATTGGTTTAAAGATTCAGAATGCAGCAGTAAATATGGTCAAGAATTTTGAACTGGGACCCATTGTCCTGGAAGGAGAAGGGTCGTCGAATTTCTCGAAGAAAATCTATGAAAAATTGGAATTTGATATTCTAGCTGAAGTGATTTATGAAGATTACAAAGAAAATGGTGAGGTCGTGTTTAAAAACATGGGTAATGATAAATCTATGAAATTATATGGGAAAGTAGTAGGTTAAATGAGAAAATTTGATTAAAAATATGCTAATTTTATTTTTACAAGTAATGAATAAAATTAAATATAGGAAGAGTCGGTATTGTTGTTTTTTTTATTATAAAATTCCAATTTCTAGTTTTTCTACACTGTTACGATGATTTAAATAGTTTTGTGGCTAACTTTAGGTCAAAGTCACTTAAATAAAAGAAGGGTATTACATAGATAGTTAAGTCCCTGAATGACCCTAAAATGACAATGTTATCTTTTAAGTGGACATATAAGTTCACCTTAACTATATCAGTGGACGTAAATGTTCTTTCAACGAAAAACGACCGGTGTCTTATCTTTTCCACCATACGAAATTTAATTTGCTGAAAACTGATTGTTGTAAATCTTGGAGTTCAATGACGACATGAAGCAAAGAATCTAACGTCAAATTGTGATCTCTGACTATACGCTATCTTTGACTATGGAGTCCCCAGCCGGATTTATCCATCTCATGACTGAAGAAGTTGTAAATAAGGTAAGATTTTATTTCTCCACTTGTCAATTCGATATTCAATGACTATGAATCATTTTTCAAAACCGTCTATGAAATTTACGGACAATTTCATTGTCGAATTCACTCTTTTACCTGTTGAATACTTTCAGGCACTCAATGTTGTTCAAAATGATCCGGAGTTTGCTGTACCAGGCTGTCACTATGAAATTGCACGTGGAGAACGTGAAGTACAAGTGGTCGACTTTATAAGAGACCAGTTTCTCCCTGATGAACCAATTCACAACTGTATTGCTCATATCAATCCTTGGACGGATATCCACAGAGATTTATGGATGCGCATGGTATATTTATTTATAGATCTATGGATGCAAATGCTATTTCTAATGGATGCACGTGGTACACTTATATACAGATTCATGGATGCGCGCATATTTATTCATAAACTTTTGGATATATGTGGTATATTTATTTAGATCCATGTTTGTGCTATGTTTAGATCTATGTTGGTTCTTTGAATACTTCTTTTATTACAAATGGTCAGTGGCCAAATTTATTACTCCCCCAATTCCAAAATTCAATTCATTTGACAATGGCTCTGGTCAACCCTGAAGAGAACCAACAGTATGTGGCCAAATATTCTGATTCCAATTGTGCACCAATCTCACTTACGTTATAAACTGATCAAGTGGGCAATCTATATAATTTTGCAAAGAAGAAACAATCATTCATTGAATTTAAAGGTCATATCTGAAGGTTTTGATTTTGTAAAATTGAAGCAGACACTGATGAAAGTAACTGATTGTAGAAAACCTCACCAAATTATCATGACTGGTTACTGAGATAGCTTGATTTGAAATTTTGCATTTTATTTCATGAATATTAATTAATTAATTTAAAGGTCATATCTGAAGGTTTTGATTTTGTAAAATTGAAGCAGAAACTGATGAAATAGTAACTGATTGCAGAAAACCTCACCAAATTATCATGACTGGTTACTGAGATAGCTTAATTTGAAATTTTGCATTTTATTTCATGAATATTAATTAGTTCTACTATGACGTCATAGAAAATCATAGAAAATTATGAATATTAAAAAAAAACAAGTAAAACAAAAAACATTTTTAAATGATTTATTCAACTTATTGTTTCAGTTTCAGTTTCAATACTTCTTCTGGCCATTCAATTTTTTTCATCAAGGGTGACTACTCTCACATGAAAATAATGCTGTTATTTACATATGGTTGCATATCGTTTGAGCCGATGGGAATATTTGGGTTTAGCTTTCGATAAACAAGTCCCAAGAACAAATGTGCTCAATAGACAAATAATAAAAGGATCTTGAAAACTTTTGTTTGTTCCCTTTAGAATGTTCGTACCTTTCTCAGAAAGAACTTGGGTGTTATACTGGCCAAAGTTTTTCTTCCCCTGCTGTAATTTGTATATAGATATATCAGTGCATTTAATTACAAATCTTTGGATGCACATGGTACATTTATCAATGCATGTAGATCTGATGATGCTCATGGTTCATGTTACATAATTTATGTATTGATTCAAGAAATGAATTTCATTTTTCTGATGCTCATGGAGCTATGAACCACAGTGGGTCACGTGTAAAGGAATGAACGCCGAAGTGGTTCATGTAAGCTTTTCTAGTGACCCACTGTTGTTCATAGCTCAATATTTGTCTTTTATCTACCGCGGGGTTGGTTGTTGTTGTTGTTCTTCTTCTTCTTCTTCTTCTTCTTCTTCTTCTTCTTCTTCTTTCAGGTAAAAGATGGAGTGTCACTGGTGCTGATTTCAGACAGCACTGATGAAATTGTTGCAATAAGAGTTAATAGTCTCGGAAAGAAAGGTACCAACTTTTACCCAGTAGACCCTTCAACAAAGCCAGAGGGTATGAGGAAAATAAATGGCATTTTACAAGCCCTCAGGGCAAAGTGTGATGTATATGAACAGTACAATGTCACAGAGAGAATGGACTTTGATGCATTAGGGGTTCACAGGGATCATAGAAGAAAGGGCATTGGACTGAAAATCATGAAGGCAGCCATTGCATTAGTAAAGAACTTTGGAATCAGCCCAATCCTCATCAAAGGTGAAGCATCTTCAAATTTCTCACAGAAGATCTACGAAAAATGCAACTTTGATGAGCTAGGAGAAATATTATATAATGATTACAAAGAAGATGGTGACGTTGTATTCAAAATGCCAGAGCAACAGAAATCTGTGAAGTACTATGTAAGGCTCATCAGATAAATTGTTTTCTATTCATTGTGAAACAGCACAATCAGGGTAGACACCTTGAGAAAATCGATGTTTATATTAAGTCTCTTCCTTCACTTCAGTCTAGCATGTCACAGAGGCTACTATGAAGTACCAAAGAACTTCACGTGACCAAGGTTGCTGTCATGCCAATTACAGACCCCATTACTTGATCAAGCCATAAACAGGAAAAGGGCTTATAAGGCTTTACAGACACACAGGCTGATCACAGACTTAACTATGCAAATTATTTTGAAGCAAGTTTTCTTAGCAATTGCATGTATTGTGTGTTTGAATAAAGGTATGTCTTACGAGTTTTACAAAAGAAAAAAGTGCATCAATTTGTGTTTTTTCCTTTGTCTCCATAAGAAAAGTCAGATTTTCTGGTTATTATGACAACTCGTCTGGCTCATAATTAGGTAGAAAAACTGTTTACTCCATAAAAGAATCAGGTTTGGAAATCTTACTTAAATGCTAAAATCCATATTAAATGTCACAGAGATCCTTAAAGTTACTAAAATCAGTAAGAAATTACTAATTTCTAATTACTGAAACAAGTGTCCTGTTGCAACCTATTAATCAAGTAATGCATTGATAAAACAAATAAATTAAGACAAAGAGCAGAAACTGCACTTCACTTGCAAACTGTCACTTTTGGTGATTTTGACAAAAGGGTACAAGTAGGCAAAGATCAGGAAAAAGCGCAATCAGAAAAAGATTCCCACTCCAAAAACCGAGGTGGGAAAACTAAATTAACAATCAGGTACATATACCATGAAAACATATCGTAAGCTAAATCTTTGTCATAATCACCAAAACTGACAGTTGCAAGTGCAATTTCTGCTTTTTTTTATAATGTGTTTGTTTGGTCAATGCATAATTTGATTAATAAGTTGCATCAGGACAATTGTTTCAGTAATTCGTAAAACTTCAACATTGATAAAATAAATAAATTGCAAAGAAGGGCATGTAAATTAATTTTATTACACGAGTACGTAAGTTTAAATGAATCACTTGAGCGACTAGATATCCTATCTTTCGATCAAAACGTTTTCCTTACTAAGGCTAAAATTATGTACAAGATCTATAATAACTTGGCCCCCGGTTACTTGCATGAAATGTTCCAAATGAGGAACGTAAACTTGGACAGCACAGTGTCAAATTTAAGATCAGTAGCAAACAAACACTACGTTTTACCTCAGGCAAAATGCAATTTATTCAAAGGAAGCTTATCTTTTTCTGGAGTTCTGATATGGAACAGTCTTCCGCTAGACATAAAAAACTCGTCGTCGCTGAATGTATTCAGCAAAAGATGCGCTGAATGGATTAAGTATTTAACAGATATTTTGAGCCTTTAACCTCCACCGCCATAGCACATTTTTATCCATACATCCATCTACATGTATGCTTTTTTCAAGTTATTGTTCATGATTTTTGTATGTAAAATGTAAATATGATCAGTTTTCATCGTAAATATGCCGCGTACAATTATTCATGTATTTCTTAACATTGTTGTTTTCACCCAGTATGTTAATATGTTGTTATATGTTAACTTGTTATAGAGGGCCCCAAGGAAGATTGGTTCCTACCAATTGGGTCACCCTCTTTAAATAAAGAATTTACTTACTTACTTACTTACTTACTAATGGAACAAATATTGACAGTTATACTTTCTATATTTTTCATATAAGTGATGAGGCCCTGGAAGGGTATTTAGGGATATAGAGATATTGGAAAATTTATTAAGGGGTTAAGGGACATTCTAAGGGATACCTAAGAGGCCCTGTGAGAGTATGTAGGGATATTGGCCGAAATCCTAGGAATATGTTTCCTGGGACAAAGATTTTATAAGAACAGTCAACAGTGATTGTCATATAATGATATCATCTCCATTTTATGGGACTTCTACACGTACACTAAAATGTACAAGGAAAATGCGCAATCAGATAGATAATGCATCAGGAAAACATGTCCGTGAAATGTATACCCCTTTACACCCCACTTTTATATACCAAAATTGGGGTATGCAGGTGTATGCCTAATTTTTCTATTTTTTCTCCAAAACATAGATTGTGGGTACACGTTAGAACCGCCTCGCCGAGGCGGTTCTAACGTGTACCCACAATCTATGTTTTGAGAAAAAAAATCTGATTTTTTTTTTTTCAATTTTTATAACTGAAAAAAAATCTGTGTAATACATTGGCATGTTTTCGTAATGGCCAGTGGGAAAAAAACTAAATTGACAATCTGACAATCAGGCACTTATACTTAGAAAACATATCGAATGCCGAGTTAGCAGCTATTTCCCAATAGGCGGCCGCTCAGTTACCGGAACTTAACTAAGATATAAAAACGTACATGAGGTTCAAACAGCACAAAAAATCGACTCCAAAACCAAACAGAACCACAACAGAAGTATTGCCTTGGAACGATCAGTAATATAAAATTACGGGGGGGGGGGCTTAAATCGATTTTGCAGGGCCCCGTACCTCACCCTCATCTTCTGCAGTGGTTCACAACAATTATTAGTTGTTCGGCCCTCGTGGTGAATCTCTAACTAGTCAAGGCCAAACAAATAAATCATGATAACCACAATGATGAATCAAAAACGACGACTCACAGATTCAGTCAGCTGCTCGACGATGGAGATCCCTAGGCGCCCATTAACTTACCGAAAATCCGGAGCAAAACCAAGCCACAGACAAGAAGCTCCGGTCCCAATCAACTAAAATGAATAGCTTTATATCGAGACCATCATAGTCTGATGCCCGACCCTCCGGCGTGTAATTAAAGAAGGCATCAAAATAATGTTTTTATTTTTGTATAAACCACAATGGCTCTCGTAGACCACGTACGTTGCACAAATGTATCCGTGATAATTTTACGGCTCCGATCAGCTGACTCTAATGCAGAAAAAATCGTTTATAGACTAGCTATATTCTGACTTGAGTTTTCCAGCATAAATGAAGACAAAGAAAAACAATCCAAATGATCTAACACAGTTTATGTTTTATTTACATCCTGGTTCCTAGCCTTTTATCTCCCGATCAGCCTCACTTGCACAAATGCTGTTCCACATAACACCTCTTGTGGTCAAATCGGACTCTCGATAAACTCAAAATCACACATAAAACAGTTATAAAGTACACTATTCATTGAGGAGACACGCTTATTGTACGATTAGTATATTCTATTTCCGGTTTAGATACAAATGTTTCGTTTACATAGACCATACATAGACCACAACTATATATTCATGATCTGTTTATTGATCTATTTGTAGCGTCAGTATCATTGAAACTTTGTTGGAAGTATTGACGGATTGTTTCAGATGCCGTGTAAGTACAATAAGTGATGATCTTAACGCACTTGAAATCAAAGGAATTCATATTAATTTACCTACTTATGTGCAGTATTACATGATTTGACTAAAGTTTTTATGATCGTTCATGTAAGCGAATGTTCACCATTTGGTTTCTATGTACATATCATGAAATGGCAGATAGTAGTCAGTTTTCTCCCTTGAATGCTTTTCTGAAACTACCAGGTCCAACTGTTTGGTTTCCTCTGCTTTTATCATTGCTTCCCATGCAAAATATGGGAAATAGTTTTCTTTACATACATCCAATAGAGCAACAAAAAAGTTTAAAACCTCTAATTTTATGATCTTATAGTCTTCAATTCTGAGTTTATTCCCATCGGCATCTCTTAATTGGCACAGATGTTAAAATAATTACACTTATTTATCACCTGACCTGCATTATGACCCATTGATAAAAGCCAAGGATTTCAAATGACTGGACCCAGTGGTCATTTGTTCCACCTTGGTAATTACCC
The DNA here is from genome assembly GCA_964017185.1 of Rugalucina vietnamica. Taxonomy (NCBI): domain Eukaryota; kingdom Metazoa; phylum Mollusca; class Bivalvia; order Lucinida; family Lucinidae; genus Rugalucina; species Rugalucina vietnamica. The sequence continues at coordinate 54,732,542 of OZ024875.1, read as the reverse complement.
TATATTTATCAAGGGCATTAATTCACTACTGTCTGCCATTGTGTCTATTAATTCATATTCTTAAAACCGGAATGTCTATGTTCATACTTGTGTTGTTAAGGAGCGGTACTGTGTTCTGGAGACATTATTGTGTTATACTATAATGTTATTAATCAATTTATTTCGTATTGGACCAGTTACAGGTCCGAGGTTAGCTGTATTGGACCGAGGCCGGAGGCCGAGGTCCAATGCAGCTGACCGAGGACCTGTAACTGGTCAATACGAAATAACTTGATTAATGAGATTTTTATTAATTAACTGTCAAAAGTCCATATCGGTCCATATCATCCTCTATCACATCAAACATAAATTCGCCATTCTTAGCGCCCATGTCTGACATTCTTTTCAAAGATGTTGACATTATTTTTGTTTGTTTGTTCACTATTTTACTGATCGGCTGAATCGCCGCCATTGTTTTTTTTTTTCTCTCAACTCATTCAACGCGGCACGTGACCTTGCACGTGAATTTTGACCAATCGGATGTAGGGATTTCCATATAGATAGCAGGTCAATCCATATAGATACGAGGTCAACCGTATTAGTGCGAGGTCAGCTGTATTAGGTCGAGGTGAAATCCAGTATAGACTATACGAAAAAAGAAACGTCACCAGTATCACACAGACCAAATTCTCCGTATAAGTACTATATACTAACAAGTTAATTAATAAATGTACGTATTGGTAGACTCTTTGTACAGTTCTATCACATTAAAGTATGATACCCACTACTTACAGTCGCCTGAAGAATGAAACCAAGGAAATCATTCCACCATCTTGTGACCAGATTAGCCCTGGATAAGGTAAATGTCTGTATGAATAAACGTATTATGCAGTGCTTCTAGCGTTAGATTAAAAACAATACATAAGACGATATTTGACAGACTGTTTTGTTTCGTTTAATGCATTATTCATTTTCCCTATATGTCCTGAGGGTCTCGCACATCATGTCAAAACCATAAATGCCTGGTGTAGACTGTAGAGTTTGTATGGAATATACGTGTTTATTATATCTGAAGAAAATCCTGTCTCCTGATTGGCTCATTCAGTATTGATGAATCCGTACATTTTTCTGAAACTAGACCCAACTGAAGAAAACCAGATCAAACCAGTTCCTGGAGGTTAATATATTTGACAGGTTTTCTATATTAATCTCCAAACATCCATATTACTCTCCTGAGTACCCAAAATAACATCAGCATGAAATTAACATTGGCTGCATGACATTGGCATGGTTTGATGTATCGGCATTCAACAGACAAACTAAGGACTTTTCATGAGTTTTAACAATACATTTGTTTAATTTTTGTTCATTTCTCTTTAGGCGAATGGGCATGTTTAAGTGTGAGAATCTAGTTTTACTTTTTTCTGTGGCACATCTTTTAAGGACGCAACGAAAGGCATCTTATCAGGAAAATGCCTTTTAAAATAGCCTAAACTGTGAGAAGCAACTTTAGATAGAAATCAAATCTGCAATACAATTTAAGCTTCAAAAATGAAAGTAGAAATTTTGCATTACTAGTCAAAAAGTCATACAACAAAACATTTATTGATTTATTGACTTCAATTTCGGTAGACATAAGGATTGATAAAAAAAAAAAGCACGCCTTGATTCAACATATCAGTTTTTCTTATTGACTGCTGAAAATATTTCCCCCATCATTTTTTGCTATTTCAATTTTATTCTTCTAGGCCCTTGACCAAGTGAAAAGAGACCCAGAGTATTCAGTAGAAGGTTGTCATTACGAGATAGCACGTGAGGGTCGCCACCAAGAAGTTGTCGATTTTATTCGAGATCACTTTATTCCGGATGAACCTATCGCAAAATGCATCGCAGACATTTTACCATGGAACCCAGAAATATGGATGTCATCTGTAAGTTTTGTTGTTGTTCTTTTTTAGTCCAGGACACTACATGTTCTCGTATATAAGATTCCACCATTTCATTGATTATTATTTTTAAGGTTGAAATAAATTACTGTTCGTAGGTCATAATCGAAATATAATTCAGAGAGAAATGAATGCGACTTCTGCAATATAGTAGGAAAGAGCATGTGATTTTATAATGGTTGGATATATTAAGCATTTTCAAATGAAATGGCTGATGGCAGACAAATGACAGCGAGAAGTTCTACATTTACATTTAGTTGATCTATAATGATCTAATTTATAACTGATTGTTTACGTTCATTAAACAGGTGAAAGAAAACATGTCCCTGATCCTGATCTCCGACACCACAGGTGAAATTGTAGCAGTGAGAGTAAACAAGATCAGTAAAAATGACGAACATGCAAACGAAGCCCAAAATGAAGACAAAGAACATATAAACGAAAGCCACAAAGAAAACAATGAACATATCAACGAAATCCACAATGATAAAGGCAAGCCACTTTCAGAAGGACGCAAGAAACTTGAGCAACTGGGAGAAGCAATAAACTCATTAATAAATGTATACGAACATTACAACGTTGAAGAAGTCATAGAGTTCATGGCACTAGCAGTTCATAAAGACTTTAGACAAAAAGGGATAGGACTTAAGATCATGAACGCAACTTTAGCGTTAATTAAGAATTTGGAATTGGGTGGTGTAATTGTGAAAGGAGAGGGTTCTGGAAATTATGTAAATAAAATATTTGAAAAGGCAGGTTTCGATTTTCTCGGTGAGGTAGTATACAAGGACTTCAAAGTTGATGGCGAGATTGTTTTCAAAGATATGGGCGAACACAGAGCAGCCATGGCCTTCGCAAAACTCGTTTAATAATTGAGCCTGTGCATGAGAAAACCAACAATTTGGGGTTCCGACCAGGTCTGACACAAACCGACCTGTACAACCACAGAAAAGAGCTAGAAGCTTGAAATTTCGGATCTAAGTAGAAGAGGAATTGTACTATTCGAGTAGCGAAAACAAAGGCGCTGATCAGCTTCGCGGTTACCGCGAAGCTGATCTGCGTCTTTGTTTTCGCCTATGCAAATTGTTGATTTTCTCATGCACAGGCTCAATTATTAAAAGAACGCGAATGCTTTTACATTATGTAAAATAGATAAAGTAAACGCATGTCATATTATGACATTATGTAAAGTGACATAAAAATTATGAAGGTATAAACCAATCGATCTTATACCGATCACAAATCACATGTGCTTATACATGTGATAACAAATGTTACTTATACAACACTGCTTGAAATAAGTGTTTTATAAAGGTATTGTCATGTAGACACGTTTACTATAAAAAAAAAAGTTAAATCTGATTTGCGTTATCTTTACTTTGACCATGTAGCTTGTCTAGATCTCTGCTGTGAACATCTTTCAGCTTAGTTTAAACTAAACGTGTGGAAAGAGACACGAAGTGAACTTACTGTTCATACGTCTTGTACTATATTATGGAGTGCCATGTTTTGTCCTTTCTAATTCTCACCTGGTACTGTATCTGGGAAGGAGCTTGAAATTTGGTTGTGTCAATGCATGAATACAAAATTCTCGCTATTCTGTATTTTAAGTTTTGGTTTTGCAATTTATAGGTTAAACTTCAAGGGCCTGTGCTAGAAGCGATAAAACGTTAATAAAATTCGTAAGATTTACAGCCGTGCTGATTGTACCTTATGTACGCTTTTATATATTTAGTTAATTCGGGTAACTGTATGGTCGCCTACTGGGAAATGACTGCTCACTCGGCTTACGATATGTTTTATAGTATAAGTACCTGATTTCCTGATTGTCAATTTAGGTTTGTCCCTGCTCAGATTTTGGAGTGGGAATTTCTTTCTGACTGAGCCATTTCCTGATCATTGCCTAGGTTTGCCTTTTTACTTAAAACCACTTTCATGTATTTATCTCTGGGAGAATAAAACTTCATCGTGCATGTAGCCATGTTGTAATTTACAATTGTATAGGAGTTGCACTATGATATAAACTGTTGTTTGTTTTGCAGTTTTAAGTATATGGGAACATACATGTAGGCTGCTTACATTCTCCCCGCGTTTTACTGCCAAAGCAGAAAAGAAATGTTGTACATCCCAAACTATGAGCCAAATTTTAACTTTCCCCTCCGGTGATGCCAGGGACTCCAGGGAACGATTCATATCTTATCATGACTGGTTATATTTACATAACCTAAACCTTGAATGTATAGTGGGACACATCGTGAATGACAAGTTTACAAAACATAAAACAACAAAGGATCAGATGCCACAGCTTTGCAAAGGGATGCGTCAGAATATATGGACCATCACGACTGACATCAGCTTTCTACAATGGACTTAACCATGAAACGACTTTGCATGGTGAGTATCCACTTGACACAAAATATATTTACATTAGTCACAGCAATAAATTAACATGCAAACATGCGTTTATACCTGCAAGAATATGTTGTGTCATGAAATTAACCCTAATATTGTCGGATAGCTGAACAAACGTATGTGCTCTCTCTCTCTCTCTCTCTCTCTCTCTCTCTCTCTCTCTCTCTCTCAACAGATGGTTAATTATGTATGTACAAAATAATTTAAAGTTATTATACAACGAAAAGACGAAATGCGAGAGATGTTTAGCTTTGGCAAATCATTCTTGTCAAGGTTTAATGAACTAGCAATACAATAAAAAGGTACAAGTAGGCAAAGATCAGGAAAAGGCGCAATCAGAAAAAGATTCCCACTCCAAAAACCGAGGTGGGAAAAAACCAAACTAACAATCATGTACTTATACCATGAAACATATCGTAAGCCGAATGAGCAGCTATTTTCCCAATAGGTGGCCACTCAGTTACCTTAACTTAACTAAAAATATGAAAACATACATAAGGCGCCGACAGCACAAAATATTTTAAACACCAAGACATAAAACAAAAATAACCACCACAGAAGTATCGACTTGGAACGATTAGTAGAAAAGCTGTTCTAAAGAAAATAAAGCATTGAAGGGATGTACTCGGTCCCATGTTTGTGTTCCAAATATTTATCATTGGTATGTCTAGAATATCGAGAAACGATTAAAAGATTCCCATGCAAGAATTATACATGTTCGTTTAAAATTGCAGGGCCCTAAATGGAAAAAGGAAAAACATTGTCCGATTGTCTCACTCAAGAAATCATCGACAAGGTACACAAAGTGAACAAATTGCATAAATACCCGTGTCACACGATATTAACAGCCGTTTATTAATGAAAAGAAAGCCACGCATTAATATTTCAATTCACGTGCGCACTTGCTGTTACCACATTGCTTTTACTTATGTTCGTTACCGGGCGCCACGCAAAGCACGTGTTAATAATGAGAAACTGCCGTCCGCCCGGAACGAGCATAAAAACCAAAGCTTTTACGCGTATGAAAATGTGATAAGGCTCTAAAATATAGTGCACCATTATTTCTTTCGTTTCTGCAGAATTTATGCAATAAAATCGATCAAAATGATTTTGTCATCCATTAACATTCGCTAGGTCCAGATGGGAGTGTTGAAAACCGAGGGCGTAGTCCGGGGTTTTCAACACTGCTCTCTGGACCTAGCGAATGATAATGAATGGAAAATCATAATGATAGACCAGGAATTGGCATAAGCAGAGTCAAAGGCTCGCCTTTAAACCAAGTCGGTAGGAAATAACTAATATATCAAATACATACATATACAAAGAGAGCAATCGGTCATGCGAGTTTGCAGCTCTTTCCAAAAGTGGTCACAACTCAGCCAACCCAACTTAACTAAGTATATGCATTTACATACATAGGGTGGAAACGTTACTGAAACAGGTACGTAAATAAACAATAAACGCTATTCATAATCTGAACCTGAACTGCATTTATTTAGCCTTTAATTTATTTCATTTCCTTTTACATTCATTTTTATATTTTCTCTTTATTGATTTACTTATTTATTTGTTATTTAATTTACACGGTATACATTTAATTAAGTGTTCCTTTAACTTACATGAGGCATAGTCACAATGGATTGACACTGCTAGCTTTATCGCAATGTTTAAAGACACGTGTGATGGGGAAATGTCTCATTTCTGTATGTCAAAACGAGGCAGAGCGCACATAAAAGAATGTTTGCTCACACGTGGCCCCACGTGACCTATCTTTCTCCACCCACTGAAGTTCATATTCTGGATTATGACATTGTCGCATCTCTCTTAGTGTTTTCAGAACCATTTCCTTCATTAGTCTATACCTTTCGACGATCCCATAGTTTCTGGAGATGTTATACTCTCTCTGTAGACTTTCTATAGCGGCTTGTAGCCGTTCAGTTTGTGATAGAAGGCGATCTATTTCTTGGTTCTTCTTAACGATGTCGGATTTTAGCTCAGCTTTGTGAAGAGGTCCGTAATCTGACTTTATTGTGTTAATTTCAGCATTTTTCTCTAGCAGTCCCCGTCCTCCTGTGTTTTTCTCCAGTGTGTCATAAATTGTTTCTATCTTCTCAGCATACCGCTGTAGACACTCACTGATCATGGCCTTCAGTTTGATATACCGAATCAAGGCCGGCCTATAGCTATACATATAATGTCCATAGCTCTGTGACAAGTCATGTACAATCTGATATAGGTGGTCGTAGCGAAGTTTAATACGGCGTAGTTTCTTTGTCACTTCAAAATCTTCATCTTGGAGCCCAGTCTTTGTGGTGGTTAGTTTATCTGAAATCATAAAGTGGAACAGCTGGCTCCGAAAAGAAGAAGCGCTCACTTGTGGCATGTCGAAATGATAATACATATTCATCATATCAAAATTATAATATCAAGTGTCATTATGCGAATTGACACACGCTCATGCGTGAATCGCAAGAGTGACCAGTCCCGCTAGCGTAATGGATAGAGCGGTCGCTTCAGGAGCGGGAGATCGTGGCTTCGATCCCAGGCAGGTTCTTACCTAAGACATTAAAATGGTAATTTGTACCAGTGGCTACCTTGCTTGCGCTCAGCATTAGAGAGAGAGAGAGAGAGAGAGAGAGAGAGAGAGTCTTACCTTGAATACCGTACAGTGGTTTTGAACGTTTACATGCCATCTTAATATGATTCTGTACTATAAGCAATGTTATTTTTTAAAATCTGATCCAATAACGTTGTTTATTTAAGCAAATGAAATTACTATTTACAAACTGTATTACTTCCGTATACGCAGTTACGGAGCAGGATATTGTAACAAGTTTAAATAAGCCACTGCTCGGACAGATCACTATAAATTCAATTTAGTTCAACTTTGCAGTCACTGTTGAAGCGTAAGAGGCAGTTTGGCGTGTTAGGCTGCGGTCACATAGGAGTAGACTATTCGGGTATACGGTGTACGTTTTTGAGGCCACGCGAATAGACATTTCTTGCCTAACCCGAGATAGATTTGTACACCATACACTGAAATACAAACGTGTTTTTAATGGGGATGTCTCAAAATAAAATTCCAATCTTCTATACTTGTACATGTGCACCCGTTTTTAGCTGTTGATCAGTCCGAAGCCAACCAGGAGCTGCACAGTCAAGTGTAATAGCTGGTCCAGAAAGTCCTTCCTAATAACGTATGTGCGCTTATCGGCTAAATGATCACACTAATGCTGATCTGGCACTGACAGAAAAAGCAGGTTATCTCATGACATTTCTTATCTATTCGTACATAGTTTTGTACTTCATATTCTTATAATTGGCCGCGATGCAAGAAATCTTTCTTTTGTCAGGTTGCATTTGTACTTTAAAGAAGCTATGCCATGTAAGTTAGTCGCACTGTTGTCGGGCAAGCCGGTGCTCTGTGCACATTTCTTTCACCATAGGTTAATACCCAGGAAGCGGTGGTTCTGTCCCGGCATGACAAAACTGTTGACAGGGATATTAAACCACAATACAAACCGGTGACACAAGAAAAAAAATCAGCGATGACGGAGAATATCCGTTACGTAGAAATGTTCTTATTGGAAAAGGTCCCTCCACAGTATGACGAAAATTTTACCCATGATCGACTGCTCTCTCTCTCTCAATTACGCGTTTTGTCACATAAAGCCCTTAATAAAAACTAGTGAACCCGTCTATACTGACTAGACAGTTAACCGCAATCAATTAAATTTATCCATTGTTGACACTCCCCGTCAAAAAGCGGTAAAATCTAGCAAGCAGTCTCGATCGTGGTGACTGCTTATCATATCGCATCTAGGTTTAGATCGTAGATACCCTGACGAGGGGTACAGAAACTATAGGAACTCTATATGACTGACTTTTAGTCCATCACATTGGTCCCATTGGTCTGTTTCTGGTAGTGTGGCTGCAGGTTCAAATTCACTGAACTCTGTCACAAATTGACTGCACTGCAAAATGGTTTTCTACACATCGACATATTGATTGTAATCGTGTTCCCTTTAGTATTGGCTTTGATTCCATAACATCAGAAATTTTGGCCAATGCCTTGAGTGACAGATACACACACTGGTCAAGCGTTCATAACAAGAAACGACATTCATGTATAGGAAACGAAACTGAAACGTATGGGAATCGAAATTAATGACAAACCAGAGAATCAACAACACTGAAATCTAGAGCAAAAGGAATCTCTTATAACAAACGGCTGCTGACCTTTTCATTGGTTTCTTTTTAAAGAAGCCAACTTGTGAATACATGCTTCATGAAAGAAATGTGCCGAACGTGGTCAGCACTCTCGGGCTTGCTTCAGTACAAGCCAGACTCGCGGCCGATCTCGCAACCGAACACGGTCTTTAACTCACAAACCGGGTGCGATAGCTTGAATGGTCGAGAGAATAAGATGCATAAGCACAGAAAATTATTACACTGGACGCGGATAACTGCCGAGTTGTATACTTTTTGGTGTGTTTTAAACGCATAGACGGTGGAAAGGCAACATTTATTTTATAAAAGTTAGCACTCCCTGGGCCTTCCATTTAAGGGGTGCTCACAACACAGCGTATAGCGCCAACGTATGGCGACGTACGAGATATTTTGTCCATACGTTGGTGTACGTTCCATACGTTCGGCATAAGTTTTGCATAAGTTACGGGTACGCTACAGTACGCTGGCATACGTTGTCATACGTCGTGTACGCCCATAATTGTGTACATGCACAAAATTTCTAACATATGCCGGCGTACTGATAATACGTTACTCATAAGTTAGGCGTACGCAACGAATACGTTATGCATAAGCTCATGAATGTTACATGTAAATAACTCATATGTTCGTATACGTTGTCATACACCATAGCCCTCCTGGACGTTTTAAGCGTATGAGAAGTGTATGCATAATGCATTACCAACCTACGAGCAGCGTAGTCGGAATGAATGCAGCGTATGTTAAGCGCAACTTACGCGTAGCGCATTGGTCAGCGCCAGAGCGCCGCGAGAACTCCAAGGAAAACTGACGATTCTATTTGTCAAAAGGCAAGCCATGGCGTCCTCACCGCGTCCTCATTGCGTTGCTACGGATTTCACATTGCGTTCTACCGCGTTTCTACGGAGTTCTAGCCGGTGATTCAAATCGCTTGCACGACCTTAAAATTTTCACTGTGCTTGCGCGGCGCTATTGGTGTGTACATTGCGTTTCCGCGGCGTTCTCACCGCGCTTCATCGGCGTTCTGACACTGCGCTAACGGTTTAAATGGAAACGGAGTCTCTGTCATTTGTACGTTTCGTTTTCAAGAATATCCTCTAGCTCTGTCATCTGTCTGCTGAAAACTTCTGGCTGCCTCCAACCATGGCCAGACCCAAAGCATTCTTTGCGCCTGCTCCATCTGTGTCTTTACAGAACTTTGCTTGCAGCATCAGCAGCAATTTGTATCTGCTGCACCTGCATATGTATAAGTAACTAACCAGCTTGTTGTTCGATAGACATTGTGACAGAAATCCTTATACATGTAGGTGCATTTGATTTAAATATTGTTTTGTTTGCTTTTGTCATGCTTTAAATTTTGCATATCTTTTTCATCTGTTTTCATCACAAAAACACCATTACGCGGTAAGTGAAAGCTCCACGCGAGCGCAATAAACGCCGTGACAGCACCTCGCGAACGCCGTGACAGCGCCTAGCAAACGCCACAGGAAAACAGTAAGATCGTGACAGCGCCTAGCAAACGCCACAGGAAAACAGTAAGATAAATGACACGCCGTGAAAGCGCCGAATCGGTGCGGTGTAGACGCAGTGAGATCGTAATGGACGCCGTGCCATCTCTGTGCAAATGCCATAGGCTACCACGGCGTTTGCACTATGATCTCACTGTGTGCCCGCGGAGCTCATGGCGCGTTGATGAAGTTCTCATCGCGTTGACATGGCGTCCTCAGGGCGTTCAGACGGCGCTCTTATTATAACGCCAAGCGACAGCATTTGTTTTGAGTATGTCCAAACGAAACGCCGATCGTTGGCGTTCTAGGATTTACCACGGCGTTTGCTGACGATGTCAACGCGTTGCTAGGCGTTGGTGGCGGTCGTACCGCGCTCATCCCGGCGTTCTGCATTTTTCTAGAAACCGTGATAGCGCCGCCCTAGTGTGACAAGATTTCGGGGTAAGGATAACTGACAGGTCCGACATGATCTTGGCTCTACGCCGTGGTTGTAAAGCAAGAAAACAAACAAACAAACAAACAAACAAACCGTGCGCACAGACAAACATTTAATTTACATATGAATAGTTGGATAAACGAAAGTGTTCTAAAAGTGTGTCAATGCTATGAAATATCTTGAGATTATCCCTGACTTTTTGTCAATGTATGGTGTATTTACATCTCAGAGTATATCTCAGGTTAGGCAAGAAATGTCTAATACTTGAAATCAAACATTATGGTTTCCTTATAGACATTTTTCACTTTTGAACGCAAATGCTGCTGGTGCGTGCGGTTACGACTTTCTTTGTGATGGGGGACGACTCGTGAGGGCATATGTGAGACTAAGATGAGGGGCAATATGAAGAATTACACAGTCAAACCTACCAACAGCCCAACGGAGACGAATTAAATAAGACATGCAATAAATATTACAGTGTAGGACGTCTATCTCTGTAGCTCAGTAGTTAGCAAGCTAGGATTCAAAACGAAAGGTTCTGGGTTCGAGTCCTGGTCGGACCGCTTTTTTTTCTTTTCTTTACTTGTCTCCCCTGTGACAATAAAGCTAAGGAAATAAAAAAAATGTATTATCAGCTGATTATATTTATTGGCGAATGCAAGAATCAGGAAATGCCCTTGTGCATAAAATACTTAAATCGTAAAGGAATTGAAGTGCGAGACGGCACCTCACATTAATGTTTCTCTCTTGTTGACTTTTAACCTGTTGAAATCGACAGCTCGATCGTATTTGTTTTGGTAGAAGAGCTGATCTTCGAGCGACCCTCATGTCAATATTTCTTTCTTGGGGACATAAAAATGTTCATATTCTGAAGGCTTGTACAGGAATAATGTGGCTAGGATAAGTTAGCCACCCTGAATGACTTTAAATTTTCCGCGGACGTAAGGCACTCTCAAAAATTACACGGACTTGATTTGGTTCTAGTTTTTTGGCACGACACTCGCACACTGGGGATGCATGTCAGAAGCGACCTAGGTAGGGAATGCCCAATCAGACAGTTTTCTGACATGCAAATTCAGTTTGCGATTGCTGACATAGTGACTATATAAAATCTGGTCTGTATCGCCGTCCATGTCTCGTACTGTGCCAAAATCCACTTTAATCTTGAATTTTATTTCATTGAATCTTAATCTCAAGCTGCACTCTTACCAACTCCTTGTTTTAATAAGAACTGAACATATTATCTCATTTTAACTGAACCATGTGTCTTAACAAACCCGCCAATTTTGAAAACAACTGTTTAATTATTTAATTCAAGGTGCTTTTAAATGTTTTAGACTCACTCAAATGATTCCTAGGCTTAGATTTTACAGATCTATTTGTAAATATTTGTTTTGTAATGTATTGAATATGTATGTGTTCTATGAATGTATGATTCTGTATATATGTTTTATGCATGTTTTACAGAGGACCATATGTAAGATAAGTTCATGTTTGTACTTAATATGTAATCCTCTCAAAATAAAGACATTATTATTATTATTATTATTATAACTCAAATAGTATAGTGTACCTGTACAGACATATGTATATATATATAAGGTGTAAAAACTACAGTTTCACGTGCTGTCTCGTGAGCGAACATAATTCATTTGGCATGTTTATACATGTATTTCAAACAGATACTCGAAAGCTTGGAGGGGTTTATTTGGTTGATGTTTCGTTTTGATCCCATACAACACCCATCTGCATGTCATAAGGGCGATATCCTAACTACATTATGCATATAGCCATACTAATAATTTGAGGTTTTGTAGGCCTTCAACAGTATTTCAGCCATATCGAGTGCGATAATTACGAATTTTAGATGATTTTTGCAAGCCACAGGCTTTCTGTATGATCCTCATTTATTCTCTTGTAGTATGCGTGCTGTTTGTCTGGTTGACTTCAAATAAATATAATTAATCTTCAAACTAACACAATGTTATTTTCAAGTAAATAAATGATTATAAAACTAAGAAACATCTAGTCTTTTTTTATAGCTCACCTGAGCCGAAGGCTCACAAGGAGAGCTTATAGGATGGCCATGATCCGTCGTCCGTCTTCGTCGTCGTCCACAATCTTCTTCTCTGAAACCACTTGGCCAATCAAGTTGAAATTTTATGTGGAGTCTCCTTGTGTAGCGGCATTTCAAGTTTGATCGCGAAATCCATGTCACATGACCAATATGGCAGCCACGCCCATATATGGTAAAAACCACTCAAAAATCTTCTTCTCCAGAACCGGCAGGCCGATTCCCACGAAACTTGGTATTTACCATCAGTGACTCCAGCCCATCAAAGTTTGGCAAAATGATGACCCTGGGATGACCTTGACCTATTTTACGGCAAGGTCAATTTTGGAAACATTGGCTTTTACATGGGAAAAAGTGAAAACTATTGATTTTTTTTAAACGGTTGCAGCCAGAGACCTGAAAAGAGGTAGATGCAGACAACTAATGGAGTAGATAAAGTATGTGATTAAATTAGGTCAAGGTCATCTCTTGACCTTGGCCAGTCTGTTTTCCATACACACTTTTCATACATCTTCATCTCTGAAACCGCTTGGCCAATCAAGTTGAAATTTTATGTGGAGCATCCATGGGTAGGGGGAACGAAAGTTTGATCATGAAATCCGAGTCACATGACAAAGATGGCCGCCATCAGTGACTCCAGCCCATTATAGTTTGATAAAATGATGGCCCTGGGATGACCTTGACCTGTTTTACGGCACGCTTAATTTTGGAAACAGGCTGTTACATGGGAAAAAGTGAAAACTATGGATTTTTCGAAAACGATTGCAGCCTGAGACCTGAAAAAAGGCAGATGCAGACAACTAATGGAGTAGATGTAAGTATGTAATTAATTTAGGTCAAGGTCATCTCTTGACCTTGACCAGTCTGTTGTTCATACACACTTTTAAAACATCTTCATGGCGGCCCCCGTGGTCAAGCGGTTGAGAGTCTTAATCACTCGATCATCTCACCGCTGTCTCTGGTGTAGGATCGCGCCCCGCACTGGCCACATGTGAGACAAGCCAAGTTCTGCTTGCGGGTGTGCCAGGTGGTTTTTCTCGGGGTTCTGTCGTTTTCGCTCCACCTACTGATTGGCCCGTTTCATATGAGCTGAAATTATCTTGAAAGAGACGTTAAACTGAATATAAAAAAAATCTTCACCTCTGAAACCGCTTGGCCAATCAAATTGAAATTTTATGTGGAGCATCTATGGGTAGGGGGAACGAAAGTTTGTTTGTGAAATCTGGGTTACATGACCAAGATGGCCGCCACGCCCATATATGGCTAAAACCACTCAAAAATCTTCTTCGCCAGAGCCGGCAGACGATTTTCACGAAAATCGGTATGTTGCATCGATGACTCCAGCCCATCATAATTTGATAAAATGATGACCCTTGGAAGACCTTGATTTGCGGATCCAGACATTTTTACGAGAATGGGTCCAACCAAAATGGTAAAATATTGTCGCAGACGAGGGGGGGGGGTCCAACCCCCCCAAAAATCCCCAAATTATCCTGTTTAGGTAAACTTTTCAGATTCCGGGGGGGGGGGGTCCGGACCCCCGTAGAGCGTTTACAGGATCATTGGTCCTCTGGTTTTCATTACGTGTTGCTAGACGGAATATTTCCATTGGTATTCTGTTAGACCTCTCCACAGAAAAGGAGCGCGGTCACGAAGTGTATCGGTGTGCAGGTTAGCCAGCTGATCAAACGTGCTGCGAACCTTGCTTAACCCTAAAACAGGACAACAATATTCTGACTTTTAAGCGCGCATACACACTCTAACTCACAAACACGCAGTGGCTCAGTCAGTCACATGGCAAAAATAAATACGTAGTTGATATAAGACAGGTACAAAATGATTTTAATAAGAACATTTGACTAGTTTCGCAGGTTGAGCGCGAGAACGAAACGCCTACAAATGAAAATTGTTGTCTTTCCGTTAAACTGTCTAATTCTGATGGAACAAGGAACCAGAAGTGACCTTTGACACGAAATATTTTCTAAAATCGCATCATATATTATACAATTATTGACTATTGAGTCATTGAATATGATGTGATATCCAACAGAGACTACCAATATTGACCGAGGCGAAGCCGAGGTCAATATTGGTATAGCTTGACCATCATAATATGGCCGGGTGTTTGGTAAATATTTTGGTTATCGATGTGTATTTATAAATTTGATGACGTATACGGAATCCTATGCGAGTATTTAGGTTTATCGGAATTCGTGAAACGTGGTATTTAACAAATATCATTTAAAGGTCTGCATTAGAACTTGGTGTAATGGTTACACCGCAGGACGTAGGATCCGACCATCGCGGGTTCGAATCCCTTTAGATATTTTTCTGAGAGTTTTTCCATTTTTTTATTTTCTTTTTTATTTTTATTTATTTCTTTTTCACGCCATTCCCTAATCATCACTCATACTTTCATGCAGTTCGTGTTTTACATGATATAATCTAGATTTTGTTTGGCAATGTAAAATCAGTCATTGTTTGGCTCACGTACGGCAGATACGCTGACGGTGGGTGACGATTGTTCTGGTGACGCGACATTAACCGACGAGGAGACTGTTTCCGCAGACGAAGGTGTGACGGCCTGTCATAATAAGTTGAAACTATGATTTAATGTGTGACCTAAAAGATGCAGACAATGCGGTGCAAATAAGCATTAATATGGATACCTACTATAGTTTCTATGTCCGTAAAAGATATACTTGGAAATTCAAATATACTTTGTTTAGTCCCATAAAAATATGATATGATCTGCAAGGAGAATAAATTAAATAAAACATCAGAAAATATAACACCATAAAAGATAAAGAAAGAAAAAAATGAAGATAAAGAAGAGCACTCTATAATATTATAAAAAGGTCTTTGATTGGATTCGAAACCGGGTTGTCTCAACGTCAAAAATACGTTCTCTTCCAAATGAACTAAACTGCTCCTCTGCCTACTGAGCCAATTTCTTTCTCTAATTTTATTAAGAACAACATGTTAATACATTGCCGTAAATAATCGGTGAATTGTTTGGAAAACACCTATGATAAACGGCGATCTATAAAAAGCTATATGTTGACAAATAATATAACCATAACACCGCCAATTTTTCGTGGTCAAGCTATAGTCTCTGTTGGATATCACATCATATTCGATGACTCAATAGTCAACAATTGTTTTATTATATAACACTCTTTCTACACAAACATGATAAAAATAATTTTAAAATAACTATTTTTTATCTGTAAATGAAAAATGAATTAGTGTATACATATAGTCCCAGCATGACTGAAAAGTGCTTATTGGGACATTAAGTCTAAATTCAAATAAACATCATTTGTACTTCATTGGCATTTACTGCTTGACAGTAATCAGTGTGCATTTCCAATGACAGAGAGAGTTCTAGATTTAGTAACAAATATTCAATGGAAAACACCCCAGGTTATAGAATATGACAAAATATGTAATGGACTGAAAGCATTGTCTAAAATACTGTCTATTTATAGTTATATAATAAATACATGTATCACTTATCATGTTTGCCATTAAAGATGCGTTACTCGTTCAATACGAGTCGGATTTACAAATGCTTGGCGCGAAGAAAATGCATCCATTTTAACAGCTTCCAATGCAGAATTCGATTATTTTAGACACTCGTGTGTATAACTAGGCGTCGCTCGTTCGATAAACCGAGGTCCCGGCTTCATATGACCAATATCAACTATTTGTTATCGCCATGTGACATTTTACATACTGGCTTATGTATATACATGTACGTACATTGGTTCTGCTAAGCTACATTTTCACGTGTTTTTCGTGGACACACAGAAAACTTTATACATGTATACATGGCATGATTTACGATTTGAAACATAAGTTGATCTTTAATTTTATGTGCAGTTTTTTATTCTACGCCTTACAACGTTTTGACATATTTCATGTCATCTCGAGCATGGTCGGTTATCCATATCAGGATAACGTGTCCGTGAATACCCCATAAACCACACTTTTATACAGCAAAACTTTGGTATGCATGGGTATACCTATTTTAAGCTCACATGAGCCCTTCGGCTCAAAAAGCGAGCTTATAGGATGACCATGCCCCCGTCGTCCGTCCGACGTCGTCCGTCAACAATTTCCATGATATTCTCCTCTGAAACCAAATGGCAAACCAAAGTTAAACTGCTTGCGGAGCATTCTTAGGAAGGGGGAACGAAAGTTTGCATAAATGACCCAGGTCACATGACTAAGATGGCCGCCATAGCTATAAATAGCAAAAACCTTTAAAACAATTTCTTCCCAGAAGCAGAAGTCCTATGATTTTGAAACTAAGTTTGAAGCATCAGGCAATAGAGTTCTACAAAGTTGGTATACATCATAATGCTGGGATGACCTTGACCTATTTTATGGCAGGGTCAACTTAGGTCGCCCATGCATTTAAATGGGGAAAATAAGTTAAATGTAATTAAATGGGTGGAAACTCGCGATGAGCATGCAAAGGTACTGAAGATTTATGTCCATGAAAACATTTAGTCCCAAGGGGTGTGTCTGCTCCTGCCCGGGGGCTATATACATGCATATGACCAAAATATTCAAACATCTCTGCAACCGCATGGCCGATCAAAGCTACACGAAAGATTGTATAAATGGCCGCCATGGCTATAAACTGCAAAAACCTTTAAAATGTTCTTCAGAACCAGAAGGCCTATGATTTTGAAACTTGGCATTAAGCATCTACAAAGTTTATACATGGCCTAAATCATGACCCAGGGATGATATTGACCTATTTTACGGCAAGGTCAACTTAGGATGCCCGTGCATCTAAAAACACAGATTGTGAGTACTCGTTAGAACTGCCTCTGCGAGGCAGTTTTAGCGTGTACCAACAATCTATGTTTTTAGCAAAATAAAAAGATAAAAATGTTGAACTGAAAATTTTCATTTTTTACAACTTTAAAAACACTGTATATTGCTTGTTAAGGTTTTGTTATGCTAGCGTCAAGATACACGGCACCATTTTAGTGCACATGTATTACACATGCTGACAACAGAGCTACATGTATAACTCCTTGATCATTCTTAACCTTACTCTTATGGGCATTTTTTGCGTCCGGAATCGGGCGAGCATAAATGCGCATAAGCTTCTTACTCAATCAGAATTTACATAAAAAGGTACAAGTAGGCAAAGATCAGGAAAAGGCGCAATCAGAAAGAGATTCTCACTCCAAAAACCGAGGTGGGAAAAAACCAAAATAAGTAAATAATAAATTTAATTGGTTTGTTGATTTGAGGTTTAGCGTTAATCCAACAGCAAAGGTCATATGGAAACGAGACATCAGTTTATAGTATCATCCGACAGACTTAAGGATCCCGGGATCAAACCCGCGGTCCCTTATTTAAAAGGACGAACACATGCCGTTAACACTAACTGTTTTCGGCTTGTCAAGCAGCAATGTGGTTTGATAACTGATCCTGCTTGATAAAATCTTTTTTTTTTTTTTTGTTTTTTTTTTTTTTTTTGTTTGTTTGTTTGTTTGTTTTTTTGTTGTTTTTTTTTTGTTTTTGTTTTTTTTTGTTTTTTCGAGGGGCCGTAGGACAAAATTTCAACAGCCAAACACAGCACAATATTAGGTTCACGGTTGTCGTTTCGTTTGTTTATATATAAAAAGCCGGTAAATTGAGCACGTAAAATGTCTGCGTGATATACTGTGCATGAATATGTATATTCAGGAATTGTCTATCAGTATAAGCAACATCGTAAATGCCTGCGATACAACAAAAGTCCTTACAGCAAAGATTGATGCAACATCACACATCATGTGATAAAATGGAGTAATTGAAAAAAAGCAATATCGCTTTAGCAACAACCATCACCAAGACAATGAACACTTCGTCGTAGGTTGCTGCCCAATTGATCAGTCTTACAATCACAGGTGACACAAACCAAATTCTGCTTGTGGGTGTGCCAAGTCGTTTTCTCAGGGTTCCCCCCCCCCCACCTTGTTACTGATTTATCCGTCTCATATGAACAAAAATAATCTTGAACGGGGCGAAAATTGTATAAAAACGAAATTATGATCTGAAATGAGCACAATCAGACTCTTATCTGTAATCAATAGAATGACCTGGAATCGACACAATTAAATTTCACATCCTCACTACGGTGGGCGTAGTGTAATTCTGGGCCCTGATTAGATTTTAACAGATAGCAAAACTTCTCCGATGTTACTCGCGGCTATAAGAAAAAAATGCATTTACATTCCATCATGCACGCATGTTTAATGTAAACCATATAACGAGGAATATTCGGTGTCTCACGTGTAAATAACAATTATTTACATACTGGACCCTGGTCTCGACCGAAAGACGGAGTTACGCGTTGGATTGAACGCGCGGCCCGTTTTACGAGGCGACTGACTGAACCACTACGACATGGAGTGCTTTATGGAAACACTTTAGCAACTCATAAAAATAATATTGTGTTAGTTTTATTGTAATCATATTTATTTGAATTCAACCAGGTAAACAACACGCATACAATATCACTCAGAATAAAAATGGATCAAAAAGAAAACTTATGTCTTGCCAAATTAATTTACTACATCGTAACCAGCACACTGGATATGGCTGAATTACTCTTGAAGGTCTACAATAAACAAAATTAGTTGTGTGGCTTGGCGAAAAATAGCTACATGTAGGATGTTGCCTCCATCGCACTTCGTATGGCATGCAGATGACTGTCGAATGAGCGAAACTTCGACATCAAGCTGATAATCTGTTTGAAATATAAACAGAATGAATTATGTTCGCTCACGAGACAGCACGTGTTACTGTAGTTTTACATCTAATAATCACAGATATACATGTATCTGAACATGTACACTATACTATTTGATTTATTGTCTTGCGCATTTTAGTTCAGTTTTACGTCCCTTTCAAGATTATTTCAGCTCACCAATCAGTAGGTGGGGTGAAAACGTGAGCACCCTAAGAAAAACCACCTGGCACTCCCGCAAGTTGAACTTGGCTTGTATCATATGTGGCCAGTGTGGGGCTCGAACACACACAAGACACAGCGGTGAGATGAACGAGTGATTAAGAAACAGCGCTCTCAACCGCTCGGCCACGGGGGCCGCTAAGTCATTAGAGGCGGTCAACTTATCCTAGACGCATTATCTGTACCAGCCTTCAGAAAATAAATGTTGACGTGAGGATCGGTCGCGGGTCCGCTCTTCTGCCGATTACGATCAAGCTAGCGGCTTAAATCGGTGAAAAGACAACAAGACTTAGTGAAAAACCTATACGTGCGGACTGCCTTCTCACTACACACTTTAATCCACAAATTAACGATTTTAGTATTAAATGCAGTAGTGCATTTTGTGAGTTTTGCATTTTTTTTTTTTTCTTTTCTTTTCTTTTCTTTTTCATTTTCTAAGCTATATTGTCACAGATGCGAAAAAAAGGAAGCAATTAAGAATAGAAAAAGAATTTTTGTCCTAGCCGGACTCGAACCCAGGACCTTTTGGTTTTATTCCATACATGCTACCTACTGAGCTACAGAGTAAGACGTCGTGAACTATTTATTTTTTGCCTGTCTTGTTTGGTCTCCGTTAGGCTATAGGTAGTTTTTACCAAGTAATTATTCATATCGCCCCTCGTCATCGTCTCAAATATGCCCTCACGAGTCGTCCCCCATCACACCGAAAATCGTAACCGCACGCGCCAGCAACATTTACGTTCAAAAGTGAAAAATGTCTATTACCGAGTCGCATAGGAGGACACTATTCAAAAAGTTCGTATCGGCGCGTATAGGTGCGTATAGTATAGTATAGTGGGAAGCGAACATGTTCGATTTTCGTATAGCGTATAGTGGTTTTGCTGGTCTGAATTTTGTATTTACACGAGTTTTAGAGCGTTTTGCTAGCGTATAGCGAATACCATATACCGTATACCGTATATTTCTATGTGAACGCAGCCTTAGATGATTAAGTATTTTTAAAAGCATACTCCTTTATGAATAATGTAACATATCTTAAACGTTTCATTTGCATGTTGCATTGAAGTGAAACTAAACAACAAATACGCTTCAGTGCGTTTCTGTGCCGAGCTGCACTTCATACTATAGTTGATCTAAAAGAATCGCCGCCCGATGCGGTACCTCTGATACTTAAAGATGTGCAGCTAAAGTGGTTCCACTGCATGTATACTGGGTTTATGACAGATTATTTGGGTTCATGACACATGCTGATGGACCCGGCAACAAATGATTGTCATAATAAGATAATTATAATGTCCGTGCATGATCTCTTGTCTTACGTAGTGTTCTCATGCCTATTATGTTTTCAGGCATTTTTGAAAATGCAGTCTGATCCAGAGTTCGCCGTGCCAGGATGTCATTATGAAACAGCAAGTGGCAACCGACGCCAGGCAGTGCTGAATTTTGTAAGGGACCAGTTCTGGCCTGACGAACCATTGTCTCGAAGCATCACGCATCTGTGTCCCTGGACGGATTATGTAGAAGCTATGTGGGCATCTGTTGTAAGTTTAAGTTCATCCATTTCTGTTTCGAAATTAATACTATTACCTTTCATATTAAAGCGACTCATGTTATATTACGAATACAGGCATAGAGAGTAAGCATATCTGAGAGACGAATCATTAAGACCCCTGTGTCATTTTAGTAAAATGATTTTACTTAAATTTACTCATACACAGAAAATTACTACTGGTATCCCTAAACGTGAGTCAAACTTTTTTCATTGAGAGTAAAATGGAACTGATACAAAAGGTAAACGAAAGCAATGATCAGGAACTGTGGCAATCAGAACCAATCAGTCCCACTCTAAAAACGGAGGTGGAAAAACAATTAGGTACTGGTACAAAGACTGAACTAAGTGAGAAATTACTGTCCTAAAGGTGGTCACGCAGTTACCTGAACTTAACTAAATATATGAACACGTACATTATGTGCAAACAACACAAAATCTACAACAAAAAATGAAAAAAAAAAGTAAACCACAATACCGAGAAGTGAACTATATGAACCGACCATACTGTACATAAAATTCGACCTTCTTTTTTTCAGATAAATTGGAGAATATCGCTATTTTTGGTCTCAGATACTACTGATCAAATAGTGGCTATCCGTATCTCACACATTGCAAAGAGATCAGAACCATGGGACATTGAAAGTATCGAGTCAGATGGACTTCGGAAGTTCCTTGGCCTCACCGTAGCGTTGAACAAACTATGTAATGTTTACGATCATTACAATGTTGATGAGTATATAGGGTTTTTCGCCCTAGGTGTCCACAAACACTATAGAAGACAAGGTATTGGTTTGAAAATTCAAAAAGCAGCTGTCGCCATGGTAAAGAATTTCGAAATAGGTCCCATTCTTGTGAAAGTAGAAGCGACTTCAAATTTCTCGAAAAAGATCTTTGAAGAGCTTGGGTTTGATAATTTAGCAGAAGTGTTTTATGAGAACCACAAAGAAAACGGAGAGGTCGTGTTCAAAAACATGGGAGATCATAAATCTGTCATATTGTATGCCAGGCTAGTAGGTTAGCCATAATCTAGTATAGTGTTACATTCTAGGGATAGTGCAAAGAGCATACATCACAACTTGTTCAAATATTGAATAAAAGTGACTTATGTTACACCACACCCCATAGATTCACAATGAGTTTGAATACCACCAAATGAAACAAAGATCTTCTTTTGAAGCTACCCATCATGTTTAATAAAACCTTTTGTATCTTTCCTTTTTGTATTCTCCTCGGTGTAAAGTCAAGGAAATATAATTTTTACACACACCAGTGCGTTAATTGTATATTTATTTCTCTTCCGGTTTTTACTTCATAATCACTCCCTGGCCTGCAATTTGCCAGAACATACAGTTGCAAAACACAACATTGTGCAAGAACTAGTAATTAAAGAATACAATTCAACTCAGCTAAGCACATGTTCTCGCTCATCTTGCACATTGAATTCATCCGTAACCGCTTTTAAACCGTCCTTCAATTTATTCAACCTTACACGTCTCCGATTAATCGAGATAATCTTTCGAAGCAAGCAATTCATCGTATTAAACATCCGTACAGTCTTCAACGCATCAAGCATAAACAATGACATACCAAACGTTTGGGGAAATAGCTGCTAACTTTGCTAACCATCTATTCTCATTGTTACAGCACTTTTTTGTAATTTCGGTTACTTCCTACATGCATGCTTTGGATATTGCTTTGGTTCTGATTGTACCAGTTCCTCCTCATGATTTCCTTAAGCTTTTCAATTAGGGTTTATGGTTATTTTAGGGTTATGGTTATTTTAGGGCTAGAGTTAGGATTAGGGCTAGGGTTAGGGTTAGGTTTAGGGCTAGGGTTAGGATTAGGGCTAGGGTTATGGTTAGGGCTAGGGTTAGTGTTAGTGTTATGGTTAGGACTAGGGTTATGGTTAGGGCTAGGGTTATGGTTCGGGCTAGGGTTAGGGTTAGGTTTAGGGCTAGGGTTATGGTTAGGACTATGTTAGGGTTAGGGCTAGGGTAAGGGCTAGGGTTAGCCTAGGTTAGCGTTAGGGCTAGGGTTAAGATTAGGGTTATGGTTAGGGCTAGGGTTAAGATTAGGGCTAGGTTAGGGTTAGGGCTAGGGTTAGGGTTGAAGTTAGGATTAGCGTTATGGTTAGGGCTAGGGTTAGGTTTAGGGCTAGGTTTAGGGTTAGGGCTAGGGTTAGGGTTAGGACTAGGGTTAGGGTTTGGACTAGGGTAAGGGTTAGGGTAGGGTTAGGATTAGTGTTAGGGTTAGAGTATTGGTTAAGGTTAGGATTTAGGGCTATGGATATGGTTAGGATAAGGGTTATGGTGGGGGTTAAGGTAAGAGTAAGGGAGGATATGGTTAGGATTTGGGCTATAGCTAGGGTTGTGGTTAGGGCTAAAGTTAGGGTTAGGGCTAGGGTTAGGGTTATAGCTAGGGTTAGGGTTACGGTTTAAATTAGGGTAAGGGTAAGGGTAAATGTAAGGGTTAGGGTGTTGCTTTGGCTCTGATTGCATAAGTTCATCTTCATCGTTTCTCTTAAGCTTTTCATACCCTACTCCTGTAAGGCACACAGTGACAGAAATAAACATGCTCGGGTTGATAAGCATGTGGGTAGGTTACTTACTCTGAACTGATTCAACGGTACCCATCACACATGTGTCGAACTTACATTTTATTCACTTTAATGGTAGTAATATGTTCCGTTTATACAGAACGGATGGATTGTTAGTAGTCATCGTGTGTAAATTGTCAAGGTGATAAATGCAGGTGTAACAGTTGATTAAAATGAAAACTGATACCAAGGTCAATTAATGAATCCACCCGATATGAAAACGCTAGGCCTCAATGAGGTTCTAAGGCACCTTATTGCTTGTTTATATTTGTGTTTATTAGAGCCACTGTAGAAGCTGAGGGTGAGGTTATGGCTATGTAAAATCGATTTAAGCCCGCCAGTAATTTTATACTACTGATCGTTCCAAGGCGATACTTCTGTGGTGGTTCTTTTTGTTTTATGTCTTGGTGTTTAAAATTTTTGTGCTGTTGGCTCCTTATGTATGTTTTCATATTTTAGTTAAGTTTAGGTAACTGAGTGGCCACCTATTGGGAAAAAAACTGCTCATTCGGCTTACGATATGTTTTCATGGTATAAGTACCTAATTGTTAATTTAGTTTTTTCCAATCTCGGTTTTGGAGTGGGAATCTTTTTTCTGATCTTTGCCTACTTGTAGCTTTTTGTGCATGTCAAACATACATCTGTAATCTGACGCCTTATTCTTGTAGGCCTAAAAGCTTAACGAGATGGATGTACACGTTATCAGGTTTAACCGATTTGTACTTGACAGTCTTGTTTTCTAAATTTATTTTATTGCACATTTGACAAGGTTATATTCAAAGTCATCTCTTGCATGAACGTGCCAGTGTTACCCATTTGGTATCGCATATTGCACTGTTTGAAAAACCGTTCCACTTTGTTTTCTTATCACTTTGACCCGGATAACGCAGCTAACCCACTGTTCCCGATAAATAACAAAGTTACCATATTCTTATTAAGCATATCACATTTCTGGAAAAAGGACACACTAGGCAAATGTAAGTTTTTTCTACAACTCTCTCTCTCTCTCTCTCTCTCTCTCTCTCTCTCTTGCAGAAAATAATAAAATTCACAATTATAAACATGTACATTATTCTTGTGCTGACCTTTTTCCTATTTCATTTGAGCCAACTTTTTAGGCATTGGTAGGTAGAATTATGATCCTTTCTAATTTTGATTTCTTAAAATATACACGTCGACGCATTATGTTTTGGTAAAAATCGTACAAGTAGGCAATGATCAGGAAATGGCGCAAATAGAAACAAAATCTCACTCAAAAAACCAAGGTGGGAAAAGACTAAATTGACAATAAGTTACTTATACTAAGAAACCGTATTGTAGCCGAGTGAGCAGCTTTTTCCCAATAGATGAACACTTAGTTACCTAAAACTAACTAAAATATGAAAACGCACATAAGAGTCAGCACAAAAATTCAACACCAAGACATAAAACAGTAAAAACCACAACTGAAATATCTCCTTGGAACAATCAGTTATATAAAATTACTGGCGGACAAACTAGTTTTACATGGCCATAACTTCACCATGGTTCACTGTTGTTCGGTCCTCGTGGTGAATCTCTTACTAGTCAATGAATCATCAAGGACAAACAAACAAATCATGATAGCCACCATGATGAATCAAAAACGAGGACTCACAGATTCAGTAAGCTGCCCGACGATTGAGATTCCTGGGCGCTAAACAACTTACACCAGTTGAACCCCGATGGGCCAAGCAACAGACAAGAAGCTCCGGTCCCAACCAACTAAAATGAATAGCTTTAAGTCGTGGCCATCTGAGTCTGACGCCCGACCCACCGGCGTGCAATTAAAGAAGTCAGCATAGTTATCAACCATGATTGGGTTAAAAACTACGCGTCCAGACTGTCGCATAACATTTATATCCTATACGTTTGAAATGTTTAATGATTTTTCTAAACTGAAAAGCTTCTATAAGTTTCTTAAAGTTATAAACCAAGTCACCATAACATTCTGGTTCCGAAAGGCCATCACGTAAAAGCGTCTTTAACCCAGCATTAAATTGGGAAATCAATTTATGGTGTCTGCGATAAAATTTAGAAAATGTTTTTCGAAGTTTATGATACCGATATCCCTGCAGGAGAAGTTTGGCTGTTAAACATTTATTTCGTGCGTTGAAGTTCGCATTATGATTGCAGAATCTAGCGAACCTAATACGTTGCGAAATGTATACACCAAACGAAGCACGACGAGGAACGTCACCATCCAAAACCGGCAAGTTTACTATATCAGAATCAAAGTCATCGCGTTTATCATAAATTTTAGAAGTAACAAATCCATTTGCAATATAAATATCTAAAAATGCGCTTCGATATCTGTGGTGTTGGCTTTATTCAACTGTAGTTCAGGTGGATATTTTTGATTGATCATGCTTTCAAAATAAGGATTGTCAATGTTCAAAAGGTCATCGAGGTACCCGGAAGTCGAATTAAAAGATAACATCAGCAATATTTTCATGGTTAAGCGAATTCATGAAATCTCTTTCGTAGCAGTATAATAATAAATCTAAGAGAGGGGCGCAATTTGTACCCATCGGAATTCCAACTTATTTTCTGTATAACTTGCTTCCAAAATCTGATATAAATAGTATCCAGGAGATATGATAAGGCGTCGCATACATTCTGCCATGACCAAAGTATATATCGACTTTGGTCAGAGGAAGTGAAAAAAGCCCTTCTGTCATTAAAGGCAAAATAAAGTGAACCATAGATTATAATGCTCTTTTGAAGGTCAACTCTATCAAATCGAGTTGTTCTTCTTTAATCAGATTGTGTGACAATGTGGTATACAGAGTAGAAAAATCGTATATAGACAAGCTCGTCGCCCGGAACCTTTTACATTTCAATTTACTGAGCACCTCGTCATTTTAGTTGACTCAAACCAATTTTTATTTGAAGTTTTATACACCGTCTCAAAGTATCTTATGACATGAGATTTTACAGTAGAAAGACAGGAAGTTAATAATTTAGAAAGTTCAATGGTAGTAGAAGAACTAGAACTTGCAATAAATCTAGCTGTATACGGTCTTTTGTGAAATAGTACAAATAGGCAATGATGAAATCAGAGGAAAAGGTGCAATCAGAAAAGAAATCCCACTCCAAAACCGAGGTGGGAAAAACTAAGTTGACAATTAGGTACTTAACAATGAAGCTTAGGTAACCAATACATCATAGGAAATTTGTCTTGGTCTTCATCGAAAGTGAGCATTAAAAGATTAGTATTTTGTGAATAAAACTTTATACGTTTATCCACGATAGTGAAGATTCTTCTTTTCCATGTTTTAAGAGCACAATCCTCAACACCGTCTCGTTTACACCATCGGTTCCCGAAATCATTCAATGCAGATGCACTCTCCTCCCTACATTTGTCGAAAGGCTTTACGAGGGTGGGTCAGAAAGTTCTGTCATAGGTGTTATAACTTTGTTAATAGACATGATAGGTTGCTGTATTATACCTTAATTGAAAGGACTACATTTCTACTTTATAATGACGCCAAAAGAATGCATGAAAGAAATAAATACTTCGAACTAGACGCCTTGAAAGACACCTGGAGTAAAACCAATAGCACTTTTTCTTGAATTTGTGAATATCTTTTAAGAGAAACGACTTCGAAAAAATATAACCCCTGCAATATATTTTTCAATCATAGATGAATATATCCTGCAAAAATCAAAATAATTCAATTAAAATTAATTGAGTTATTGCAAAATGAAATAGTGAAATTTGCTTGTTGTACATACATTAAAATTACAGTTCAAATTCAAAGGGCATTTATTGACATCTACACGTTGACCAGGGACCTTAAATACATTTTACCATTTTATTATTTCATCCTAGTGTGTCCTGTCGTAAACTCGTAAAAATGCGAGCTAATATAATGGTTCAGCGGTGCCAGAAATGCTACAGAGGTACGTATTTTAATGACGTCATATATATCGCTTTATACTAAAGTCAACATAGCATCGATACAAGTAATTTTTGTCACATTGCTTTTCTAAATATACTATTATTTATCACTGTAAAGTTGGAGAAAATCTGATCGGTAGTTATGACGATATGACGCATGAAACGCACACAATAATATTCACAAATTCTAGAAAACGTGCCATTGGTTTTACCCCAGGTGTCTTTCAAGGTGTCTATTTCTAGGTATTTATTTCTTACGGGTATTATTTTGACATCATTATAAAGAAGAAATGTAGCCCTTTCAGTCAAGGTATAATACAGCAACCTATCATGTTTATTAACAAAGTTATAATACCTATGACAGAACTTTCTGACCCACCCTCGTATGTAAGAAAGAAATCTATAGTTCGTATATTAAGAAACAATCTTGCGAATTCTAGAATCAGAAATTGTTTTTTGAATTTCCATTTACTATATGCCCGGCTGGTTGATAAAGATATTTTGAATGTTTACAATCTCAATTTAATTTATATTTAAGTTTGGGTAACTGAGTGGCCGCCTATTGGAAAATATGTGCTCACTCGCCTTACTATATGTTTTCTAGGTATAATTACCTTATTGTCAATTTGGTTTTTCCCACCTCGGTTTTTGGAGTGGGTATTTCTTTCTGATTGCGCCTTTTCCTGATCGTTGCCTACTCGTACCTTTCAAGACTTAGAATATTAGCCTGAATATCAAGATCAGAAACAAGTTTATTGGAATTAAAAAATAGTATTTCTGATTGGTTTATTATATTTGTAACAAATAATGTGAGGTTCTGAATTTTGGAAGTACGCCGGTATAGACTGTGCCACTGATCCATCCTGGAATATCCTTGGTAAATCAATAAAGTCTATTCCTAAATATTCATGAAAGGAATAAAGATTCATGGGGTTTCAAGTTGTCAATTAGCTTCAATTCAAAGTGTTTTTTCCACGGTACCAAACAAATTCTTGAATTCGGCCACTCAGCTAACAACTAATGCATTCCAATTTCATTATTCTCTTGTTTCATAGTTTAGTTCTTTGATCCCTAAATGGAGGCACGAAAGAAGTTTGCTGACAAACTGACAAAGGAAGTAATAGATAAGGTAAATTAGTCATGTTATTAACACGAGTCCATCTAGTTTGGAGGGTTCGACCAGATCTAAGACACACGGTGTTTTACAACGTATGTAGAGAAAACAAAGGATTTCTTTAATGCAGTTCTAATTAAACATTTTTAAAATAATGAATTATTTTCAAGAAAGGTAAAAGTAAGTAATAATCAGAAAATGGCGTTGTATTAGGTAGGTGTAAGCGACAGTATTAAATTCCCCCATGGTGCAGATTATGTGTTCTAGCCTCATTGTTCTTTCCCAAGTAATAGAAATGGAATACTGACAACTGTCAGTCTGTTATTTTTTCCTTTACCATGACGACACGCGTTGGTACTTTGGTGAGCGACTAGACAGCGATCAGAACGTTTTAATAGAATAAAACAACACTGAAATTTGTCATTATGGAACGTTAATTAAGTTAGCTTAATTGCTATTATTTGTAATGTAACCTACATGTACTACTTTCCCATACAATTTAAAAGATTTATCATCGCCCATATTTTGACTACTTCTAAATTTTCATTGTAATTTTCGTAAATAACTTCAGCCAGAAAATCAAACTCCAGCTTTTCATTGATAGTAAAGCAGCAAACTTCAACAATGGGGGTATGTTAACATTGCTGATAATCAACAAATGAGCCGCCACATGGAAAAACCAACAATCTACATAGGCGAAAACGAAGGCGCAGATCAGCTTCGCTTTAACTGCGAAGCTGATCAGCGCCTTTGTTTTCGCTACACGAATAGTACAATTCCTCTACTTCATAATAGTACAATTCCTCTACTTTATAAATCCAAAATTTCAAGCTTCTAGCCTGCTTCTGTGCTTGTAAAGCTCGGTTTGTGTCGGACCTGTTCGGAAACCTTATTGTTGCTTTTCCCACGAGGCGGCTCAAATGTTGTATGTAGAAATTATTAAAAACGGATGCAAGCAATGCATGTGTTGATAAATGCTTGTCAGTGTGTTAAGGGCGCTTGCGCAATAAGTTTTTCTTTTATTATCATAGTTCTTCACTTTTTGTCCGCTAACAGGTTGTGGTACCTTTTAGGAACACCTAGTGAGGAGATTCAGCGCACTTTTTCATGAAAATAATGAGACACCTGCATACCAAGATATTGCCATAAACATTACGTAATTGTGCTAAAATCATAGGGGCAGAATGACACTCGCACACAGTGCATTCTAAAACGTGTTTGCAAGAAGTTACGGCGGTAACGTCTGTAACTTCTGCAACTGAAAATTGATACTATGAAATGAACCAATAAAAACCCTGCTACTGAAAAATAGTGAGAGTGCAAAAATACAATATAAAAGTTAGATCCTTTAGAAGCAGTAAAAACGTTCAAAGGAAGGTAGTATGGGCCATATTGCGCAATTTCGGGTACTGAACCCTCATCAGTGACCCTTTATAAACCGGCGACGGTAGCCAGATAAATATACTTTAATTTTAAATATTTATGGCTAAGTTCAATTCAAAGACACATGCCTATACGGAGTCAAATTAATAAAACACATTGTGTAGAGATGTATCTAAACGTAGAAGTTTTAATAATCTAAATATTCTCACTGATCTCAAAGGACCGAAAGAAATAATATAATCTGCACTATGGATGATGTACGGGGAGACTTTTTACGGCCGCCACACAGTGCATTCAAACGTGCATTCTAAAAGGTTGTTTTATCGAGGGATACATATATTTGGGATCGTGAAAGTCAAAGCGTCATGTACGTATTAGTTAACAGTATATTTTTTTACATCTAAAATGCCCCGGGAAATAAAAGTAAGGTCAGATTGCCATCTCTGTGATCGGTTAACCTATACTGTATATTACCTTTCCATATAATTTAATAGATTTATTATCACCAGTATTTTTGAACACGATTTTACCGTTTTCTTTGTGATCCTCGTACATAAATTCTACTAGAACATCAAAACCTAGCATTTCATAGATTCTTTTCGAGAAATTTGAAGTTCCCTCTCCTTTCACCGCAATAGGTCCCAGTTCAAAGTTCTTGATAAGATTGATAGCTGCACTTTGGACCTTTTGCTAACCTTTTATGCATTTGGAAACGCTCAAATGTAATTACACGAATTCAGACAGCTGCTTGAAAAATGACATGAAAACGTACACCTCCGCAAAATTAATATTCTGTTCAAGAAACGGTCTATCTGGCATCGCTTCTTTCGATTACTCAGAATCAGAATCAGAATAGTTTACAGGTGAAACGTCAAACTGACAATACCACACCAGGGGGGGGGGATGGGGCTTGGGGAACGAGGGGATTAGTCCCGAGCTCTCACAAGAGAAGTAAATTTAGAACACAATCATCTGACAATTCAGCAGAGGAGATCAGAGAATCAGGGAGTTCATTCCAATCTCTAATATTCTGGGGGAAAAAACTGTGTAAATAGGCATTTGTACTTGCTGAAGGTATCTGAAATGCCAAGGAGTGTTGATTCCTACAACGCCTATTTTGGGGGATAAGGTCATCCGTGGGTATTTTTGCTCTCCCTTTTAGACCTTTGTAAAGCAATATAATTCTATTATCCTTCCTTCTTTTCTGCAGGGATTCCCATTTTAGTTTTTTAAGGATGTCAGTCATACTACCTTTTTCATATGTATAGCCTAGCCGGACGATTTTGCACTTTATCAAATCATCTATCAGACCTTCATAATGAGGGTCCCAAACTGAGCTACCATATTCAAGAATAGGTCTCACAGACCTTTATAGGCAGCTTCTCTCACATCTTGGGGGCAAGAAAACAGATTTCGTCTCAAAAAACCAAGGGTCCTATTGGCTTTGGTGCACACATTGCTGATGTGAGTGTTCCATTTTAAATCCTTAGTTATTGTTACACCAAGATATTTGATACTTTCAACATTTTCCAACACAGTACCCTCAAGCTTGTAAGAAGCCTGAATTTTACTAGTACGTTTATTCGTCAGCTGCATCATGTTGCACTTGACGGGTTGGAATCTCATACCCCATTTCCGGGCTCAACTACCTAATCGATCGATAAAAAGGTACAAGTAGGCAAAGATCAGGAAAAGGCGCAATCAGAAAAAGATTCCCACTCCAAAAACCGAGGTGGGAAAAAACCAAACTAACAATCAGGTACTTATACCATGAAACAATCGTAAGCCGAATGGGCAGCTATTTTCCCAATAGGTGGCCACTCAGTTACCTTAACTTAACTAAAAATATGAAAACATACATAAGGCGCCAACAGCACAAAAAATTTTAAACACCAAGACATAAAACAAAAAGAACCACCACAGAAGTATCGACTTGGAACGATCAGTAACACAAAGTTACTGGCGGGCTTAAACCGGTTTTACATGGCCATAACCTCACCCTCAGCTTCTGCAGTGGTTCATAACATTTAGTTAGATATCCTTCTGAAGTTTCACTGTATCCTCCACATTCTTAATTTCACGATAACAGACATAATCATCAGCAAAGAGTCTGATTTCCGATTCAATATCAATAAGGTGATATCATTTATATGCAACGAGAACAACAAGGGGCCAAGAACGGTGCCCTATGGGACACCAGATACAACAGGAGCCCAGTCTGATTTAACGCCATTAACCACAACTCTTTGTTGTCTAAAGCAAAGGAAGGCATCAATCCATTTAATTGTCTTTCCACCAATTCCATAACTGAACAATTTGCTTTTAAGGAGTTCATGCGGAGGAGTGTCAAAAGCTTTTTCAAAATCCAAGATAAATGTATCAACCTGACCTTGATTGTCTAAGATTTTTGCCCAATCATAAATCGATGTAGCTAACTGGTTTTCACAACTATGGGATTTCTTGAATGCATGTTGCCTGTCTGACAAAAGATTATGATGATCCAAACGAGACATGATATTAGAACACACTATATGTTCCAAACGTTTGCAGGGTACGCAGGTCAAAGAAACTGGACGATAGTTGCAAGCAAGAGACCTGTCAGCCTTTTTGAACAGGGGACAAATGTTTGCTAAAGACCATTCTTTGGGGATTTCACCCGAGTCTATTGACTGTTGAAAAAGATGTGCAAAAACAGGACCTAGCTCAGGTGCCAATTCCTTAAGGACTCTGGGATGAAGCTCATCCGGGCCTAAAGCTTTCGACGGGTTCAAACCTTTGAGAAGTTTTGTTACACCTTCTTTAGATACCACTATGTCTTCCATGAACGGGGCTTTTCTATTCAAAAGCGGGACCTGGCTATGTTCAGTTTTGGTGAACACATCCGTAAACTGACCATTGAATTCACCAGCCTTTTCAAAATCTGATTCAGCAAGACCACTTCCATTTCGCTTTTTCAAAGGGGGGATACCTTGAACATCTTTTTTCAGACTATTTATGTACCGATAAAAATCTCTTGGATTAGCCTAAACATCACCGACCAAGTTATTTACATACAACTCATGCTGTTTTCTGATATCTGCTTTGATTTCTGTTCTCAAAGTTTCAAATTTTGTGTTAAATTTTGCACTCCCAGTTTTCTAAATTTTATCGTAGACACTGTGAATTGATTTCCAAATATATTGTTGGGTTAAAGACGCTTTTAAGTGAGGGCCTTTCGGAACCTGAATTTTATGGTGACTTGGTTTACAAATTTAAGAAACTTATAGGAATAAATGATTTTTCTTTTCAATTCAGAAAAATCATAACACGTTACAGACGTATAGGTTATAACTTGAATGTTATGCGACAGTCTGCATGCTTAGTTTTTAACCCAATCATGGTTGATAACTATGCTGCCTTCTTTCATTGCACGCCGGTGGGTCAGGCGTCAGCCTCTATGATGGCCCCCTTTTAAAGCTATTTATATTAGTTGGTTGGGACCGGAGCTTCTTGTCTGTTGCTTGGCCCACCGGGGACCAACTGGTGTTTTTCTTTTGCTCCGGAGTTAGTAGGTTATTCGGCGCCCAGGGATCTCCATCGTCGGGCAGCTTACACAATCTGTGAATCCTGGGTTTTGATTCATCAGGATGTTTATCTTGATTTATATGTTTGTTCTTGATGATTCATTGACTAGTTAGAGATTCACCACGAGGACCGAAGAACTAACTAAATGTTATGAACCACTGCAGAAGCTGAGGGTGAGGTTAGGCGCCTGTTAAACCGGTTTAAGCCCGCCAGTAACTTTGTGTTACTGGTCGTTCCAAGGCGATACTTCTGTGGTGGTTCTTTTTGTTTTATGTCTTGGTGTTTAAAAATTTTTTGTGCTGTTGACGCCTTAGTTTTAGTTAAGGTAACTGAGTGGCCACCTATTGGGAAAATAGCTGCTCATTCGGTTTACGATATGTTTCATGGTATAAATACCTGATTGTTAGTTTGGTTTTTTCCCACCTCGGTTTTTGGAGTGGGAATCTTTTTCTGATTGCGCCTTTTCCTGATCTTTGCCTACTTGTACCTTTTCTTCGCTTTAGCGTGAGTTGCATTTTTTCTGCGAATCTTTCTTCTTATTTCAGGAGTTAACAATGGGACTGAGGAAACTGAGCGACTAGTCTTTGATGGGATATGTTTATCCACTGAATCCTGGATAAAAGATGTGATCAAATTAAAGTTTTCTTGAACCGACCTTGTGCCAGAGTAACCGTTGAAATATTTCTCCTTTGCAAATTTAAGGGCATCAGATTTCATAGATTCATAATCACCTTTCTGATATTTATACACCTTTCTCTTAGGTTTCTTGATGGGGGAAATAACTATTTTCAAAGTTCCAGAGACAATGTCATGATCACTAAGCCTGTCGGGGGAATGGATATCAACAAATTGTCCGGGAAGTGAAGTGATAATCAAATCCAATGTGTTTTGTCCTCTTGTGGGGAAGTGCACTACCTGTTCCAATTCATGGTCGCTAATGAGTTCTACCAGTTTTGCACCTTCGGACATGCTCAATGAAAAACCTTGTTTGTTGAGTCTATCTGGCCAAACAATATCTCTGAAGTTAAAGTCACCCAAGACATGGACCGAGGTTTTTTTTCCTTTATGTAACGTTTTAATCTTTTCAAGTTGGTTTTTGAATAACTCAAGTTCCTCTTTCTTACTATCTGGAGGTCGATACCAACTTGTCACAAAATGGGAAGTTTTGTTGGCGAATACCTTTACCCAAACTGATTCAGAGCCGTTTTCCAATTCAGTGATCGGCATATGAGGAATATCTTTGTGTATGAGTAACATCACACCACCGCCGTCAAGAGTTCTATCTTTTCTATACACATTGTAAGGACAAGTTTCTGGGAACAATTCTGAAGTTGATATAGTGCTTTCAATTTTAGTTTCTTGCATTGCAACAATCTGAGGTTGATAAAGATCAAGAAATGCCAACAACTCAAGTTTTTTACCTCTAATACTATTGATATTCATGCTTGAGAATTTTAACCCACTGATAGATTTATTTTTGTTTGTACCTGATTCACAAGTTTTAGTACCACAGCTACTATCGTTTGACAATGAAGCAAATCTATTTTGTTCTTCCAAATTTAATTGATCAGAAAAGAATGAATCCGAAAAGTTGAAGAAGTCATATTTTGGGCAAATCCATGAACAATTTGAATTTTGTATATTTTCATACTGGTTATCTGAGACAAGGGAGCATTTATTGTGGACCCACATTTCACATTTGTCACATTGAACAGGCTTGTGACTATTTAAGACAGCCCCACTGCAAAGACCACAGTCTGCTTTGCAGTCTGAACAATACCAAGGTTCATTTTCATTTTTCAAACTGGAAAGTGCTTTTTCGCTGGGATTTGCACATGTCGCATGAAAGCGCTTTTCTCAGTCATTGCATGTGACAAATTTGTCGGTAGCTTTACAGTATTTTTTGCACAGCCGACGCAGGAACCTGGGACCTGGATTCATTTCAATGTCTCCAGCCAGGATGATAGGGGTGAGCAGGTTGGTTCCCTTGAAGGGCTTAAAATTTTGTAGACCTTCAGAACTCCTGCGATTGACAAGCTTCCTTGAGTATGCCAAGAAGTGTAAAACATTGCCAGAAGTTTTTTCAGTACCAATGTTGCAGTCATAATTCGGGTCCAAGGAACATGTAGAGTTGATCCACTTCCAAAAACAAAAGCCTAAAGCAAGGAACAAGGCCAACCTGTAGAACATTCTGTGATAAATACAATTTGAACAACAACAACAATTTGAATAAGCAACCACAAGTGACAATCAAAATATCTAAGATCTACCGGGCTACTGGGGGAAAAAGCTCACAATTCACAATACCAGCAGGTTAGCGATCTAGCTGACCAAACGCGCAAGTTGGCTGCCACTGATCAATGAGCAAGAAAATTGACAGAAATCCAAAGACACTTCAAACAAGCTGCAAGTAAACACCTGGCTGGGTGGTTTCCGCAAACAATGTTATTGTTGTTTGTAGGCTTCACTACGTTAACACCTTAAAACAGGAGCTTGATGGTACCAGGGCTTATCTGGAGATAGATACTGATGAAATGTCTGTAGTTAATGCCCACTTAAACGATTTACCTGTTAAGTTTTCTGTTTGTGTCAATGAAGGCCAAGACAAACTTTCTACGATGTATTGGTTACCTAAGCTTCACAAAAGACCATATAAAGCTAGATTTATTGCAAATTCTAGCTCTTGTACTACTACTGAACTTTCTAAATTATTAACTTCCTGTCTTACTGCTATCAAATCTCATGTTATAAGATACTGTGAGACAGTGTATGAAACTTCAAATAAAAATTGGTTTTGGTCAATAAAAAATTCTGGTGAGGTGCTCAATAAATTGAAGTGTGGAGGGTTCCGTGCGACGAGCTTGTCCACATATGATTTTTCTACTCTGTATACAACTTTACCACATAATGTAATTAAAGAAAAACATCTGGATTTGATAGAGTGGACCTTCAAAAAGGCATTAAAGAACTATGGTTCACTTTATTTGGCATGTAATGACAGAAAGGCTTTTTTCACTTCCTCTGACCAAAGTCGGTATACACTTTGGTCATGTCAGAATGTGTGCGACGCCTTATCCTATCTCTTAGATAATATTTATATCAGATTTGGGACCAAGTTATACAGACAAATTGTTGGAATTCCGATGGGTACAAATTGCGCACCTCTCGTAGCTGATTTATTTTTATACTGCTACGAAAGAGATTTCATGGATTCTCTTAACCATGATAATCAAGCTGATGTTATTGAGGCTTTTAATTCCACTTCTAGGTACCTCGACGACCTTTTGAACATTGACAACCCTTATTTTGAAGGTATGGTCAATCAACTTTATCCATCTGAACTACAGTTGAACAAAGCCAATATCTCGGATACCGAAGCCCCCTTGTCAGATCTACATCTTTCTGTTGCAAATGGATTTGTTTCTTCTAAAATTTATGATAAGCGCGATGACTTTGATTTTGGTATAGTAAATTTTTTGGATGGTGACGTTCCTCGTCGTGCTTCTTATGGTGTATACATTTCGCAACTTATTAGGTTTGCTAGAGTCTGCAATCATGTTACAGACTTCAACGCTCGAAATAAATGTTTAACGGCCAAAGTTCTTCAACAGGGCTATCGGTATCATAAACTTCGAAAAACCTTTTCTAAATTTTATCGTAGACACTATGAATTGATTTCCAAATATAATGTTGGGTTAAAGACGCTTTTAAATGAGGGCCTTTCGGAACCAGAATTTTATGGTGACTTGGTTTACAAATTTAAGAAACTTACAGGAAGTAGTGATTTTTCTTTTCAGTTTAGAAAAATCATAACACGTTACAGACGTATAGGTTATAACTTGAATGTTATGCGACAGTCTGCATGCTTAGTTTTTAACCCAATCACGGTTGATTACTATGCTGCCTTCTTTAATTGCACGCCGGTGGGTGTGGGTGTCAGACTCTATGATGGTCCCGTTTAAAGCTATTCATTTTAGTTGGTTGGGGCCGGAGCTTCATGTCTGTTGCTTGGCCCACCGGGGTCCAACTGGTGTTTTTCTTTTGCTCCGGAGTTAGTAAGTTATTCGGCGCCCAGGGATCTCCATCGTCGTGCAGCTTACTCAATCTGTGAGTCCTGGTTTTTGATTCATCAGGATGTTTATCATGATTTATTTGTTTGTTTTTGATGATTCATTGACTAGTTAGAGATTCACCACGAGGACCGAAGAACTACCTAAATGTTATGAACCACTGCAGTAGCTGAGGGTGAGGTTATGGCCATGTAAAATCGATTTAAACCCGCCAGTAACTTTGTGTTACTGATCGTTCCAAGTCGATACTTCTGTGATGGTTCTTTTTGTTTTGTGTCTTGGTGTTTAAAATATTTTTGTGCTGTTGGCGCCTTATGTATGTTTTTATATTTTTAGTTAAGTTAAGGTAACTGAGTGGCCACCTATTGGGAAAATAGCTGCTCATTCGGCTTACGAAATGTTTTCATGGTATAAGTACCTGATTGTTAGTTTGGTTTTTTCCCACCCCGGTTTTTGGAGTGGGAATCTTTTTCTGATTGCGCCTTTTCCTGATCTTTGCCTACTTGTACCTTTCCCTACCTAATGTGTCACTTACAGGAAAAGCAAGAATTGATAAACTCAAAATCCAGTAAACGACTCTGACAGATGAAAGTCAATTTCTGCACTTATTTTTTTTTTTCGAATACCCCACCCACTGTATAGTGAATGGCGGGAAAATTTGTCAAAGGGCAAAAATCCTCAATAAACTTTGAATTCGTCAATAAATTGGCGACCAGCAAGTATATTTCACTGGTCTCAATCAACCTAAGCTGAAATCTAAACAATTATAAACACAAATAAAGAAAGACAACTTCTCTTTTGTGAGAGAGAATTCTGGCGATCCTTCTTCGCCGAAACCGGAAGTCAAAAAGTTTTCTTTGCCATACCAATGCATTAGCCATAGAATTGGATATCCATTCACCATTTTTGCATTATCCGCTGGTTCCCAGCTTAAAAATAATCAATATTGGAAATACAGGTAACCAGAACCACCCTGACCTCAAAGGTCAGGGGGGTTCTGGTTACCTGTATTTTCAATATTGATTTTTTGGAAGCTGGAAACCAGCTGATAATGCAAAAATGGTGAATACGTGACCATATGTTGTTGAAACACATTTTTTGAAAACCGAATTTCGTTCTCTAGCGTTATTGACGTCACTGCAGCTTATGATCAATGCTTAAATGGTAATCGCCGTCAAAATGGTCAAAAAGTTATCAAAGGCTATTTTACAAAGAATAGCTTTTATTGTTACTTCTCCTGCCTTTCAGCGTGAAACGAATGTCCTTACGGATGGCGTGTATTTGACGTCTAGGGAAATAAGCGTCAGAATACCATTGCTCCATTCTTGGCTATTCATTTGAAATAATGCGACTATGTTATAAAAATGAACTCAATGTGTGCATTTGAATATAACGGTATCGTTTTTTTAAACGTTTCATCATTAGAATTCGTCAGCAGAGAGACGTGGACGAAAATGATTTTGCTACAAAAGAGTCGGGAAAAGAGCTACGGTAACAAAAATCGATAGAGGGAATTTTATGCCGAAGCGAACGATGGCCCCGGACTATGGAGTCACTTCGAACGCCAGAAACCAAGCAGTATCATTTTTCGTTCCGTCTGTTTCGTTTCTTGTGAAAAGTCCCTAAGTTATTTTCAGTATTTCAACTTCACGTAGTCCAGTAATGTTTCTTTTCAAAATTTTGATGTTCTTAAGTTTGTAAAACTTTCAAGAATTTTCACGTCACAAAAAGTCTGTATCATGACGTCAAGATGCATTTTTAAAAATGGTGCACCCACGCAAGTTTTGAGAAAAGTGCGCATTTTAACCAAATTCGGTTTATGCTATACAATGAGAGAGAACGTTAAAATAAGGAACATGCAAATTTCGTTCATATTGTATATCTACTGGCAAAGTTATGCAACATTTTCGAGGAGACGTTTTTATTGACGTCAGTATATGTTTTGGAGCAAAATCAGAAAAATAGGTATACCCATGCATACCCCAGTTTTGCGATATAAAAGTGGGTTATAAAGGGGTATACATTGTACACGGGCATGTTATTCTGATGTAGACAGCTATATTCTGATTTGAATTTTCCAGTATAAATGAAGACAAAGAAAAACAATCATATCGCTATAATATGCGTCCAAATGATCTAACAAACTTTATATTTTATTTACAGCCTAGTACCTAGTCTTTTATTTCCCAATCAGCCTCACCTGCACAAATCGAATTGCTGTTCCATATAACACCCCTTGTGGTCAAATCGGACTCTCAATCAACTCAAAATTACACATGAAACAGTGATATGTACACTATTCATTGAGGAGACACGCTTGTCATCCGATTAGTATATTCTATTTCCGGTTTAGATAAAATTGTTTTGTTTACTTAGACAATAACTATATTCATGATCCGTTTATTGATCTATTTGTAGCATCAGTATCATTGGAACTCTGTTGGAAGTATCGATGGTTTCAGATGCAGTGTAAGTACCATAAGTGATGATCTTTATAACACACTCAATCATCATAGGAATTTATATTGATTTACCTACTTATGTGCACAGTATTTGATTTGACCTAAGTTTTTATGATCGTTCACGTTAGCGAATGTTCGCCGTTTGGTTTCTATGTACACATCAATCGACTGTAGCCTTAAAAACCATCTATTTTCTCAAATTTCAATATTCTTATAACCGGAATGTCTATGTTCACTGTTGTTTAGGAGAGGTACTGTGTTCTGGAGACATTATTTTATTGTACATGTACAATGAACTCGACAATGGAGAATCATCGACAATGGCGAATCACTCGTAAAGATATTGCAGAATTTATTGAATATTATTTATTATATAACTCGATCATTTACTTTCGTCTTTACAATAAAATCAGGGTTGCTGAAACGCTTGACCCCATAACTAAGATGCCTAGTTTATTGTTCCGCAAAAAGTTACGTTAAGATAAAATGTGTTTCTTACCTCGTTTCTAAGCATTTGATTATGACCAGTCCTGCATTAATTTAATGGCTAATATCCCTACTTATGTAGTATGCTTGTTTTGGGGGGGGGTTATATAAAAGTACTGACATTAAAGGTAGATATAAGCGTGGAAAGATGTACATGTACATTCGACAATAGCGAATCATACTTAATGTGGTGAAAAGAATGTGCACAAGGTACTTATAATCTACCCCTGGAAGGCTCGTCCAAGAACAATTTGGTATGGTCAATTGCGTAACTAATATTGGTGCAAGTCGTGGTTTAACCCCCTTGCATTTGGGCTTACATTGATTCGTTATTAAAGCAAAAAGACATGCTTATATCGGTATAACTGGCCTTTCCGATATGGCATTTGCTGTTGACAGTGAACGTAACGCACCAAAGCAAATCAACACAATATTATCGAACACCATTTAGTTTCGCATTATGATGGCACAATTTTTTGTGCAAAAATACCCTTCTTAAATTGTTTTGAGCTATAGACTATTTGATTCGCCATTGTCGTGTTTGGTTCGCCATTGTCTAATGCAAGAGGTATCATATCAGCAGAGTTATCGCCCATTAGGAAGTTGAATGAATTAAAATTATTATTTTCCTGTAAAACTGAGATAAGTTATAAATAGTAGAGCATTCCCATGGTCGTGTTTAAAATAATAGAGTTTGACTTCTTAGTGATTCGCTAAGTCCACTGTATGTATTGGTAGTCTCTTGATATTGTACAGTTCTATCATATTGAAGTATGATACCCACTACTTACAGTCGCCTAAAGAATGGAACCAAGGAAATCATTCCACCATCTTGTGACCAGAGAAGCCCTGGATAAGGTAAATATCTGTATGCTCCATGTTCAGCACAACA
This sequence comes from Rugalucina vietnamica, assembly GCA_964017185.1. Taxonomy (NCBI): domain Eukaryota; kingdom Metazoa; phylum Mollusca; class Bivalvia; order Lucinida; family Lucinidae; genus Rugalucina; species Rugalucina vietnamica. The sequence continues at coordinate 54,690,937 of OZ024875.1, read as the reverse complement.
TCCATTATATACGGCGTACTGGAAGGGCCAATAGGGTATGAGGGGGTATACATTTCACGGACATGTTATCCTGATGCAATACAAAAGACAATATTTAACAGACTGTTTTGTTTCGTTAAATGCATTAATCATTTGCCCTGTATATTCTGAAGGTATTGTACACATGTCATAATTATAACTGCATAATGTAGAGTTTGTTTGGATTATACGTGTTTATTATATCTGAAGAAAATCCTGTCTCCTGATTGGCTCATACAGTATAAATAAATCCTTACTTTTTCCTGAAACAAGACCAAACTGAAGAAAACCGGAACCAGCTCCTGGAGGTTAATATATTTGACAGGTTTCTTATATTAACCTCCAACCATCCATATTACTCTCCTGAGTACCAAAAAAAAAAACGTCAGCATGAAATTAACATTGGCTGTATGAAATTGGCACGATTTTATGTATCGGCATTCAATAAGGACTATTCATGAGCTTTAACAATGCTTTTGTTTAATTTTTGTTCATTTTTCTTTAGATGAATGGGCATATTTAAATTTACTTTTTCTGTGGCACATCTTTTAAAGACGAAACAAAAGGCATCCCTTTTGAAATACAACTTAAGCTTCAAAAATGAAAGTAGAAATTCAAAAAGTCATATAACAAAACATTTATTGACTTCAATTTCGGTAGACATAAGGATTTATCTACCATCAAAAATTTCTTAGCACGCCTTGATTCAACATATCAGTTTTTCTTAATATTGACTGCTGAAAATATTTTCCCCGTGGAAGCGTCTATAGAAGTCATGAAGACTTGGATGACGTCGAGGTCCAGTAAGTCCGTTATTTTTGTCATTTCAATTTTATTCTTCTAGGCCCTCGACCAGGTGAAAAGGGACCCAGCGTATTCAGTAGAAGGTTGTCATTACGAGATTGTACGTGAGGGCCGCCACCCAGAAGTTGTCGATTTTATTCGAGATCACTTTATTCCGGATGAACCTATCGCAAAGTGCATCGCAGACATTTTGCCATGGAACCCAGAAATATGGATGTCATCTGTAAGTTTTTTGTTGTTGTTTTTTCTCCAGGACACTACATGTTCTCGTATATAAAATTCCATAATTTCATTGAATATTATTTTTAAGGTTGAAATAAAATATTGTTCGTAGGTCATAATCGAAACATAATTCAGAGAGAAATGAATGCGACTTCTGCAATATAGTAGGAAAGAGCATGTGATTTTATAATGGTTGTATATGTTAAGCATTTTCAAATAAAATGGCTGATGGCAGACAAATGACAGCGAAAATTCCTACATTTATATTTAGTTAATCTATCATGGTCTAATTTATAACTGTTTGTTTATGTTCATTAAACAGGTGAAAGAAAACATGTCCCTGATCCTGGTCTCCGACACTACAGATGAAATTGTAGCAGTGAGAGTAAACAAGATCAGTAAAAATAATGAACATACCAACGAAACCCACCATGAAGACAAAGAACAGAAAAACGGAGTCCATAATGAAGACAAAGCTCACAATGACGACGAACCAGTTTCAGAAGGACGTAAGAAACTTGAGCAACTGGGAGAAGCAATAAACTCATTGATAAATGTATACGAACATTACAACGTTGAAGAAGTCATAGAGTTCATGGCACTAGCTGTTCATAAAGACTTTAGACAAAAAGGGATAGGACTTAAAATCATGAACGCAACTATAGCGTTAATTAAGAATTTGGAATTGGGTGGTGTAATTGTGAAAGGAGAGGGTTCTGGAAATTATGTAAATAAAATATTTGAAAAGGCAGGTTTCGATTTTCTCGGTGAGGTAGTCTACAAGGACTTCAAAGTCAATGGCGAGACCGTTTTCAAAGAAATGATGGGCGAACACAGAGCAGCCATGGCCTTCGCGAAATTCGTTTAATAATTAGATGAATGTTGAGGATTTTACATTATGTAAAAAAAAGATAAAGTAAACGCATGTCATATGCAAAGTCGCATAAAATTATGACGATAAAAACCAACCGATCTTGTACCGATCACAAATCACATGTGCTTGTAATAACATAATAATCATAAAACACTGCTTAAAATAAATGTGTAAGAAAGGTATTGTCATGTAGACACGTTTACTATAAATAAGAAACAATCTGATTTACGTTATCTTTACTTTGACCATGTAGCTTGTCTAGATCTCTGCTGTGAACATCTTTCAGCTTAGTTGAAACTAGTGGAAAGAGGCACGAAGTGAACTTACTCTTCATACGTCTTGTACTATATTATGGTGTACCATGTTTTGTCCTTTCTAATTCTCACCTGGTGTCTGGGAAGGAGCTTGAAATTCGGTTGTGTCAATGCATGAACACAAAATGCTCGCTATTCTGTATTTTAAGTTTTAGTTTTGCAATTTATAGGTTAAACTTCAAGGGCCTGTGCTTGAAGCGATAAAACGTTAATAAACCTCGTAAGATTTACAGCCGTGCTGATTGTACCTTATGTACGCTTTTATATATTTAGTTAATTCGGGTAACTGAATGGCCGCCTACTGGGAAATGACTGCTCACTCGGCTTACGATATGTTTATAGTATAAGTACCTGATTTCCTGATTGTTAATTTAGGTTTGTCCCACCTCAGATTTTGGAGTGGCAATTTCTTTCTGACTGTGCCATTTCCTGATCATTGCCTAGGTTTGCCTTTTTACTTTAAATCACTTTCATGTATTTATCTCTGGGAGAATAAAACTTCATCGTGCATGTAGCCATGTTGTTATTTACAATTGTATAGGAGCTGCACTATGATATAAACTGTTGATTGTTTTGCAGTTGTAAGTATAGGGGAACATACATGTAGGATTCTCCCCGCGTTTTATTGCCAAAGCAGAAAAAAATGTTGTACATCCCAAACTACTTTTACTTTCCCCTCCGGTGATGGGATCGATTCATATTTTATCATGCCTGGTTACATTTACATAACCTAAACCTTGAATGTACGTGTATAGTGGGACACATCGTGAATGACAAGTTTACAAAACATAAAACAACAAAGGATCAGATGCCACAGCTTTGCAAAGGGATGCGTCAGAATAAATGGACCATCACGACTGACATCAGCTTTCTACAATGGACTTAACCACGAAACGACTTTGCATGGTGAGTATCCACTTGACACAAAATATATTTACATTAGTCACAGCAATAAATTAAAATGCAAACATGCGCAATCTCGTTGATACCTGCAAGAATATGTTGTATCATGAAATTAACCCTAATATTGTCGGATAGCTGAACAAACGTATGTGCTCTCTCTCTCTCTCTCTCTCTCTCTCTCTCTCTCTCTCTCTCTCTCAACAGATGGTTAATTATGTACAAGTTATTTTTAAGTTATTATATACAACGAAAAGACGAAATACGAGAGATGTTTAGCTTTGGCAAATCATTTTCATCAAGTTTTAATGAACTAGCAATACAATAAAAGCTGTTCTAAAGAAAATAAAGCATTGAAGGGATGTACACGTACTCGGTCCCATGTTTGTGTTCCAAATACGTATCAATGGTATGTCTAGAATATCGAGAAACGATTTAAAGATTCCCATGCAAGAATTTTACATGTTCGTTTAAAATTTCAGGGCCCTAAATGGAGAAAGGAAAAACATTGTCCGATTGTCTCACTCAAGAAATCATCGACAAGGTACACAAAGTTAACAACACATTATTGTATAAATACCCGTGTCACACGATATTAACAGCCGTTTATTAATGAAGAGAAAGCCATGCATTAATATTGCAATTCACGTGCGCACGTGCTGTTACCACATGGCTTTTACTTATGTTCGTTACCGGGCGCCACGCAAACCACGTGCTAATAATGAGAAACTGAAGCCCGCCCGGAACGAGCATAAAAACGAAAGCTTTTACGCGTATGAAAATATGATAAGGCTCTAAAATATAGAGCACCATTATTTCTTTCGTTTCTGCAGAATTTATGCTCGCCTTTAAACCAAGACAGTTGGAAATAACTAATATTACAAATACAGGGTGTTAAGAAAGTTCGAAGACATTAGAATATTCCTTATAACTTCACAATGGATACTCATGCAATCTCAAAAATCTACACACTTAAAACCCATTTTAATATCAGTCTTCACAGTATAATAGAACTTCCACAACTTCTGTTTTGACTGGTCCACATTACAATTTCTAAGCCAGGGTGCCACAACTTGTAGCATTCCATCTGAGATATTGTGTAAAATGGGGTGATATATCTAACATATCTTAAAACATTCACAATATAAATCAGGGAACATAAAATTACTTTAAGTGATAGTCACTAGCCTTTACATCACCATGAACATAATAGTTATTTTTAGATAGTTTAGAACCTATTAATTTTCACCAAATGAAAACACGTTATTTATGAATGGAAAAGCTGTGGGTGTTTTTATAGGGGGTAGGGGTAATCACGAAACAAAACTTACATAAAATACTCCATATTATATGTTAAGTGTCCGTGAAGTGAACAGAATTGTTACAAATGTCCATTTTATTGATTGTGTGGTTAAAATTTATCTCGCTTTATTTGATCTATATTTCTTGGGATAACTCAAAAAAGTAGATGGTTTATATTCACTCTATTTATAGCATACCAACTGAAATATATATCTTTGGCATATAAGAACCAGCTCAGTGTGAACCAAAGAATACTAGCTTGAGTTTGACCTCCGAGTCGGAAACTGCTGACGGCGCAAGGCGTAGCAGCTTCCAGTTTGGAGTGAACCGGCCATCACCTGCAAAATCAAGCTAGTATGTATAAACCTAAGTTTTGCAGTCCCCGCCGAAACTGCCATCCAGTAAACATGTAGCTTGCTAATCTTACATGAGCACATACCTTGACAGACTGTAGTAGTGTGTGCGAAACACAGTGTTATGTGGTTTGCCGCTGGTGGCAATTGTAGGTACCGCCGCTGGTGGCGGTCGTAGTTGTGTGATGGTGCCGCAGGTGGCAGTATTGTGTGTTGGAAAGCGTGTAGCTGAGTAGTGTAAAGTAGATCAGGCTGTCAATGCAGTGCTATATAAGTATGGAGGCCAAGCAGGTAGGGCAGGGATTGAGTACATACCAAAGACTTGGGGAATGTAAATAGCTAAATTTCAGGTAGAAATGTAGCTATATCCCCCTTATCCAACAATGACATTGTGAGAAAAAAATGAAATAAAATGAATCGAAATAGTGCTTGGAACAAACAAACAAAATAAAACTAAACTGGTTCTTATTAGGAAACAGATAAAGGTTGGTCAGGTGGGGTGGTGGTGGCCAGCTTTAAAGCCCTGAAATCATAAACTAAACTGCTGCACATAGCGACTGACAAATAGTTATATTGAGCCCTGTAATTGAAATGTCAAACTATCAAATAAACCACATTTATCCTAAAATAAATACTCATTTATTTGATCTATATTTCTTGGGATAACTCAAAAAAGTAGATGGTTTATATTCACTCTATTTATTGCATACCAACTGAAATATATATCTTTGGCATATAAGAACCAGCTCAGTGTGAACCAAAGAATACTAGCTTGAGTTTGACCTCCGAGTCGGAAACTGCTGACGGCGCAAGGCGTAGCAGCTTCCAGTTTGGAGTGAACCGGCCATCACCTGCAAAATCAAGCTAGTATGTATAAACCTAAGTTTTGCAGTCCCCGCCGAAACTGCCATCCAGTAAACATGTAGCTTGCTAATCTTACATGAGCACATACCTTGACAGACTGTAGTAGTGTGTGCGAAACACAGTGTTATGTGGTTTGCCGCTGGTGGCAATTGTAGGTACCGCCGCTGGTGGCGGTCGTAGTTGTGTGATGGTGCCGCAGGTGGCAGTATTGTGTGTTGGAAAGCGTGTAGCTGAGTAGTGTAAAGTAGATCAGGCTGTCCATGCAGTGCTATATAAGTATGGAGGCCAAGCAGGTAGGGCAGGGATTGGGTACATACCAAAGACTTGGGGAATGTAAATAGCTAAATTTCAGGTAGAAATGTAGCTATATCCCCAAAAGCAATCAGTTGGGAAACAATTGTTTGGTTCACAGCTGATTGGTCCCCAAGGAATAGGTATGTAAGGTAGAGTGAGAAGTTGTTTATAACCAACCGTTATCAGTTTCATGTTTAACAAGGCAACAAATTGAAAGTATAATAAAGAATGATTTATTGCCAAATAGGTTACATGAAAACCCTGTAAAGATCAAAGATTCATATAAACATTCATTGAAAAAGTCAAAAATCTAATGGGTGAAGGACTACAGAACCATGTCTGTAAAACAATTTCTGTTGGCAATGAACCAAATTATTTGCAATCTTTAATTCACAGCAGTATGTAATGGCGGAGCTAGGAAAATGTTAAAACCAATCTTCAATGATTCTAAGATGAACTTGCAATTGTCAAAAATTCAATAGTGGTTTGTAAGATAAATTATATTCATTATTTTCTTTTGGATTAAAACACATTAACAAAAAAAAAAATGATAAACAATACAAGCATTAAATTCGACTGTCAACACCAATCAGGCTGAATTTTAAATTATAGGCAACCAGTGCTTTCACTGACATAAAAACCATAAACTCTATAAACATTTTTCAAATGAAAATATCAATGCCACCTTGATATAGTCTGAAGTCTTTAAACCCGCCAGTTTACCTCTGACATTGATATGCATTTGAAATGGGACTGCTTCAGATTGTTATGTTTTCAAATCTGATTCTGTTATGGTTAAAAGACATGCTCATGTCCTGCATGTAACATTGGAAAGCTATCTTAAGCAATTAAGTAAAGTACAATTGCTTTGACCATGCCGGTTAACCATTGACCTTTTAGCTTGGTATTTGTTGATCTGACTGCTTTAGATATGTATGTTTTCAGCAGTGCGATTTTATTATGGTAAACAAGATATGCCCACATGCTTCACATGGCACTGGAAACATATCTAATGCAAGTAGGCACCCCTTGTCTATTGCGCACGAAACTTTATCACTTGAGGTCAGCCAGCACAGTGAGCATGTTTTACTAAACCCATTGTCACTGTTTGCAAATTTTTTTAGACAATGAATGCAAGTAATGAATGTAAATATAAGCATTAGCAAAACGTGAAATTAATTTCATACTTAGCAGAGATAGTATGTCAAAGAAACATAGACAATGTCATTCTTAAAGAATGAAAAGATAAAAACTATACATGTATTTACATAATTGATATCCGATAAAGTGTCAACAAAACCTTTTAATTAAAGGAATAACTCAATACTAGATTAGTCTGTCACATTCTAGTACACCTGGACCTCTCAAGAACACAGTTCATTACAACAAGGCCTTGGATGGTTGGAACGCAATTGGACTACTTTTCTTTATGTCTATAATTTTTTACTCTCGTTATTATATACAGATTGGATAGCAAACACGGAAATTGGTTTGGATCCCAGCAATAGTGCTATTAAGAGGTTGAGATGTTTGATATGACAACCAGGCAGGATACTAAGCCAGCTTAAGACAGATACGCCATGACAGAGCAATCAGTGATCCAAAGGCATAGATCGGAATAATGAAAACAATAATTGTGATAAAAATCTGAATATACATAATATAAAACACTTGCACAGACTGTGAAAATAACATCGTAAAAGGTGCAGAAAAAATGAGAATCTTATAAATGTAAGAACCAGCTGCTGATATTTAAATAATAACTAATAGTGTCATCACCACTAGAGTGACAGTATCTGTCAAATACATGTACATTGGTTGACCTGACAGTCAGACTTAACTGATCACCATTATCTTTGTATTCAACAATGTTCTACAAAAGCCACTAATTCATATCAAAATAGGTAATCTGAAACCCCAGTAATGCTGAAGCTGCATTTTCATTTTGGTTCTGTCATCAAAATGTAAATAACACTGGGTGAACTAGCCCAGGTTCCTGTCTGTAAAATAATTTCAGCTTAAACCTTTGATCACGACTTTGCTGTACTTGTCTGTCAACCTCAATCTAGGTTTGGTTTAATTCAAATGCCATCATGAAGCAATAGTAAATGTCAGACTGTAAACTAGAGAAATAAATTAAATTTATCTGGGCAAATAAAAACACAGGTATCAATGTGAAAGACAACCCCATGTATCCCATACCATAGCACAAGCACTGAAACAACACTCATATAACACAAACACAGTCCAGTCACTCTACGCAGAGGATTGGAGAGACTGACAAGACTGCCCCTGCATACACCAGTATTGCCGACTACAATGTGCCAACTGGTAGATAGATTTGAAATAGCAGTGAGTCATAGCTAAATTGTGCTTAAAGTACAGCTGGTATTACTGCACTTTGTACAGCTTCCGGACGACCAGAGCAGACCCACGCCACAGACCCACCGCAACATGTGAATGAAATGAATGTATTTGGCTAATAGGAACAGGCGTGCCATGCTTACTTGTAACGGCAAATCTGCGACAAAAGTCTACCACGATCATCCGGAAGCTATAATCACATGTTCTTTTGTAACAACAGCTACCGGTAAATGGCTCTCTAATACGGTTTAACCACTGAAGTTTATAAGGGGAACAGCTCACCCGATGTGAAATAGTAACCTTGGACCTTGGCGGCATCAAATCCAATTCTATGTAGATGTCATTTAACAGTGAAAATGAAAGTTTAGAATCAAAGCACTTCATGACTTAAAATCCAAAGTGTATTGGAGTAAGTGTGAGTAAGTGTATTCTTTATATGAATGTTTGCTACATTAGTCAAATACTTCAGTAGGTTGGATAGGACAAACTTGAAAAACTGTGATGGACCTGAACCCCTATGGTAAAACCCATAGTCTTTTTGTCAATTGGATCCCTGTGTGTATTTGAGTTTCCCCAATGTCAAATTACCAATGCATAAATGAGTAGTGGGTCTTATGCTTCTTGCTTTATAATCAGTCTTCTGAATCCATTTAACACAAGTATCACTGTGTTGTCTTGTTTTATTTTCATGTGTCAGCAGAACAATGACAAACTTCAGCTGTGAAAACACATGAACTCACTTGTCCTGAATGATTGCTTGGCATACGGCGTAGACTGTCCACGGATATTATATGAAAGATATCTGGAGACTGTCTCACTATCCTAGCCGCACATGTAACCATACACAGCTGGTTATGTTTGAAATGAATCAAAACCAAACCAATGGACACAGGTTCACAAAAAAACTTTTTCGAGGCGCATTTATCATCTGCTGTCGATGTGATATTGTAAAGTAATTGAACAAGTTGGAAGCTGGTAGTTCCGTAGGCTAGTCCGATTATTCATGATTGCTGACTCCTACTAAAATTCCAAAGTATAAAATGCTGATCACTGTTCATATCTATCTTTGGCCGAAGATAGCTGTTGTTCAGCACATTTGGTGATTGTTCAGCACATGTGCACAGTTGTTACAGCAATAATCAGTTTCTATCCATAACATGAATCATGATCCACGAGTCTTAAAGAACTTCATATCTTTAACCATTCCTTTCATATAAAAGCTCTGTGCTTTCTCAGCAAATCAGGACACATTCTATATCTTGATGTATTCCCATACGAAAACTTCAGCAGGATTCTACGTTGGACAAAGATGGGAAAGTCAGCTTGGAATTTGATTTTTAGGCCGAATAGGTTGGAACCCTCTCCAATACAGAAACAATAGCAAACTCTCTTGTCTAACATAGACACATCGTTATTTAATGGTTCTCCAAACTGCATACTCAATCTGAAAGAAACTTGCAGGAGACCACAAGACTACTGTCAAAATTTATAGCTTATATGACTGAACTAATATAAGTTGCAACTTACTTGCTATTTTATTAATTGCTTCCCGAAATTGACAGGTTACCCATATAAAATATATCATACTTGTTTGGAAAGACAGACCATCATTAGCCTAAATAAGGTCAATTATTAATTGACCATGTAATCAGTATGGTCTCCCGCAAAGTAAGAAGCAACTGTATATGACTGCCATGGCACAAGGTTCATGCTTTCTGGCTGTCATACACAGTGGCCATTTCTTCTAAATTTCAAGTCCAGTTATCATGAAATCTTTGTTGCCAAATGTTTCAATTCTGTTCTTGGCACAGTGCTATTTAAGTGTAGTTCTCTAGCTGGTCAAGTTTAGCCCGATATGGCTTTCTCCTTGTTCTTTAATCCATAGTAGTTCATAAATATAACAGAATCAAATGTTATTTGTAAGTAATGCCACATATATAATCCTCACACATTAAATGTAAGTCATGTGAGATTTAATTGTTCCAGTTTTAAAACTTTTAACAGTTTCATGAAAATTAATCCAGCTTTAAAGCCCTGAAATCATAAACTGAACTGCTGCTGCACATAGCGACTGACAAATAGTTATATTGAGCCCTGTTATTGAAATGTCAATTCAATTCAATTCTTTATTCAGATTGCCAAATACATTTTAGCGCATCCACAAAACATGTAATAATACTATTAGTTTTATAATCGTGTGACTACAGTTTAACATTTTGGAACAAAATAAAAACTTACGTCACACATCAATGAAATTTTAATGTAATTGAACTTGTGCCTTAATATAGAGATTCAAGGTGACTATGACTGAAACATAGTTGAAAGGACCTGATGTATGTGAAACATATAAGATTATTAAGCAATTTTCCTCATTACTTATAATACAAATCAAATTAAATGAATTTTCATAACATATTTGGGCCACAACGTGAGAAAATGTACCTTCGGACATTTTTTTGAGTATAGGAAAAACAAAGTAATTTTGAATGTATGATGATTCTAGAGTCTGTTAGTCTTTATCTGACCAGATTATTTCAGTTATTTTGTGAGTTATGACTAATTTACTGTATTAACCCTATAGACGTCATTGTCATGAAAAATGACGTCAAAATTACGTAATGCATTTCTGCATGCTAGTAGAGCTTACAAAACTCGATGCATTGCTTAAAAACTGTTTGAGCACTGGTCAGAAACTATTGTTAAGATAGAAGCACACCATCTTTACAGGTAATTTGTCGTAATTATTTTGTCTATTTTTATAATGATACGGTTGCTATGGTTACCATTTAATGATAGATATAGGAAAAATATGTGTATTATGGGCTAAAACAATGGCAGATAACTCCAAAAAATTTAAAAATAATATATTCAAAAACTTATTCATTTGGTAGCCCAGTGTTCAAAGATTACAAATACATTGTTATTTCTAAAATGTATATTTCATCATTTGTCCGCTTTTTGCTGTTTTCTACTTGTAATGTCAGAATGTCCGAAGGTACATTTTGTCGCGTTGAGGTTCATTTAACACTTTTAAACATGTATCAACTTTGGAGCTCTGAGAAATGTCAAACTATCAAATAAACCACATTTATCCTAAAATAAATACTCAATTAAGTTTGACCCCAAAAAGTACCAAAATATGGTAAAATGACCGAAAACTTGGAATTTTGTTAACAAAATAACATATTTACTGGCATTTGCACCGTAAATCACAACAATATACACCCCTGTATCAATTACTACCACACAAAACTGAATAAACTAGTGTATGTGTATGTTATATTCAAAATAATGAAGTTTTTATCGCAAAATTCCATGTTGACGAATGTGGGGGACAGACTTAGGTAAAACATATTGTTAATTAAGTTTTGCTCAAAAATAACAAAGTGAAGTCATCAAAAATGAGTTTTTGTAACACCACAACATATATACTCATCAAAAGAAGTTTTGCACCAGTTAATATTTTTCTCATTTTAAAATAATATCTAGTATAGATATTTTTCAAATAAACTTTTAAAACTTAATACCATCTTAAAGTTCTGGACTTCCTGAATAACAACTCAATATTTTTTCTTAAAATGATTAAATAAAAATGTGCAAAAATGCATGTTTTTGAAAACACCACAATTTGGGATGCAGTAAAAAGCCCACATCTTTATTTCTGGGCTTCGAAACCCGAATTCGTTTCACATCCTCATTCGAGATACTGAAAGCAATCATTTAAAGCAAAAAACTAAAAATTGAATTTTTTGGACAAAAACACTATTTTTGACCAAAATTAACGATTTTTGAGATTTTGTTTAAATTGTAAGATAATGCTTAGTAACTCATCTCTCCAATAAAATAGGTTGTTTTTCTTTCAAACACAGCATGCAGCACCCATTAATGTTTAACTCGAGGTACTGGTTTTCAACCCATCCAAATTCAGAAGTTTTAAAAAGCTGCATATCAAAAAAGTACTCATGCATCATCTTTGACATGAGATTGCCTTTAACAGAAAGAAAAAAGGCGGCAGGTTTTGGTATCAAAACATCTCATAGTGATCCAATATTGAAATGAATTTCGATTTTACTCATTTCTTCCAATATTTATCATTTTTTCTCAAAAATTGCAATTTTGTCAAAAAAAAATGATTTTTAACTAAAATTTTGATTTTTTTTTAATTGTTTTTAGGCTGAATCTTTAGCTTTGGAGCTCTTGTGTGTAAATTTGGAAACAAAAATGTGTTCTTAATGCTGTGGCATTTTTTGTGGAATTTTTTTGATTTTCCAATTTTCAGCATTTACAGAAAATTGGAATTTTCAATTTTTCCTAAAATCGTTTCCGCAACGATTTTTAGTCTTATCACACACATTATCAAACTCTTTCAGACTGTGCAAATTCAAAAAGCTAGGTTATATTTTTTTTAGTTAAAATGTCACTTGAAATATGAAAAAATCTAAATGGTGCAAAACTTCTTTTGATGAGTATATAAAAACATTATATTGGAAAATTGACAATAACCACGCAGTTTTGAATGTTTATAAAATATTTACCTAAACCCCTTACTTTTTGTGGCCTATTTTAATAATGGGGGTACCCTAAGACTTTGCTCAGAAAATGTAAAACGTTTATGAGACAATATGAAATCATGACCCGAATTAGCATAAAAACATTCATGACAATATTTGATCAACGGTGAATCCACTGGTATTGGAAATTTAAACAGTTTCTCAGACAAGCACTGGTTAAACCCATATTTTGCATTTTTATGACCCTTGGCTCAGAAGGGGGGTCGCATATTGCCACATATAATTTTCTTATCAGTTTCATAGAAAACTGTGTTTTGTCCATTATATCTTGTATGCCATTATTCAAGATTAAAATGATAAAGTTTTATGAAATTGAAATGCATTTATTTAGCCTTTAATTTATTTCTGTTCGTTTTACATTCATTTTTATATTTTCTCTTTATTGATTTACTTATTTATTTGTTATTTAATTTACACGGTATACATCTAATTAAGTGTTCCTTTAACTTACATGAGGCATAGTCACAATGGATTGACACAGCTAGCTTTATCGCAATGTTTAAAGACACGTGTGATGGGGAAATGTCTCATTTCTGTATGTCAAAACGAGGCAGAGCGCACATAAAAAAATGTTTGCTCACACGTGGCCCCACGTGACCTATCTTTCTCCACCCACTGAAGTTCATATTCTGGATTATGACATTGTCGCATCTCTCTTAGTGTTTTCAGAACCATTTCCTTCATTAGTCTATACCTTTCGACGATCCCATAGTTTCTGGAGATGTTATACTCTCTCTGTAGACTTTCTACAGCGGCTTGTAGCCGTTCAGTTTGTGACAGAATTGTTTCTATCTTCTCAGCATACCGCTGTAGACACTCACTGATCATGGCTTTCAGTTTGATATACCGAATCAAGGCCGGCCTATAGCTATACATATAATGTCCATAGCTCTGTGACAAGTCATTTACAATCTGATATAGGTGGTCGTAGCGAAGTTTCTTTGTCACTTCAAAATCTTCATCTTGGAGCCCAGTCTTTGTGGTGGTTAGTTTATCTGAAATCATAAAGTGGGACAGCTGGCTACGAGTAGAAGCGCTCTCTTGTGGCACGTCAAAATGATAATACAGGTGCATGTTCATCATATCAAAATGAAAATATTAAGTGTCATTATGCGAATTGTCCTACGCTCATGTGTGAATCGCAAGAGTGACCAGTCCCACTAGCGTACTGGTTAGAGCGTCCGCTTCGGAGGCGGGAGATCGTGGGTTCGATCCCAGGCCGGGTCATGCCCGACTTTAAAAGGCTAGCACTAGGAAATGCATGTCATGTTGGTGACTAATGTTCACCCCGGCTTAATAAAGGCAAACCGTCCATCAGGAGGAACATGTTTAAAAATGACAAAAGTGCATGAAATCGATACGAATGGTTATTTCGTATCCTCTCTATGTATTAACAAGAAAGCCTTTTGACATTATTTTTTCTAATAAAGATTTAACATATCACAGAGACGCATTTCATAATTCACACTTCATTTTCAATTCCTCATCAACCCCCATAGATCCTAGAGTGACAGACATGTAATGATTACATATCATTTTATTCAACATAGAGCTTATGGCATCGTCCATTAGGTCATTGTCTGTAATAGGTTTAAATAATGTTGCGCATTTGTTTAGTGTAATGAATGACCTAAAATATGACGCAATTTAAAATCTGGATGCGAAATAGCCTAACCAAATTTGAGAGAGAGAGTGAGAGGGGGAGAGAGAGAGGGAGAAAGACAGAGTCTTACTTACCTTGAATACCGTACAGTGATTTTGAACGTTTACATGCCATCTTAATATGATTCTGTACTATTATCGATGTTATTTTTAAAATTCGATCCAATAACTTGTTTATTTATGCTAATGAAATTATGACTTGTACCATACTATTTACAAACTGTATTGCTTTAGTTTAACTTCCGTATACGCAGTTACGGACCAGGATATTGTAACAAGTGTAAATAAGCCACTGCTCGGACAAATCCTGCTCCGGCCCTGAGCTATTAATTCAATTTGTTTCAACTTGGCCGTGTTGATCAGTGTTGCGTGAAACTTCAGATGCTATTTGACGTGTAAGAGATGATTATGCGTTTAAAAGCATGCTTCTTTATGAATAATGTAACGTATTTTTACGCGTTTTATTTGCATGTTGCATCGAAGTGAAACTATACAACAAATACGCTTTCAGCGCGTTTCCGCGCCGAGCTGCACTTCATACTGTAGTTGATCTAAAAGAATCGCCGCCCGATGCGGTACCTCTGATACTTAAAGATGTGAAGCTAAAGTGGTACCAACGCATTTTATTGGGTTTATGACAGATTATTTGGGTTCATGACACCTGCTGATGGACCCGGCAACAAATGATTGTTATAATAAGATGATTATAATGTCCCTGCATGATCTCTTGTCTTACGAAGTGTTCTCATGCCTATTATGTTTTTAGGCATTTTTGAAAATCCAGTCTGATCCAGAGTTTGCCGTGCCAGGATGTCATTATGAAACAGCAAGTGGCAACCGACGCCAGGCAGTGCTGGATTTTGTAAGGGACCAGTTCTGGCCTGACGAACCACTGTCCCGAAGCATCGCGCATCTGTGTCCCTGGACGGATTATGTAGAAGCTATGTGGGCATCTGTTGTAAGTTTAAGTTCATCCATTTCTGTTTCGAAATTAATACTATTACCTTTCATATTAAAGCGACTCGTGTTATATTACGAATACAGGTAAAGAGGGTAAGCATATCTGAGAGACGAATCATTAAGACCCCTGTGTCATTTTACTTAACGAAATGTTCTCGAAAATTTACTCATACACAGAAAATTACTACTGGTATCCCTAAACGTGAGTCAAACTTTTTTCATTGAAGGTAAAATGAAACTGATACAAAAGGTAAACGAAAGCAATGATCAGGAACTGTGGCAATCAGAACCAACGTCCCACTCTAAAAACGGAGGTAGAAAAACAATTAGGTACTGGTACAAAGACTGAACTAAGTGAGAAATTACTGTCCTAAAGGTGGTCACGCAGTTACCTGAACTTAAATAAACATATGAATACGTGCAAACAACACACAATTTACAACAAAACATGAAACATATAAAACCACAATACTGAAACGTGAACTATATGAACCGACTATAGTGTACATAAAATTCGACGTGCTTTATTTCAGATAAATTGGAGAATATCGCTACTTTTGGTTTCTGATACTACTAATCAAATAGTGGCTATCCGTATCTCACACATTGCAAAGAAAGCTGAACCATGGGACGTTGAAAGTATCGAGTCAGATGGACTTCGGAAGTTCCTTGGCCTCACCGTAGCATTGAACAAACTATGCGATGTTTACGATCATTACAATGTTGATGAATATATAGGGTTTTTCGCCCTGGGTGTACACAAAGACTATATATGCTGGAGTTTGATAATTTAGCAGAAGTGATTTACGATAATCACAAAGAAAACGGAGAGGTCGTGTTCAAAAACATGGGGGATAATAGATCTGTCATATTGTATGCCAAGCTAGTAGGTTAGCCATAATCTAGTATAGTGTTACATTCTAGGGATAGTGCAAAGAGCATACATCACAACTTGTTCAAATGTTGAATAGAAGTGACTTATGTTACACCACACCCCATAGATTCACAATGAGTTTGAATTACACCAAATGAAACAAATATCTTCTTTTGAAGCTACCCATCATGTTTAACATAACATTTTGTATCTTTCCTTTTTGTATTCTCCTCGGTGTAAAGTCAAGGAAATATAATTTTACACACACCAGTGCGTTAATTGTATATTTTTCCTCTTCCGGTTTTTACTTCATACTCACTTGCCTGAAATTTGACAGAACCTCCAGCTGCAAAACACAACATTGTGCAAGAACGAGTAATTCAAGAATACAATTCAACTCAGCTAAGCACATGTTCTCGCTCATCTCGTACGTCGAACTCATCCGTCACCGCTTTTAAACCGTCCTTCAATTCATTCAACTAATCAATAATATCCTTACACGTCTCCGACTTATCGAGCTAATCTTTGGAAGCAAGCAATTCATCGTATTAAACATCCGTACAGTCTTCAACGCATCAAGCATAAACAATGACATACCAAACGTTTTGGAAAAATAGTTGCTAACTGCTAACCATATATTCTCATTGTTACAGCACTTATTTCTTTTTTGTAATTTCGGTTACTTTCTACCTGGATGATTTGGGTGTTGCTTTGGTTCTGATTGCACCAGTTCCTCCTCACCATTTCTTTTAAGTTTTTTCAATTAGGGTTTAGGGTTATTTTAGGGTTGTGTTATTTTCGGGCTAGGGTTAGGGCTAGGGCTAAGGCTAGGGTTAGGGCTAGGGCTAGGTCTTGTGCTAGGGTTAGGGCTAGGGTTAGGGTTAGGACTAGGGTTAGGGCTAGGGTTAGGGCTAGGGTTATGGTTAGGGTTAGGGCTAGATTTAGGGCTAGGGTTAGGGTTATGGTTAGGGTTAGGGCTAAGGTTATGGTTAGGGCAAGGGCAAGGGCTAGGTTTAGGGCTAGGGTTATGGTTAGGACTAGGGTTAGGGCTAGGGTTAGGGTTAGGATTATGGCTAGGGTTAGGGTTAGGGCTCTGGTTAGGGTTATGGTTAGGACTAGGGTTAGGGTTAGAGATAGGGTTATGGTTAGGGCTAGGGCTAGGGTAAGGGTTAAGGCTAGGGTTATGGTTAGGGCTAGGGTTAGGGCTAGGGTTATGGTTATGGTTAGGACTAAGGTTAGGGTTAGGGCTATGGTTATGGTTAGGGCTAATTTAAGGGCTAGAGCTGGGGCTATTGTCATGGCTAGGACTAGGATTAGGGTTATGGCTAGGACTAGGGTAAGGAATAGGGTAGGATTAGGATTAGGGTTCGGGTTCGAGTAGGGGTTAGAGTTAGGATTTATGGCTATGGATATGGTTAGGATAAATGTTATGGTGTGGGTTAAGGTAGGAGTAAGGGATATGGATATGGTTAGGATTTGGGCTATAGCTACGGTTGTGGTTACGATTAGGGCTAGTGCTAGGGCTAGGTCTAGGTTAATGGTTATGGTTATGGTTATGGCTATGGTAAGGATAAGGTTAGGATTAGGGTTAGGGTACGGTAAGGGTAAATGTTAGGGTTAGGGTGCGTTGTGTTGGGTGTTTCTTTGGCCCTGATTGCATTAGGTCATCATCATCGTTTCTCTTAAGCTTTTCATACCCTACTCCTGCAAGGCACACAGGGACAGACATAAACACGCTCGGGTTGATAAGCATGTGGGTAGATTACTTACTCTGAACTGATTCAACGGTACCCATCACACATGGGTCGAACTTACACTTTATTCACTTTAGTGGTAGTAATATGTTCCGTTTATACAGAACGGCTGGATTTTTAGTATTCATCGTGTGTAAATGGTCAAGGTGATAAATCTAGGTGTAACATTTGATTAAAATGAGAACTGATACCAAGATCACCTGATATGAAAACGCTAGCCGTCAAAGCGGTTCTTAGGCACAGAGTCTGCTTTGTGCATGTCAGACTCTGTGCATGTCAAACATACATCTGTAACCTGACGCCTTATTCTTGTGGGCCTAAAAGCTTAACACGATGGATGTGTACGTTATCAGTTTTAACCGACTTTTACTTGCCAGTCTTATTTTCCAAATGTATTTTATTGCACATTTGACAAGGTTATATTCATATTCAGAGTCATCTCTAGCATGAACGTGACAGTGTTACCCATTTGTTATCGCATATTGCACTGTTTGAAAAACCGTTCCACAGTTGTTGTTTTTCATATCAATTTGGCCCGCTTATTACAGCTAACCAACTGTTCCCGATAAATGACAAAGTTATCATATTCTTATTAAGCATATCACATTTCTGGAAAAAAGGACACACTAGGCAAATGTATTTTTTTCTCTAAAACTCTCTCTCTCCCTCTCTCTCTCTCTCTCTCTAATATCTATCTATCTTGCAGAAATTGTTAAAATACACAATTATAAACACGTACAATATTCTCGTATTGACCTTTTTCCTGTTTCGTTTGAATCTACTTTTGAGGCATCGGTAGATAAAATTATGATCCTTTCTAATTTTTGGTTTCTTAAAACATACACGTCGACGCATTATTTTTCGATAAAAAATGGTACAAGTAGGCAATTATCAGGAAATGCGCCAGTAGAAACAAAATCTCCAAAAACCAAGATGGGAAAAAGACTAAATTGACAATTAGATACTTATAATAAGAAACCACATCGTAAGCCGAGTGGGCAGCTTTTCCCAATAAATGTCAGTTACCCAAACCTAACTAAAAATATGAAAACGCGTATAAGGTGCAATCAGCACAAAAATTCAACATCAAGACATAAAGCAGTAAGAACCACAACAGAAATATCGCCTTGGAACAATCAGTAATATAAAATTACTGGCAGACTTAAAGTAGTCTTATATGGCCATAACTTCACACTAAGCTTCTGCACTGGTTCACAACATTCAGTTAGTTGTTTGGTCCTCGTGGTGAATCTCTAACTAGTCAAGGAATAATCAAGGACAAACAAATAAATCATGATAACAGCCATGATGAATAAAAAACAAGGACTCACGGATTCAGTATGCTGCCCGACGATGGAGACCCTGGGCGCTAAACAATTTACACCAGTTGAACCCCGGTGGGCCAAACAACAGACAAGAAGCTCCGGCCCCAACCAACTAAAGTGAATAGCTTTAAGTCGGGACCATCATGGAGTCTGACGCCCGACCCATCGGCGTGCAATCAAAGAAGTCAGCATAGTTATCAACCATGATTGGGTTAAAAACTACGCACGCAGACTGTCGCATAACATTTATATCCTATACGTTTGTAATGTATTATGATTTTTCTAAACTGAAAAGAAATATTCCTTCCTATAAGTGTCATAAATTTATAAACCAAGTCACCATAACAGTCTGGTTCCGAAAGTCCATCACGTAAAAGCGCGTTTAACACAATATTAAATTTGGGAAATCAATTCATAGTGTTTGCGATAAAATTTAGATTTGTTTTCGAAGTTTATCATATCGACAGCCCTGCTGCAGAAGTTTGGCTGTTAAACATTTATTTCGCATGTTGAAGTCCGCACTACGATTGCAGCCTGTAGCGAACCTAATAAGTTGCAAAATGTATACACCATAATAAGCTCGGCGAGGAACGTCACCATCCAAAAACGTAAAAACTATATCAGAATCATAGTCACCGCGTTTATCATAAATTTTAGAAGTAACAAATCCATTTGCAATAGGAAGATCTAAAAAGAGCGCTTCGGTATCTGTGGTGGGCTTTATTCAACTGTAGTTCAGGTGGATGAATTTGATTGACCATGCCTTCAAAATAAGGATTGTCAATGTTCAAAAGGTCATCGAGGTACCTGGAAGTCGAATTAAAAGCCTCGATGACATCAGCTTGATTTTCATGGTTAATCGAATTCATGAAATCTCTTTCGAAGCAGTATAAAAATAAATCAGCTACGAGAGGAACGCAATTTGTACCCATCGGAATTCCAACCTATTTTCTGTATAACTTGGTTCCAAATCTAATATAAATAGTATCCAGGAGATAGGATAAGGCATCGCATACATTCTGCCATCACCAAAGTGTATATCGACTTTGGTCAGAGGAAGTGAAAAAAGCCTTTCTGTCATTACAGGCAAAATAAAGTGAACCATAGATTTTAATGCTCTTTTGAAAGTCTGCTCTATCAAATCGAGTAGTTTGTCTTTAATCAGATTATGTGGCAATGTGGTATACAGAGTGGAAAAATCATATGTGGACAAGCTCGTCTCACGTAAGATGTAGAAGATGTATCTAAACGTTTTAATACTCTGAATATTCTCACTGATCTCAAAGGACCGAAAGAAATAATATAATCAGGTCTAAGAGCTGACATAAATTTACAGACTGTCTTTAGATTTACAGACTGTCTTTAGATTTAAAGACCTGTGAGTCTATAAAATTTAAGACTAAAACGAAGAAATAGCAACAATTATGAAATACGGAAAATTCGCACTGATAAACAATTGTGATTTGCTTTATTACATAAGCAGTTGCATAGTGCAGAAAAATGTTCATCGTTTATTGACTTAACATTGAATAATGTAAGAAACAAATAAATGTGTTTTGATATACAAAAATTTTCTCCCATATACTATAACTCAACAATTGATAACGCAAGCAATCACATTCGTCGCCAACAATGGTCAAAGGGAGAATAATCAACAAGGAATCCATTTAGTTATTATTTGCTATCCGTACACGGAAATAATGCCATACTTTTACACGAACTTTACACACCGAATATCGTACATGTATAGGTCATTCATTTACGTTAAATATAGAATGCGCTTGTTCTTGGTATTCCAAAATTCGATGAAATACTGCATAAGTCTTTAAATATATAGACTTTACAAGTCTTTAGATTTACAGACTGTCTTTATATCCACAGACTTAACAAGTCTGTAGATGAGGGTCTGGATGGGGTTTAATGATTAATGAATAATGGCCTAAAATTTTTAATGAGAGTGAATAAAGAGCAAAAAATTTAATGATTAGTGAATAATGAGGTCCTAAAGAATAATGAATAAATGTAATTTTTAATGAATAGCAGAGTAATATAATGAATAGTGATAATAACATTTTAAAGAATAATGAATATGCTAAAATTTGGCTATGGAATTGTATTAGTTGGCCTCCCTGACATTCCAGAATTTCATTTTTTTTTCTCGGGGCTGGACGCCCATAGACCCGATTTAGTTCAAATGTTGTATTCATATTTCAGAAATCCTTGAATGTTTGGAAAGACATATGTCTGGAAGCCAACCATGTAGGGACTCACCTCGAGAACAATTGAAAAAGAAATGTGTCATTTGAAGGCAGAGAAAAATAATTTAAATCATTCTGGATGTTTACTGAGCCAGATACTATTTCACTTTTTTGTTTGCTTATGTTATATGTATTTTCTTTTTATTCTATTACCCCACTTTGTCCTTATTATGTATGTTCCAATCCTATAATGATAGTCTTTTCTGTGGATGGACATCATCTTGCTTTTTTATAGGACAAAACATAGTTATAGTGTCTTTTGCAATCAGAAACAAGGCAGCACTAAGAACGTTAATGCAAATCTATCTGGCAATTTACACGTATATGGCGCTACATATTTTTTCCTCGCTCGCTTCGCTCGCTCGGTATTTAAGACATTAATAAATAATAAAATGTTTTGTACAATCAGGCACAAGCACAAATCCATACATCACATAGTTTACTAAATAAAAACATCAGCATTTTATTATAACTTTACCCCTGATTTTTTTCTTTAACCTTTGGTATTCATAACTGAAGAGAAAGATTCAGGGTAAAACTTAGGGCGTATTCAGTATTTAAGGTGGAGGGGATTATACTCCCAACAGATTTAAAAGGGGAAAATAAATCGGTATACTATTTCGGAAAGTTTATTTGAGGCTTTGTGGTCTAGCAGAGTATATATGCTTCTCTCAAGATTTTAATATCAAGGTTGCACTCAGCAGTCTACAATTTAATATCATAGAACTAGTCCTTGTTGCTTGAGATAGGGGATGCCTTAGGTGGGGAACACCTATTTGCTTATGGATATTAGCTGGGTGAAGAAGGTGTGACTAGTAATTATCATATTTTAATGAATAGTTGAGCTAATTTTAATGAATAAGCCAAAATTTTAATGACAGTGAATAAATGGCTAAATTTTTAGTGATTAGTGAATACCAGGACCCCCCATCCAGACCCTCGTAGATTTACAGACAGTCTGTAAATCTAGTAAGTCTGTAGATTTAAAGACTTGAAATGTCAGCTCTTAGACCTGATAATCTGCACTATGGATAATGTACGGGGAGACTTTTTACGGCCGCCACACAGTGCATTGAAACATGCATTCTTAAAGGTTGTTTTATCGAGGGATACAGATATTTGGGATCGTGAAAGCCAAAGCGTCAAGTACGTATTAGTTAACAATATATTGTTTTACATCTCAAATATCCCGGGAAATAAAAATAAGGCCAGATTGCCACCTCTGTCATCTGTTAACCTATTACCTTTCCATATAGCTTAACAGATTTATTATCACCAGTATTTTGGAACACGATTTCACCGTTTTCTTTGTGATCCTCGTACATAAGCTCTACTAAAACATCGAACTCAAGCTTTTCATAGATTCTTTTTGAGAAATTTGAGGTCCCCTCTCCTTTTACCACGATAGGTCCCAGTTCAAAGCTCTTGATAAGATTGACAGCTGCTTTTTGGACCTTCAAACCAATGCCCCTTCTTCTATAATCTTTATGTACACCTAAGGCGACAAAGCCGAGATATTCATCAACCTTATAATATTGATAAAGGTCACATTTATTGTATAATACATCAAGACATTCGAATATCTTTCGTAGTCCCTCAGGTTTAAGATTGGCAGTGTCGAGCTTTTTATCTTTCTTCCCAATACTGTAGGTCCGAGCTGCCACGATTTGTCCGGTGGTGTCAGAAATCAGAATTAGTGAAATATTCTGTTTAATCTGAAATTCATAAAAAGAAGATAGATAACGGAAATGTCATCTGGCCAAGGGACCCTTACATATGTGTGAGCCAACCCGACTTAGTCATTTCCAGTAACAATGGCCACGTTATTCAGCTTTCGGTGACTTCTAATCGGCATTTCATTTTGGTTTGGCAGGTGATAGCATCAAGATAAACCTCAATCTAAACATGCTGAATGAACGGTGAAATCAGTCAAAATACAATAAAAAGTAAAACTGAGTTTCTTTAAGTGCAATGAAAACATTTATGAGATTAGGGATGGGCCATACCGCTGTTTCGGCTACTCAAGCCTCATCAGTAACCAGAAAATCTTGCAACACGGAGCCAGAGAAAATTACGGCGAATTAAGTCTCCTTTGTTAACTTCAGACCCAATAACGTTGCACTATATGCTACGTTCATAAAGTGTGTCGATTTATTTGGTTTTTGCCCCGTTGAACATGTCTGTGCAAGTGCATTTTACGCCAGGGATATATTGCTATTGTATTTAAAGTTTCACGTAATATATGAATAACAATTAATTTACCACAGACATCCATAGTTTTTCCGAATCTTCCGTCCAAGGGTTTATGTGAGCAATGCTTTTATGCATGGGTTCGTCTGGTGTAAAGTTGTCTCTGATAAATTCAAGGACAGCATGATGATAGTCCTCTCTAGCTATTTCATAGTGACATCCTGGTACAGCACACTCCTGTTCTAACTTTATTTTTTCCAAGGCCTGGATAATAGTTTAGAGGTCCAGAGGTATATCATTGAAATAAAATGCTAGGTAAATTTGACCCCTTGATTTTTTTTTTTTTTTTTTTTTTTTTTTTTGGTTTTTGTTGTTTTTTTTTGAAAATACACTTTATAAATACGAAAAGCCCAAAATGCTCAAAAATGCCATAAATGCTGGACTGCGAATTTAGGCGGGTTTCCATATAGGCCAAAATTTACAGTATTTTTTTCTAAAATCATCTTTTACCAAACGATTACATCACAAGTTTCGTGTAACTAAGTGGCAACCTTTTTGGAAATAGCTGCTCACTCGGCTAGCGATATATTCTCATTGTGTTAGTGCCTGACTGTCAATTTAGTTTTTCTTACCTTGGTTTTTGGAATGAGAATGTCCTTCTGATTGCACCCATTTCCTGACCATTGCTTACCTTCAACTTTCTTGAAAATAATTCATTATTAAATGTTTCACTAGAATCGCATTAAAGAAATCCTTTGTTGTTTTTTTTCTACATACGTATGTAAAGCGCCGTTTTTCTTAGATCTGGTCGAACCCTCCATACTAGATGGACTCTTGTTCATAACATGACTTATTTACCTTATCTATTACTTCCTTTGTCAGTTGGTCAGCAAACTTCTTTCGTGTCTCCATTTAGGATCAAAGAACTTCAACATGAAACAAAAGAATAATATTAGTTGTTAGCTGAGCGGCCGAATTCAAGATTTTGTTTGATACTGTGGAAAAAATAGACTTTAAACTGAAGCTCACTGACAACTTGAAAATTATGCATCGTTATGACAGAGTTCACCGAAAAATAAGGCGTCGATGTGTATGTTTTTAGAAAAGATTTTAGTAAAAGTCATTATTCTATCAACCGATGGCTCAAATGAAGGTCCAAAGAAAACGGAAAAATAATCAGCAGCGGAAAAACAATGTTTATAACCTTGTGTTTAACAATTTCTGCCAGAGAGAGAGAGAGTGGGAGAGAGAGAGATAAGGCAAGAGAGAGAGAGAGAGAGAGAGAGAGAGAAGGTAAGAGAGAGAGAGAGAGAGAGAGAGAGAGTTGTAAATAAAAACTTTACATTTTCCCAGTACGTCCTCCTCTTCAAAAATGTAATATGCTTAACAAGAATATGACTCTGTCATTTATCGGGAACAATAGGTTAGCTTCATTAACCGGGTCAAAGTGATAAGAAAAAAGTGAAACGGGTTTTCAAACAGCGCAATATATTTATAATGATATCAAAAGGGTAACATTGGCACGTTCATGCTAGAGATGACTTTGAATATAACCTTGTCAAAGGTGCAATAAAATACAATAAGGAAAACAAGACTGTCAAGTACAAGTCGGTTAAAATTGATAACGTATACATCCATTTTCTTGTTCAGCTTTTAGGCCTACAAGAATTAGACGTCAGATTATAGATATACGTACGTTTGACATACAAAAAGCATAAGAACCTGCTTTGAGGCCTAGCGTTTTCATGTCACGCGCAGGTGGGTTCATTAATTGATCTTGGTATCAGTTATCATACTAATTGAGCCGCCGCATGGGAAAATCAACAATCTGCATAGGTGAAAACAAAGGCGCAGATCAGCTTCGCAGTAACTGCGAAGCTGATCAGCGCCTTTGTTTTTCGCTACACACACGGATAGTACAATTCTTCTACTTTCCAGCCTCTAACCATCTTCTGTGACTGTACAGCCCGGTTTGTGTCGGACCTGGTCAGAATTGATTGTTTTCTCACGCACAGGCTCAATTAAATGTTACACCTACAATTATCACCTTGTCCAGTTGCACACGATGAATACTATGAACGCAATCCGTTCTGTATAAACGGAACATATATTACTGGTTACGGGACGTTTCGCGCAAAATCCAGTTCCTCCCTGGGACGATTCGACCGGGACGATTCGCGCAAAAAAATCAAACGGGACGGTTCGCGCAAAAAAACTGGAACGATTCGCGCAAAATCAAATTAAGAGGTCGATTCACCCATTTTTATAATATTTATATGACAAGTGTTTTGCTTTGCAAATAAGCATGATTCCAATCTCTCTCTAAGCTTGTGAATGTGGGAAGCGATTCATCACTGTGCAACATTTTTGTTGATCATTATATAACTTTATGAAAGGTGCTTGAGCAAAAATCATGCATGTACACGGGTGAATTCGTTTTTACAGTTACAACCTGCAAAATAAATAGGTCAGTAGCATTGTTGGAGTTAACTTTTTAAGTTTTATCTTTTAGTATATGTTTTAATTTTTATCATATTGTCGGCATGTCGACATTAAAAACGTGTGTTGTGTGTTCAAAAAGATGCAAAAGACCACAGCAGGTCCTGAGTTGTGGTTCTTGTGAGGGATGGCAACACCGTGGATGCGGGAAATACGGGTATATTCAGTTTTAATTTTCGACAAACGGGGTGTCGAACCCGCTGGGTAGCCGTGTTGTGTCTTTGAGCAAGCAAATTACATTTGAAAAGTTGATATTACACAATCAAACAAATTAGTGAGTGTTTTGACGTTAAATGCCATAATGTGAGCTTTAAGTCACTTATGTAATTAAATTATTGGCATCATTAAAAAAACATTTCAGATGTTTGATGTTCTCTTCCTTAAATTAAATTGTTTTGCTCATTATCGTGATATGCGTTAACATCTTACTCTGTTTTCTCGTTTGATCGCAAAACAACTTTAGAGGCCAATTCCAAATTAACGACGTTATGACTACTGCACTTGTTGTAATTACATGTTCACCCATTTTAACAATTATTTATTCATCTATTTATTTATTTATTTATTTATTTATTTATTTATTTATCCAGGAATCACAAACTACATATATCAAAAAAAATGAAAAGAAGAAAAGAAAAGAAAAAAATAAGAACATGCAGTTTGTGTGTGATTTATGCAATACGGATGCCGAGAGTGAAACAGTGCCGTCCCGCAGACCGTGCATGTCTGTTCCATTTTTATTTCTTATTGTAAGTTTCCGGCGTATTTTTACCTATCTTCAATTTCAAAACATCAAAGCAACGACTTGTTATTTTATACACGGGTACTATAATTTATGTATATGTACATGTATGTACATGTTCATTGTTTCATGGCTAGCCTTGATAAATAAAATATAAAGGTTTGATCCTTCTGGAAACAGTAAAAAAATTAAGAGGGAGATAGTTTGGACTATATTGCGCAATTTCGGGTAATGAACCCTCATCAGTAGCCCTTTTAAAACCGGCAACGAAAGCCAGACTATTGTACTTTAATTTCAAATATTTACACGAGAAGTCTAAATCAAAGACACATTCCTAAACGGGGTCAAATAATTTAAACATTGTTTAGAAGTATGTTTCTAAACATGAGTGTTTTGAAACCCTGAATATCTTTATTGATCTCAAGGGACCTAAATAAAAATATAATCTGCAGTATGGATGATGTACGGGGAGACTTTTTAGGGCCGCCACACAACACCAGCTGCAGTAATAGCAAATAAAATATAAAGGTTTGATCCTTTGGAAGCAGTAAACAAATTAAGAGGGAGATAGTATGGACTATATTGCGCAATTTCGGGTAATGAACCCTCATCAGTAGCCCTTTTAAAACCGGCAACGAAAGCCAGACTATTGTACTTTAATTTCAAATATTTACACGAGAAGTCTAAATCAAAGACACATTCCTAAACGGGGTCAAATAATTTAAACATTGTTTAGAAGTATGTTTCTAAACATGAGTGTTTTGAAACCCTGAATATCTTTATTGATCTCAAGGGACCTAAATAAAAATATAATCTGCACTATGGATTATGTACGGGGAGACCTTTTAGGGCCGCCACACGGCACAACACCAGCCTTTTTTGTTCCTTCCTTTTAAGAAAACGTTGAAATTATTACTGATAAATACATTTGCGCGAACAGTCCCGTTGGTGAATCGTCCCCTTTATTTTGGAAAAAAATAAGAACAAAACATATTGCTCAGCTCAAAAAATCAAAGATAAAAAATATATTTCCAATAAGTCCATAATTAGTTTTACATACACATTGCATTTTATTTATGAAGTTTGATAAATAAAACCTTGAAATCAAATTTTGAAAAATGCGCGAACCGTCCCGGGAGGAAACGTCCCGTTCGAAAAAAAAAAATGAGCGAACCGTCCCGGGAGGAAACGTCCCGTTCGAAAAAATAAAAATCGCGAACCGTCCCGGGAGGAACTGGCTTTTGCGCGAAACGTCCCGGAGCCCATATTACTACCACCAAATTGAATAAAGTGTTAACTCGACCCATGTGTGATGGTTACCGTTGAAACATTTCATAGTAAGTACCCTGCCCTCATGAGTATCAACCGGGGTGTGTTTGTGTCTGTCACTCTGTATTCCTCAAAGAATAGGGTATGAAAGCCTCAATAGAAACGATGATGAGGAACTAATGCGATAAGAGCCAAAAGCAAACCAAACAAAACCCTAACTCTAACCCTAACCCTGTTCCTAACCCTAACCATAATCCTAGCCCTAAACGTAACCCTTACCCTAATTCTAGCTCTAACAATCACTCCGGCCCTAATCCTTACCCTAGCCCTTACTCTTACCCTAACCCTAACCCAGCCCTTACCCTAAACATAACCCTAACCCTATGCCTTACCTTTACCCTTACCCTTACCCTTACCCTTACCCTAACCCTAGCCCTAACCATAACCATTAACCTAACCCTAACACTAGCCATAAACCTAGTCCTAACCCTAACTGAAAAGCTGGTGCAATCACTGGTTCAATCAGAACCAAAGCCACACCCAAAGCATCCGGATGAGAAACAACCGAAATTACAAATAAGTGCTGTAACAATGAGAATAGATGATTAGCATTAGCAGCTATTTCCTATGGTGTACTCAAAGGGTCAAATGGCTAAAGTAGTTAACCGATTGGTCCATGCTTATTTCGAAATGGGCATGCATCCGCAAATATATGGGTGCACCCGCATATTAAGAGGTTTACCCCTGTTTTCAGATACGGGTTAACCTGCATTTTAGGGGTTAACCTGCAGTATAGAGCTGCATGCCTACTTTAGAGGTGCATGCCTATTTTAGAGGTGAACCCCCAAAAATGCAGGTACATGCCTATTTTAGGGTACATGCCTATTTTAGGGGTTAACCTCTATTTTATAGGTTAACCCCTAATATACGGGTTCACCCCTAAAATATGCATGCTCTGCTATTTAGGGCTTAACCTCTATTTTAGGGGTTCACCCGCATTTTTTGCAGGTGGAAATCTAAATATAGGGGTGCACCCGTAATTTGAAAATACATTTAGGTGTCCATGTCTAAATAGCGGTATACCCCTAAATAGGGAGTGAACCCGTAAAAATAGGAGTTAACCCCTATTTTCAAATTGCGGGTGCAACCCTATATTTAGGGGTTGACCTGCAAATATGCGGGTGCACCCCAAAATAGAGGTTAACCCCTAAATAGCGGTGCATGCCTATGTTAGGGGTGCACCTGTTCTTTTAGAAGTGCGCCCGTAAAATAGAGGTTAACTGCTAAAATAGGCATGCAACCCTAAAATAGGCATGCGCCTGCATTTTAGGGGCCCACCTCTATCGTAAAATAGGGGTGAACCTCTAAATATGCGGGTGCACCCCTATATTTGCGGGTGCGTGTCTATTTTGAAATAGGCATGGACCGATCGGTTAACCACTTCGGTCATTTTGACCCTTCCAGTACACCTGTGGTATGTCTGTGTTTATGCTTGATGCGTTGAAGACAGTAGGGCTGTTCAATACGATGAATTGCTTGCTTTAAAAGATTCGCTCGATTAGTCGGAGAGGTTTAAGGATGTTTCCGATTAGCTGGGTGAGTTGAAGGACAATTTTAAAGAGATGACGGATGAGTTCGATGTACGCGATGAGCGAGAACATGTGCTTAGCTGAGTTGAATTGTAATCTTTAATCACTCATCGTGCCAAATCTTGTGTTTTGCAAACGTATGTTCTGGCAAATTTCTGGCCCGGTAGTATGGAGTAAACACGGAAGAGGAATAATTCTACAATTTACGCACTGTTGTGCTTAAAAATTATATTTCCTTGACTTCACATCGGGAAGAATACAAAAAGGAAAGAAACAAAAAGATTTTGTTTAACATGATGAGATGTATGAAAACTTTGGTGCTATTCAAACTCATTGTGTGTCTATGGGGTGTGGTGTAACATAAGTCTCATCTTTTCGACGTTTAACAAGTTGTGGTGTATTTTTGCACTATCCCTAGAGTGTAAAATTATGCTAAATTATGGCTGGCCTACTAGCTTGGAAGACAATATGACAGATTTATTATATATACCATATTTTTGAACACGACCTCTCCATTTTCTTTGTAATTATCGTAAATCACTTCTGCTGAATTATCAAACTAAAGCTTTTCAAGTATCTTTTTCGAGAGATTTGTCTCTTAAAAGAATGGGACCTAGCTCGAAATTCGTTACCATGGCGACAGCTGCTTTTTGAATTTTTTAAACCAATGTCTCGTGTTCTGTAGTCTTTGTGAACACCCAGGGCGACAAACCCTATATATTCATCAGCGTTATAATGATCGTTAACATCACATAGTTTGTTCAATGCTACGGTGATACCAAGGATCGTTCGTAGTCCGTCTGACTCAATACTTTTAATGTCCTATGGTTCAGCTTTCTTTGCAATGTGTGAAATATGGATTGCGCTCTATTTGATCAGTAGTATCTGAGATCAAAAGAAGTGGTATACTCCAATTTATCTGAAATAAAGGAGTTTTATGCACACTATGGTCTGTTCGTATAGTTCACTTCTCTGTATTGGCTTGCGATATGTTCTCAGTCTTTGTACCAGTACCTAATTGTTCTTCCACCTCCGTTTCTGGGACGTTTGTTCTGATTGTCACAGTTCTTGAGCATTGCTTTCTCTTACCTTTTCGTATCATTTTTACTTTAAATGAAAAAAATATATATATGAGGGTTGTCATAAAAGCTCCATTACATCCACTGTTTTGCCAAAACCAGATCTTACAACAATTATGGTCATCAACTACCATATCTTAGGGCTTTTGGGGTAATTTTTTGTTCGACTTCTTGCATCTGTTAAAATGCAGTAGGGTTTTGTTGCGCCCCTACTGCAGTGAAGCAGGTCTAATGACGTTGCCGTTAATTGTGATTGTTTTCTTCATATTTTGCAGTTTGGGTAAATATGCTACATACAAGAAATCTATTTGAAAATTATCTTTATATTTAATGATGCTGTAGCATATATTTGAAAATTTAAGTAAAAAAAATCAAAAGCAAATTATCAAAATAGTACTATAAATATCAGCCATGGAAAATATTAATCATTAACTAATGTTATCCTCTGTTAATCACTTCAAATGTTTCAGAAGGTCAAGTTATATTACTGTTTGCTGAAATATCGTTTTGAAAATATATCTTGTGTAATAGTATTGAAGTTCCCAACTTATATGAATCTAAACAATTGCTAGGTTTCCATTAAAGAACATATTTTAGATGTTTAAACATAATGACCCTGTAACTTTGCTCCGCATGTTTTTGCCGACGTCATAATTTTGTCGTTGAAATTTAATAGGTAGGCTTCTTTATTTTCCCCCCAAACTATCAAATTGTCATCAACTTTCATAAGATCACCACTAAATGATGTGC
Organism: Rugalucina vietnamica; assembly: GCA_964017185.1. Taxonomy (NCBI): domain Eukaryota; kingdom Metazoa; phylum Mollusca; class Bivalvia; order Lucinida; family Lucinidae; genus Rugalucina; species Rugalucina vietnamica. Next base: position 54,659,106 of record OZ024875.1, on the reverse strand, counting down.
ATAGAACGATAGTAAGGCTGGTATATTTTCGAAATGATCACACTACACCTATATTGATTTAGCAGTTTGCGAAAAATGGAAGCTCCAAAAACATGTAGCATAATTTGACTTGCTCCGGTCATACCTACTCATGGTTACCAAGGTAACTGTAGCAGTGAGGTCATTGATCTGAGTGACATGTTTTACGGTAAAACAAGTTCCACTATGACCAATAATTCTGCATGAGAATCTTTGATTGGTTCCTGTTATGTGTTCAGAATAAAAAGCATTTGTAACGGGACTTTTGGGACAAGCCACGTACATACTAACTGTTTTGTGGTATAACTTTTGGTAAAAGAACAACCAAGCTATTTTCTAAGTTTATTCGGCTACATACTAACTAGATCTGCAACATCAAAACCAAGCATACATTATCAAAGATGTTATCATGAGTGACAGTAGGTAGAACTGAAAGGCGGAGCCAATAGGCAATAATAATTTGGCATTATCCAAACACTAACTTTGCACCAATTCATTTGCTATACTAAATGAACGAAGTTGACTTTTTCAATCCACACCAGTTTGATTCACGTTTAGGATACCAGTAGTAATTTTCTGTATATGTGTAACTTTTCGAGAAAATTTCTGTAAGTAAAATGAAATAGGGGTCTTATTGATGCGTCTCTCAGACATTTTTACTCTCTTTGCCTGTATTCGTAAAATAACATGTCACGCTTGTGAAAGGTAATGCTGTTAATCAAAGCAGAAATCGATGAAATTAACCTTACAACAGGTGCCCACATAGCTTCTACATAATCCGTCCAGGGACACAGATGCGTGATGCTTCGAGACAATGGTTCGTCACGCCAGAACGCCAGAACTGGCCCCAAGGTTATAAAACTTTTTTCAAGCTCAGCTCAGCTGAGCATGAAATTTCAACTGCTCTTAAATGTTGAAATAATCAAAATTAGTGGAAAATTCAGGTTCAAAACTCAAAAACTAGTACATGTAATTTATCCTGCACGGCGAACTCTGGATCTGACTAGATTTTCAGAAATGCCTGAAAACATAAAAGGCCTGAGAACACTACGTAAGACAAGGGGCATCCGTATTACCTTCTGCTGAGATATAATCATCTCATTATAACAATCACTTATTGCCTTGGTCATCAGTATAGGCCATAAGTCCAAAAAACAGTAGTACCACTTTAGCTTATTCAGAGTCTTCTGTGTTAAACATCAGAGGTACCGCATCGGGTGGCGATTTTAGAGCAACTTTAGCGTGATGTGCAGCCCGGCGCGGAAACTTTCACTTTGATGCAACATGCAAGTAACACTTTTAACCCATATTTAACGAATGTATTCTCCTATCAACATCAGTTGGATGAGTCCACTTTCATTTTTATGGATGTTATGTGTGATTTTTATTTTTTATCTCATTTTTCGATGTAATTCAGATGGGATGCCGCGTTCTTTAACGCAAAATGGCATCTGAAGCATAACGCAACACTGCCAATTTGAAACAAATTTATAGAATCCAGAAAGAAGATTTATCCGAGCAGTGGCTTATTTACACTTGTAACTGCGTAATTACGGAAGTGAAACCAATAAGTAATAGTATATATATTTTAAAAGCATAAATAAACAAGTTTCTGAACCAGGTTTTTGAAAAGCATTGGTTATGGTACAAAATCAAATTAAATGGCATGTAAACGTTCAAAATCACTGTACGGTATTCAAGGTAAGACTCTCTCTCTCTCTCTCTCTCTCTCTCTCTCTCTCTCTCTCTCTTAAACCTGGTTAGGCAATTTTGTATCCAGATTTTAAATTGCATCATAGTTTAGATCATTCATTACCCAAAACAAATGCGTAAGTAAAACATTTTTAACTATATATAGACAATGATCTATTAAATCATTGTATGCATATATAGTTTAAAAGTTAACTTGTTGACTACATATACGCTGTGTGGAATGACATGGTGTCCAATTATTAAATGTCTATCACTCTAGGATCTAGGGGAGTTGATGAGGATTTTAAATGATAGAAAGTGTCGCAGTGATATTTGAAATATTTCAAAGTATAAAAAGACCGAACGATTTATGGTAAACGAAAATAGAGGAAACGAAATTTTCACATCACTTTCACTTTCACGATTCACGTAAGAGCGCTGGGCAATTTTTTTCCAAGACTCATGATGGCCCATGGTAAAGCACCTCAGAGTCAGCTATTCCATGAAATGATTTCAGATAAACTAACCACCACAAAGACTGGACTCCAAGAAGAAGATTTTGAAGTGACAAAGAAACTACGCCGTATTAAACTTCGCTATGACCACTTGTATCAGATAGTGCACGACTTGTCACAGTGTTATGGGCATTATATGTACAGCTACAGACCAGCCTTGATTCGGTATATCAAACTGAAAGCAATGATCAATGAGTGTATACAGCGGTACGCCGAGAAAATAGAAACCATTTATGACGCGCTAGAGAAAAACATAGGGAGTCGGGGACTGCTAGAGAAAAATATTGAAATTAACACAATAATGTCAGATTACGGCTCTCTCCACAAAGCTGAGCTAAAGTCCGACATCGTTAAGAAGAACCAAGAAATAGATCGTCTTCTGTCACAAACAGAACAACTACAAGCCTCTATAGAGAGACTACAAAGAGAGTATAACATCTCCAGAGACTATGGGATTGTTAAAAGGTATAGACTGATGAAGGAAATGATTCTGAAAACAATTAGAGAGATGAGACAATGCCATAATCCAATGTATGAACTTCAGTGGGTGGAGAAGGATAGGTCACGTGGTGCAACGTGTGAACAAACATTCTTTTATGTGCGGTCTGCCTCATTTTGACATATAACAGTCAAACAGGAACATTTTCCCATTTTCTCATTAAACAATGAGCTGGCTGTGTCAGTCCATTGTGACTATGCTAAAGCTATCAAAGGGCGCTGTTTATGTGATAAAATGTATTCAGCGTAAATGAAATAAAAATAAATAAGTAAATTGATACAGTGAAAATGTGAAATGAATATCACTAAGCAACTAAAGTGAATTAAAGGCTAACAAATTGTGGTTTAGGTTCAGATAAAAGCAATGTCAGCCGCATCATGAGAAAACCAACATTTTGCATAGGCGAAAACAAAGGCGCAGTTACAGCAAAGCTGATCAGCGCCTTTATTTTCGCTACAAGGATAGCAATTCCTCTGCTTTCAAAAACCGAAATTTCCTGCCTCTAGCCATCTTCTGTGCTTGTACAGCTGGATTTGTGACAGACCTGTTCGGAAACCACATTGTTGGTTACTGTGGCGAACACCTGTCGTAAGTTAAAATATCAACCTGAATTTTACATGTTTAGTGTCTTATGCCACATAGAATATATTATTTTCTATAATTTCAACTGCTACATTAATGTTCTGTTATGTGTCTATCACTCTTAGTTACCAACATGTAAATCTGAAGTAACGTCACGATGACCTAAAATCATTAGACATAATGTTATTAATAGTAAAAGTTCTAAAATACAATATTGATAAATGCTTCAGGCCTACTAATAAACAAAGTCTAAATATTCGCGTAGTATTCGCGTCTCAATTTGTGTCTTATTTAAGTGCCCGTTTCAGTAACACTTTCACTTTATGTATGTAAATGTATATCAAGTCAAGTTTGGTTGGCTGAGTTGCTACCACGTTTGGAAAGAGCTGCTAACTCGCATGACCGAATGCTCTCTTTGTATTGGTTCATAATTTTAATTAGTTATTTTTCACCATCTTTCGCTCTGCTTGCGCCGATTCCTGATCTTTCCCTATATTGTTAACTTTGTGTACCTTGTCGATGATTTCTTGAGTTAAACCATCAGACAATGTTTTTCCTTTCTCCATTTCGGGCCCTGCAATTTTAAATGAAGTTCAACATAAATACTTCTTGCATGGTTTCTCGATCTTCTAGACACACCATGGATAATTATTTGGAACACAAATATGGGACCGACTGCAATTCTTTTCTATTAGCTTTTATAGCCAGTTCATTGAAAGTCGCTCGATATGAATGATTTGTCAAAGCCAACCATCTCTCGTATTTCGTCTTTTCGTTGCATTATAAACATATTTTGTACAGACATATATTTAACGTCTCTAATGAGAGAGAGAGAGAGAGAGAGAGAGAGAGAGAGAAAACACAGACAACGTTTGTTCAGCTATACAACCAACAATATGGTTAATTCCTCCATGACAAAACATATTCTTGCAGGTATCAAACTCGGGGAGAATTTAAACGCCCTACAAGTATGTTCCCATATACTTACAACTCCTAGTGTCAGAACATAACCTCTATTAAGTTAATCAAAAGGTTACATCATAGTGCAGCTCCTATACACTTGTAAATTACAACATGGCTACATGCGCGATGAAGTTTTATTCTCCCAGAGATAAATATATACGAACGCACAAATGATTTTAAGTAAAAAAAAGCAAAACTAGGCAATGATCAGGAAATGACGCAGTCAGAAAGAAATTCCCACTCCAAAATTTGAGGTGAGAGTAAACTAAATTTACAATCAGGAACTTATACTAAGAGAACATATCATAAGCTGAGTGAGCAGCCATTTCCCAGTAGGTGGCTACTCAGTTATCCGAACTGAACTAAATATATAAAAACGTACATAAGGTGCAAACAGCGCAAAATTCAACGCCAAAACATGTAACAATTTGAAGCACAACATAAATATTTTATTATGGCACACCATACTATGTAACAAGAAGTATGAAGAGTAAGTTCACTTCGTGGCTCTTTCCACAAGTTTCAACTAAACTCAAAGATGGCCCACAGGATCCACGAGTTTCATAATTATAATATAGTTAATCAGGCTTATTTAATGTGCAAATTTACTGTTTTAGACCTAAATAACGTGTAGTATAATAATTTTAGTAAGTCATATTTTAAAAAAAATTTATTATTGAATAAGATTTGCTAAATGTACAAACATAAACACATTTACCGTTTTAGAAAAAAATGACTATTAGCATTATAATTTATATAAGTCTGTCTTATTCAAAACAAAAGTTAACTAGAAAATGTGTTTATGAAACACTATGCCCCCAACTGGTAAGTCACTTTCAAGATGTAAAAATGTCCAAAAAATGACTAAGTTCAAATTGTGAAAAAAAGTGACAAAAATTAATCTGAGGAGCATATCCCAACCACATGCATATCTTCAAAGCATGGTCACAATGTCTGCAAAGTTTCAAAAGTATCGGTATTAAATTGTAGGAGGAGTTGCGCACACAAGGTACCCTCTATCCATTCACTAAAATGCCTGAAAAAATGTGACTTCAGTTCAAATTGTGAAAAAAAAATGACAAAAAATAATCCAAGGATTACATCCAAACCACATGCATATCTTCAGACCATGCCCATAACACATGTAAAGTTTTAAATGAATTGGCATGAAACTGTAGGAGGAGTTGCGCACACAAGGTAACCACTGCCCTTTCATTTTCATTGTGAAAATGCCCGAAAAATGGCTAAGTTCAAATTGCGAAAAAAGTGACAAAAATTAATCTGAGGATTATATCCAAACCACATGCATATCTTCAAAGCATGGTCACAATATCTGTTAAGTTTCAAGAGAATCAGAATAAAACTGTAGGAGGAGTTGCGCACACAAGGTACCCACTATCTATTCACTTTATCAAGAATTAAAAAGGGAAATAAATCTCACAGAATGGGCCCCTAGCCCCTTGAATTTACTGAAAGAAAAAATATGGGTCCTCTTAATTTTCATATACAAACTACATACCAAATTTCAAGATCCTAGCTCTAAGGGTTCCTGACCGAGTGCTAAGTGTTACTCACGCATCACAGACTGGACTGGACGGACAGACCCAAACCAATATGCCCCCTCAACTTCTTCGAAGTTGGGGGCATAAAAATATACTCAATCTTAGCACGTGTATTTAATGATCTTATCAATGTCTTTCATAACTGATGTCTTTCAGCTGTTTTACTTTTGTTGATTTTATACATTTGTTGTTAAATAGTCGGTTAAAAAGCTCATCAGTGCTCATGTTGTACTGTTATGATACTTGCCGACTCAAAATGAATCTTATCTTAACTTCACAGAGATCTAGCCAAGCTGTATGGTCAAAGTAAAGATAACGCAATCAGATTTTTCTTGTTTATAGTAAACGTGTGTACATGACAATACCTTTGTAAAACATTTATTTCAAGCATTGTTTTATGATAAACAGCTGTTCTTACAAGCACATGTGATTTGTGATTGGTATAAAGGTAAAAGTTGGCAATGATCAGGAAAAGGCGCAATCAGAAAGAGATTCCACTCCAAAAACCGAGGTGGGCAAAAACTAAACTAACAACCAGGCACTTATACTATGAAAACTTATCGTAAGCCGAGTGAACAGCTATTTTCCCCCAATAGGTGGTCACTCATTTACCTAAATTTAAATAAAAATATGAAAACGTACATAAGGTGCAAACAGCACAACAATTCAACGCCAAGACATAAAACACTAAGTATCACCACAGAAGTATCGCATCGGAACGATCAGTAATATAAAATTACTGAGGGCTTAAACCGGCTTTACAGGAATCTAACCTCACCCTCAGCTTCTGCAGTGGTTCACAACATTTAGTTAATTTTCGGTCCTCGTGGTGAATCTCTAAGATAAGGATCGGTGGGTTTTTATCTTCATAATTTTTATGCGACTTTGCATTATGACATAATATGACATGCATTTACTTTATCTTTTTTACATGGGGCTTAAACCGGCTTTACAGGAATCTAACCTCATCCTCAGCTTCTGCAGTGGTTCAGAAACATTTAGGTAATTTTTCGGTCCTCGTGGTGAATCTCTAAGATAAGGACCGCACGGATAAGATCGGTTGGTTTTTATCTTCATAATTTTTATGCGACTTTGCATTACGACATAATATGACATGCATTTACTTTATCTATTTTACATAATGTAGAAACCTCTTAATTGTTGCACGAATTTCGCGAAGGCCATGGCTGCTCTGTGTTCGTCCATATCTTTGAAAACAATCTCGCCATCAACTTTGAAGTCCTTGTATACTACCTCACCGAGAAAATCGAAACCTGCCTTTTCGAATACTTTATTCACATAATTTCCAGAACCCTCGCCTTTCACAATTATACCACCGAAGTCCAAGTACTTAATTAATGCTAAAGTTGCGTTCATGAATTCAAGTCCTATCCCTCGTTGTCTAAAGTCTTTATGAACAGCTAGTGCCATGAACTCTATGACTTCGTCAACTTTGTTACGTTCGTATACATCAATCCGTGAGTTTATAGCTTCTCCAAGTTGCTCTAGTTTCTTGCGTCCTTCTGAAACAGGCCCATCGTCATTGTGAGATTTTTCTTCATTATGGACTCCGTTTTTCTGTTCTTTGTGTTCATAAAGGGTTTCGTTGGTATGTTCATGATTTTACTGACCTTCTTTACTCTCACTGCTACAATTTCATCTGTAGTGTCGGAGACCAGGATCAGGGACATGTTTTCTTTCACCTGTTTAATGATTTGTTTGTCCATGATGATTCATTGACTAGTTAGAGATTCACCACAAGGACCGAACAACTAACTAAATGTTGTGAACCACTGCAGAAGCTGGGGGTGAGGTTAGGTACCTGTAAAACCGGTTTAAGCCCGCCAGTAATTTTATATTACTGATCGTTCCAAGGCGATACTTCTGTGGTGGTTCTTATTGTTTTATGTCTTGGTGTTTAAATTTTTTGTGCTGTTGGCGCCTTATATATGTAATCATATTTTTAGTTAAGTTTTGGTAACTGAGTGGCCACCTATTGGGAAAATAGCTGCTCATTCGGCTTACAATATGTTTTCATGGTATAAGTACCTGATTGTTAATTTAGTTTTTTTCCCACCTCGGTTTTTGGAGTGGGAATCTTTTTTCTGATTGCGCCTTTTCCTGATGGTTGCCTACTTGTACCTTTTTAGAAAGGTATTGTCATGTACGTGGGTTGGGATTTAAGTTCGTAGACTTACTTTGTAAAAGATCAGATAACTGTCACACAGAAATTAAAATGCTATAATCTGAAAATACATTATTTTACCTATCATATAAGGTATAAAGCATTGTTCTACTCAAAATGGTATTCGCACAACAATGAATTTAATACAACGACCTTTCATCACCCGGGGCACGTCGTGGAAATTCTGACGTCAAAACTATGTCAAATTTCAATAAGTGTCAGCATTAAAACGCCTTGTTTGTAACCAAACAACAAGCCATGCCTTTACTTATTTGCAAGATTTCCTTCAGCGATTTCGGAATTATTATTGTGAAAATACTGCGATCATCAGATATAGTTCTTATGCATAACTTTCTATGCGTATCATGCATATCAGTGTTTTAAATCAAGAATGTTGGCCGTAGCATTTGAAGACTAATTGTAGACAAAAGCATTTATCATCCTTAAAATTCAAGTACCTCCATCTGAAATTTCACATACCATTTTAAAATACCACTGCATGATCTGTTCCACAACTGTACAACACATCCCTATCATTTTGAATGTTTTTTTGCGGGTATTTTGGCTAATCAAACATAAGATTTGATCAATGCTGTTGTTTCAACATTGCCTGTTAACGCCATTTTTCTTTTCCAAGCAGCGCGACTGGAAATACTGCTTCTCCAAATACAAATCAAGTCGTCGATATAATGCTTAAAAATTTAAACTGGGATAACAACATGATGCTGCAATGCCTTAAACTGATTTAGAGCAAGTTTTGGTTTACAATATGATAATTATTGGTGTGTTCTTCAATGCCAAATAACTTCAGAATTGTTAAAAATTCGACGTGCCCCGGGTAGCGAAACATATGTTGCTATGGAGACCATTTTATGAGCACTGCGCAAAGTGTCTTGAAAAGTATTGTAAATACGAAACAAGGAGACGTTGTTTCTTTATAATAATGCATCAAATATCGGATAAATGCTGTAATATTCAATCAGTAGCCAAAGTCTACGAACTTAAATCCCAACCCTTGTACATACGTTTACTATAAACAAGGAAAATCTGATTGAGTTATCTTTACTTTGACCATACAGCTTGTCTAGATCTCTGTGAAGATAAGATAAGATAGGTTAGATAAGATAAGATAAGATAAGATTCATGTTGAGTCTGCAAGTATCATAACAGTACAACATGAGCACTAATGAGCTTTTTAACTGACTATTTTAAAACAACAAATGTATAAAATCAACAAAAGTAAAACATCTGAAAGACATCAGTTATGAAAGACATTGATAAGATTATTCAATACATGTGCTAAGATTGAATAGAGTACGTACGTATATTTATATTTAACTTTTGTTTTGAATAAGGTTTATATAAATCATAATGCTAAAAGTCAATTTCTTCTAAAACGGTAAAATATGTATGTACATATAGTAAATCTTCTTCAATAATAATAATTCTTTAAAATATGACTTACTAATATTATTACACTACACGTTATTTTGGTCTAAAACAGTAAATTTGCACATTAAATAAGCCTGATTAACTATATAATTATGAAACCCGTGGATCCTATGGGCCATCTTTGAGTTAAGTTGAAACTAGTGAACTTACTCTTCATACTTCTTGTTTATAAGTTCCTGATTGTAAATTTAGTTTTCTCTCACCTCAAATTTTGGAGTGGGAATTTCTTTCTGACTGCGTCATTTCCTGATCATTGCCTAGATTTGCTTTTTTACTTAAAATCGTTTGTATATATTTATCTCTGGGAGAATAAAACTTCATCGCGCATGTAGCCATGTTGTAATTCACAATTGGAGCTGCACTATGATATGACCTGTTGATTAATTTGCAGTTGTAAGTATATGGGTAAGACATTTTGCCATTAGTTCGAAAAAACAGAAATATTTTACCACTGGACGATTTTAATTAGTTAATCATCAACCCACCATATTTCATGCTCCTGTAGCTTAGCTGTCAATCACATAGGTTTTCAGAAGATTGAATTTTAAAGCTTGAGAAGTGGCCTCGCTCTACAAACGATAAGTTGGTTGAAAAAACATGGGTCAGCCATTTTTGAAGAGTCAGTATGAAAAATTTAAAAAAACCTTAAACTTCAAAACAGGCTAAACTCGGTGAACTGATGAACAGACAGACCAAAATCAAAATGCAAACCTATATGAGCCACGTCATGAGAAAACCAACAATTAATAAGTTTCCGAAAAGGTCCTACAAAAACCGGCCTGTACAATCATAGGGGCAGACTAGAAGCTTGAAATTTTGGATTTGTACTATCCGTGCAGCGAAAACAAATGTGCTTTTGCGCCTAACAAAGGTGCTTTTGAGCCTTTGTTTTCGCCTATGCATGTTGTTGGATTTCTTATGCAGCAGCTCATATACAAGTTGGAGGTTCAATACATACGAGTAAAATTAATTTCAAGAAAAAAGATATTCTGAACCACAAGAAAAAAAAACAAACCAGAGGACCAGTGGTCCTGATATCGCTCACCTGAGATTTTGTCTTTGATGAATGACCTTTGGCTAAGGCCATGTTGGCCAACTTGACCTCAAATACTCACATAATTATTAACACTATAAACTGTCTGTATCTACTAACTTTCAGATCTTTCTGGCAATATTTGACCTTTCTGTTTAAATTAACAGTTTAATAGGTCAAAGTCAACCCAAGGTCATGATTTATATAAACTATGAAGGGCCAGAGCCCCTAATGCTACATACCAAGTTTCATTGAAATCGGTCCACCGATTCCAGAGAAGTTGATTTTTAAAGGATTTTACCACATATATGGGCATGGCAGCCATCTTGGTCATGTGACCTGGATCATTTTAATTCATTTATATAAACTTTGGTTACCCCTTCCTTAGGATACCACATATAAAATTTGGCTTTGATTGGTGAAGTGGTTTCCGAGAAAATTAAGTTTTAAATTTAATATGTAAATGACTTTTGGCCAATGTCAAGAGATGACCTTGACCTTGAATACTCATAGGACTTCATTAACTCAATAAGTTGTATGTATGTCACATATAAAATTTGGCTTCGATTGGTGAAGTGATTCCTGAGAAAATTAAGTTTTAAATTTAATATGTAAATGACCTTTGGCCAAGGTCAAGAGATGACCTTGACCTTGAATTCTCTTATGACTTCATTAAACCAACAAGTTATATGTATCTACCAACTTTCAGGCCACAGGCCACAAAATTTCCTGAAAAATCCATGTTTTCCATTAAAAAGCCTATGTGACCAAAGTTGACCTTGCCATAAAATAGGTCAAGGTCAACCCAAGGTCATGATTTATACAAACTATGGTGGGCCAGAGTCCCAAATGCTACATACCAAGTTTCATTGAAATCGGTCCACCGGTTCCAGAGAAGAAGATTTTTTAAGGTTTTTACCATATATGGGCATGGCCGCCAATTTGGTCATGTGACCTGGACCATTTATACAAACTATAGTTCCCCCTTCCTAAGGATGCTCCAAATGAAGTTTGGCATTGACTGGACCAGGGGTTTCAGAGGAGAAGATCTTTGAAAAGTGTGAACGACGACAACGACGACCACGACGACAACGACAATGACGACGGAGCATGGCCATCCTATAAGCTCACCTTTTGAGCCTTCGGCTCAGGTGAGCTATAAAAAAGTATAAAAATCGAATGCAAAAACGTTCACAACTCAGTTTTGCACAGTTTGTTCAAATGCAGCTTTCTAATATAAAAGGTGGACAGGAAAAACAAAAGACCTATTAAATATCACTTTTAATTTTACTTTAACAAATGTTATGTTAACAAAATAGTCTATATAAAAGATTCATTTTGATTTCGATAAGAAGGTTAACAACTAAAAGAATTTAAAAACAACGCATTTGGCCCTTGAAGAACCATACAAAGCATTTAGACTAATTGGCTGTACTCTAGATCTAGATCACTTGACCCTTCTCATCGGGAACTACATTAGGTGCACTATCTGTAATTTTGACCCCTTAAAATCCTCTTTAATGACACAGAATTCTAAACAGAATGCAGTATTAAGCTTACGCACCAACTTTAAAAGCTTTTTTATTTGCAGCATCTGTAAGAAACATTGACAAAAATACTATTTTTATTATCCAAAATTTTGAAAAAGCTAAAATTTGTAATCAGCAGACTTTTCTTCATTATCTAACGTAACATTTTTAATAGAAAATTAAACTAAATTTTCTGGCTATGAGAATGGAAACTGAGGGAAGTATTTACCAGATATTGGGAGAAAAGATCCAAAATGTAGAATTCTGGTAAATATTTGAAATAATCAGAAACAAAACTTAATAAAAATTGCAGATAGTGCATCTTTCATGTTTTTACATTTCAACAAAATACAATGATTTACCTTATTTTAGATTGTTGTTTTTACGAAGCAAAACCTCGAAGCAATATGTATCTTCCTTCGAGCCAAAACATAGTACTGATCAGCACTGAACGTGTCTATTTTTCCTATCTATATCTGTGTACAATTGTAAACGTAATTGAATTTATCAATTTCAAGTATTATACTAAACATGTAATAATGCATAAACCATAATGGTTATCATTTATTATGAAAAGGAGAGACAGTTTAAAATGTCATTACATGTAGTTTTAACATTAGTTTTGTCATTAGTGACTTTGCTCCTTTACTGAAACAATGGTCCTGTTACAACCTACATGTATTAATAAAATTATGCATTGACTAAAGAAATAATTGTAAGACAAAGACAAGAAAATGCACTAGCAAACTATTAATTTGGCAATTCTGACCAAGGACCCTCTATCGAGGGTCCTTGTTCTGACACAGATCGTATGTCAACAGTCAACAGTCATGTTAGGACATCTTGTTCATTTTATGGAATTTCTACCCAACTTTAGGACATCATGATGTCCAACATAAGCAAGTAAACAACAAAGGCTTATATATGAGGTGTCTCATGAGGAAACAAACAATGTGATTTCCAAACAGGTCCAACACAAATCAGGCTGTACAGTCACAGAAGCAGACTAGAAGCTTGAAATTTCGGATTTAAGAAGAAAAGAGAGTGTGTACTATCCTTGTAGCAAAAACAAAGGTGCTTATCTGTGCCTTTGTTTTCGCATACCGGCGTATGTGAATTGTTGGTTTTCTCATGATGCCGCTGGTTTGACTACCACTTTTCCTGTGCAGGCTACCGATTAAATGTTACTTGATGGTGCAACAGCTACTGCGATCCTGCATGTATGGTATGAGCCTGTGCATGAGAAAACCAACAATTTGGGTTTCAGACCAGGTCCGACACAAACCAGGCTGTACAGTCACAGAAGCAGGCTAGAAGCTTGAAATTTCGGATTTAAGAAGAAGAGAGATTGTACTATCCGAGTAGCGAAAACAAAGGCGCTGATCAGCTTCGCGGTTACCGCGAAGCTGATCTGCGTCTTTGTTTTCGCCTATGCAGATTGTTGGTTTTCCCATGCACAGGCTCGTATATAAGCATGTAGGTGCTGATGACCTCCAGGTTGGGGCCATTTCGGACCTCAGGAGCATGATAGGCAGGATTTATGTGGAGCACCATATAATATTGCTGCATACTAAAAATACAAGCTTTGGGTCTTGCGGTTTCAGAAACTTTTTCATGTCTTTTTTTTTCTAATTAATATTTATAATAATTATGCCTCCCAAGACATGCCCTGTATAGACTTTAGGGACATGGTTGGCATGATTTACAAAGAGGATAGCTAAATATGGCTGCTAAACAAAGTCCATGTATAGAGGCCCTGGATCTTGTGGTTACAGTAAAGAATTTTTTTTTTGTTTTTCCCATTGTAAGTATATTGGAGCTATCTGTTGCCATAGAAACCATGTTTTGATACAAACTGCCTTGTGGTCTGGTCTTCATGCAATCAATCCCCAAACCCAATGATGGTTCAAATGAAATTTGCTAGGGATTGTCCAACTAACTTAAGAAATATTCTTGTGGACGAATCAAATGACGGATCATCAGAAAAACGTCTGTGTAATGTATATCCCCTTAAACAGTACTTTTATATAGAAAATTGGATTTTGCAGGGGTTTACCTATTTTTCTTATTTTTGATCCAAAGCATAGATTGTGGGTACTCATTAGAAACGCCTCGGTTCAATCTCTGTTTTGAGCAAAAATAAGAATAATACAAAACCAGAGGACCAATGGTCCTGTAAACGCTCACCTGAGATCTGGGATATGCGACTCAAGTTGACCTTGCAATAAAATAGGTCAATGTCATCCCAGGGTCATGATTTATACAAACTTTGTAGAGCTTCATTCCCTGATGCTTCATACCAAGTTTCAAAATAATAGGCCTTCTGGTTCTGGAGACAAAGATTTTTAAACATTTTTGCTATTTACAGCCATGGTGGCCATCCTGGTATAGTGACCTTGACCCTTTATACATATAAGTTTCATTCTCCCTTCCTAACAATGCTCCACATAAAGTTTAGCTTTAACTGGCCAAGCGATTTCAGAGAAGAAGATGTTTGAATATCATGGTCATATACATGTATATAGCCCTGTGGCAGGGGCAGACAACCCCCTGGGGTCTTTTAGTTTCATAAACATAAATCTTCAGTCCATTTACATACTCCCAGCAACTTCCCCCCCCCCACCCCCCCCCCCCCATTTAATTACATTTTACTTATTTTCCTCATTCAAATGCATTAGCGACCTAAGTTGACCTTGTCGTAAAATAGGTCAAGGTCATCCCAGGGTCATGATTTATATAAACTTTGTAGAGCTCTATTGCCTGATGCTTCATGCTAAGTTTCAAAATCATTTGCCTTCTGGTTCTGGAGAAGAAGGTTTTTAAAGGTTTTTGCTATTTATAGCCATGGCGGCCATCTTGGTCATGTGACCTGGACCATTTATACAAACTTTCGTTCCCCCTTCGTGAGGATGCTCCACATTAAGTTTGGCTTTGATTGGCCAAGCGGTTTCAGAGAAGAAGATGTTTGAACATTGTGGACGACAACGATGACAACTACGACGACGACGGACAACGGAGCATGGGTATACTATAAGCTCACCTTGTGAGCCTAATGGCTCAGGTGAGCTAAAAAAACTACTGAAAATTTTCCATTTCTACACCTTGGGAAAAACTTATATATTATACAAGCATGTTTTCATAATGTCGACTATGGAAGGCAGATCCTGACTATACAATAAGTCCACCTTGTGAGTTAAAAATAATATGAGCCTGTGCATGAGAAAACTAATAATTTGGGTTCCGACCAAGTCCGACACAAACCGGGCTGTACAGTCACAACAGAAAGCTAGAAGCTTGAAGTTTTTGATTAATTGTACTATCCGTGTAGGGAAAACAAAGACGCTGACAGCTGCTGATCTGTGTCTTTGTTTTTGCCTATGCATGTTGCTGATTTTCTTATGCATTGGCTTATATGGTCAGGGTCAGACGTAAATTCAATATCTAGTACTTAGTTCATTTTCTAAATCACACCTTGAAGAGACACACAAATGACTGATGATAAAAGGTACATTCAACAGTATTACCAATACCTGAAATCGGGTGTAAACTGTGTTAAATCACTATACTACATTTGCACACTTTTTAAAAATTCATATAAATTCATAAAAAAAATAAATATATCTTTAAAAATCATCACAAATAATAGTAAAACAAAATCAACCACATTATTTACAACATGTAACAAATATCTGTACTGCCAAGTAGACAGAAGTACATAACCTAAAGTCTTAAAAGCTTTTTCAAGTTCACATTTTCAACAAATGCATACAAGGTATACCTCTATTCTATGTATATACATGAAAACATCAATGGTACTTCTCACCCAGTTTGTAAAAATCCTCATTGCGTTCTACTACGCAAAATCTTATCCAAATAATTTGTAACTTTATCTAGCCTCTGTAACTATAAAGGACAGTGCATCACGAAAACATGTCCATGTAATGTATACCCCTTAAACCCCACTTTTACACAGTAAAACTGGGGTTTGCAGGGGTATACCTATTTTCCTTATTTTTGCCCCAAAACATAGATTGTGGGTACTCGTTAGAACCGCCTCGGCGAGGCAGTTCTAACGTGTACCCACAATCAATGTTTTGAGCAAAAATATTAAAACTATCTACATTTTTCATTGACATTTTCATTTTTACAGCTGAAAAAATTCTCTGTATATTTCACAATGCATGTAGTTTGAGAACTGGTCAGGAATAATGAAAACAGATTTAAGTGACAAGGCTTACAAGTGCTTTGTTTGACAGCTCTACTATTCAGAGTCCTCATAATATGCTGCAAATGTGAAGTTTTGTAATCTGGAGATAGACTCTGAGGATTTCCTATGGGAGATAACTCTCTGTGTCCTGCCAGTCTCTGGTAGTAGTCTCCCTTGCTTGGCAACCTCCATTGCTGCTGTGATACCTTTTACCACATCATCCCGACCAATAATACCTCCAAATACAAGGGACTGCAAGAAATTCAATAGAGATTTTGTAGCCTTTTAAGGGCGCCCAGATAGCTCAGTCAGTAGCGCCATTGGCCTCTGACAAGCTAAGTACCTCTGCCATGCAGATTCGAATCCCACTGGCTACACCAGTAAAAAATATTGATTACTGAAAAACCTATCAAATTGCTCCTGCATTGGTATGTTTCAATGGTTTGACTGTCACCTTCCAGGCGCAATAGTATCACAGGGTTTTTCCTGACTGAACGTCAAGAGCTGCCCTGGCTTTCCCATACCAGTCGGCGACTAAGACGCAGAATTGCTTAAGTAAGCAGATGTGCTTAGCCGGACGTCTATCTCTTTTACATATCCTGTAAGCATTTTTGAAGAGCAGTTTCTCATTTACAAAAGTTGAAGTATCGGTTTTACTTTTGTTTCTAAATTTTCCAAGTAAAAATGTAAAATATAACATAAAGGAGAGTTCCAATGAACCTCAGGAACCTCTCTATCCATCACATGCTTATACATACGTGTGATATTTCCCTATTTTCAAGGGATTGTCTTATTTCAATGGAAATCTCCCTATCTAAAAAAAATCAGAATTTCCTTATACATCTATTTGGAAATTCAGACCTCCCTACCAAATAACATGCATTCCCTATTCCCTATTATGTTAGTCATTCATCCTATTTGGAAAATGAAATCTCCCTTCACATGTATTTTGCTTCTCAGCTGCCTCACATGGATGCTTATGTAGGCAACAATTCATACAAAATAATTACAAAACTTACATTTTCTATTCCATCATGATTAACAAGTATCTGTATGGCCATTCCTTTCCCTGGTAGTTTATGTAAAGGCTTCACCTGTACAAGAAAAGAAAATGCACCAGATTGATTGGAATGAACTGTATTTTTCTACAGCTATCCTTACTGGCAAACAGTCAATTCTCACTTCCAGTCACTCCTAATGGCACAGACAAGGATCATCATTTTGGCTATACAATCTGACTCTTAAATGTGCATAAGATCACTTAGTTAAGTTACAGGGTAATAATGGTGATATTTCGGTTTCCAAAAATTTAGGTCTTAAACTACAATTGAGTCAGTTCAGGTTATTACCAAAATGCAAAACTATGTTTTGAGCATATATTTAGAAACAAATAAAGTTTGACCAGCAAAGTAGCTACGTAAGTAAGAATAAATTGTCCAAAGCTTCTTGAAGACAAACAAGGGTATGGCAATTCTGTCACACTGTAACAAACATCTTCTACAAGAAGCAGAATAGTAGTAACGTTTGTGACATTATGAAAACCAGAGGACCAATGGTCCTGTAAACGCTCACCTGAAACCTGAGATATATACCAATAAACTTGTTTGACTAGAATGGTAATATACATGTATATAACCCCAGGGCCAGGTCAGAGCAACCGCTGGAGTCAATTTCTTTTTCAAATCATAAAACTTCAGTCACTTTGCCAATTTCCTGCAAGTTTTGCCCTTCAAATGACATTTTAACACTTTTCTCCATTCAAATGCATGGCTGACCTATGTTGACCTTGCAGTAAAATAGGTCAAGGTCATCCCAGGGTCATGATTTATATAAACTTTATAGAACTCCTCGCCCCGATCCTTCATGTCAAGTTTCAAAATCATAGGCCCTCTGGTTCTAAAGAAGAGGATTTTTGGAGGTTTTTGGTATTTATAGCCATGGTGGTCATCTTGGTCATGTGACCTTGACCATTTATATATACTTTCATTCCCACTTCCTAACAATTGCTCCTCATAAAGTTTGGCTTTAATTGGCGAAGCAGTTTCAGAGAAGAAGATCTTTGAATATCACTGTAATATACATGTATATTGCCCCTGGGTGGGGGCAGACAGACCCCTGGGGTCCAATTTTTTTTCAGAATCATCAATCTTAAGTCCATTTGCCCATTTCCTGCAAGTTTTTCCCTACAAATGATATTTTAACACTTTTCCCCATTCAAATGCATGAGGGCCCTATGTTGACCTTGCCGTAAAATAGGTCAAGGTCATCCCAGGATCATGATTTATATATACTTTGTAGAGCTCCAGTCACTGATGCTTCACACCAAGTTTCAAAATCATTGGCCTTCTGGTTCTGGAGAAGATTTTTAAAGGTTTTTTTTCTATTTATAGCCATGGCAGCCATCTTGGTCATGTGACCTTGACCATTTATATAAACTTTCTTTTCCCCTTCCCAAGGATGCTCCATATGAAGTTTGGCTTTGATTGGCCAAGCCGTTTCAGGGGAGAAGATGTTTCATTATTATGGATATATACATGTATATAGCCCCAGGGCAGGGGCAGACAACCCCCCAGGGGCTAAAATTTTCCATTAACATTAATATTCTGTCCATTTGCCTATTCCCAGTAAGTTTTACCCATTAAATAGCATTTTACCATTTTTTCCCATTCAAATGCATTGGAAACCTAAGTTGACCTTGCCGTAAAATAGGTCAAGGTCATCATAGGGTCATGGTTTATATAAACTATAATGGGCCTGCATCCTCGATGCTATATACCAAGTTTCGTGGAAATTGACCCACTGGTTCTGAAGAAGAAGATTTTTAAAGGTTTTTGCTATTTATAGCCAAGGCGGCCATCTTGGTCATGTGACCTGGACCATTTATATAAACTTTCGTTCCCCCTTCCTAAGGATGCTCCACATGAAGTTTGGCTTTTGATTGGCCAAGCGGTTTCAGAGGAGAATATCTTTGAAATTGTGAACAACGGACGGACGGACAACAGACAGACGACGAACGGACCGACGGACGCCGGAGCATGGGTATACTATAAGCTCACCTGGCTCAGGTGAGCTAACAAGCCCATTCAATATACAGAGATTTTTCCGCTGTGAAAAGAAATCAAAATTTTTGGTAAAAAAATCAACATTTTTAACATTTTTGCTCAAAACATTGACTGAGTGAGTGTGTGTACACATTAGAACCACCTCGCCTATTTACCACTTAACACCCCAATTATTACATTATTGTTAAGACAGTCCTAACTTTTAGTCTAAGCTTCATAATATATGAACAGCCCAACCTACCTTCTGTATGTTGACAATGTCTTGTAATGGTATCACAATATTTCTTTTGGATGCTGTTTTGTCTCTCACAAAACACAGAAAACTGAAATGAAACAGGAGGATCATCAGAATTGCATCACAAAACCAGAGGGCCAATGGTCCTGTAAACGCTCACCTGAGATATATACATGAACTTGTTAGACTAGAATGGTACAATGCATGTATATAACCCTAGGGCAGGGTCAGAATAACTGCTGGAGTCAATGTCTTTTTCAAATCATAAAAATTCAGTCCACTTGCCAATTAACTGCAAGTTTTGTCCTTCAAATGACAATTTAACAATTTTCTCCATTCAAATGCATGGGATATCTAAGTTGACCTTGCCGTGAAATAGGTCAAGGTCATCCCAGTGTCATGATTTATACAAATTTTGTAGACCTCCATTCCTTAATGCTTCATGCCAAGTTTCAAAATCATTGGCCTTCTGGTTCTGAAGAAGAAGATTTTTAATTTTTTTTTGCTATTTATAGCCATGGTGGCCATCTTGGTCATGTGACCTTGACCATTTATATAAACTTTCATTTCCTCTTCCTAAGGATGCTCCACAAAAAGTTTGGCTTTGATTGGCTAAGCAGTTTCTGAGAAAAAGCTGTTTGAATATTATGGTCATCTAAATGTATATAGCTCCGAGGCAGGGGCAGACAACCCCTGGGCCTAAAATATTTTCATAAGCATAAATCTTCTGCCCATTTGCTCATTCCTAGCAAGTTTTCTGCCATTACATGACATTTTCCTATTTTTTTCCCATTCAAATGCATGGGCGACCTAAGTTGACCTTGCCGTAAAATAGGTCAAGGTCATCCCAGGGTCATGATTTATATAAACTTTGTAGAGCTCCATTCCCAGATGCTTCATACCAAGTTTCAAAATCATAGGCCTTCTGGTTCTGAAGAAGAAGATTTTTAAACATTTTTGCTATTTATAGCCATGGCGGCCATCTTGGTCATGTGACCTTGACCATTTATACAAACTTTCATTACCTCTTCCTAAGGATGCTCCAGATTAAGTTTGGCTTTGATTGGCTTAGCGATTTCAGAGAAGAAGATGTTTCAATATTATGGTCATATACATGTATATAGCCCCGGGGCAGGGGCAGACAACCCCCTGGGCCCAAAATATTTTCTTAAACATAAATCTTCTGTCCATTTGCTCATTTCTAGCAAGTTTTCTGCCATTTAATTACATTTTCCTATTTTTTCCCATTCCAAAGCATGGGAGACCTAAGTTGACCTTGCCGTAAAATAGGTCAAGGTCATCCCAGGGTCATGATTTATATAAACTTTGTTGAGCTCCATTCCCAGATGCTTCACACCAAGTTTCAAAATCATAGGCCTTCTGGTTCTGAAGAAGAAGATTTTTAAACGTTTTTGCTATTTATAGCCCTGGCGGCCATCTTGGTCATGTGACCTTGACCATTTATATAAACTTTCATTCACTCTTCCAAAGGATGCTCCACATGAAGTTTGGCTTTGATTGGCCTAGCGGTTTCATAGAAGAAGATGTTTGAATATTATGGTCATATACATGTATATAGCCCCGGGGCAGGGGCAGACAACCCCCCAGGGGCTAAAATTTTCCATTAACATTAATCTTCTGTCCATTTGCCTATTCCCAGTAAGTTTTACCCATTAAATAGCATTTTACCATTTTTCCCATTCAAATGCATTGGCAACCTAAGTTGACCTTGCTGTAAAATAGGTCAAGGTCATCCTAGGGTCATGATTTATATAAACTATGATAGGCCCGCGTCCCCGATGCTACATACCAAGTTTCGTGGAAATCGGCCCACTGGTTCTGGAGATTCCCAGAAGAAGATTTTAAAAGGTTTTTGCTATTTATAGCCATGGTGGCCATCTTGGTCATGTGACCTGGACCATTTATATAAACTTTCGTTCCCCCTTCCTAAGGATGCTCCACATGAAGTTTGGCTTTGATTGGCCAAGCGGTTTCAGAGGAGAAGATCTTTGAAATTGTGAACGACGGACGGACGGACGATGGACGGACGCCGGAGCATGGGTATACTATAAGCTCACCTGTGAGCCTTCGGCTCAGGTGAGCTAAAAAGCAATAGCCTTTGGGAAGTTGAAATATGTCTTATATAAACTAGGCTGTGCATCTACAGATGGCTGATGGCCAACTTTCAGATTTGAAAAGTATAAGGAGTCATACTATCACAGGCACTTGGTGAATCAAATGCTTCCACTGTCGTACCATCAAAACGCATTTAAATATATACGTGGAAGCTCATAAAATATTTTGTTTAATAATCATTCTGTACCATTAAATTTGGTAAAATTTTGTTATAAGAACAAAAGGTTAACACACCTTTTAGTGAGGTAGAGCTTTCCCCTCTTCTTGGATAGCAAAGATATCAGAGACCTTTCTTTCCCAAACAATACTGTTCTTTTACCACTTAACCAACCTGTGATGGACAGAATATTGGCAATGTACATGATTTGTGAAAATGCTTAAAAATCCCTACATCACAATCAAGCTAAGGGGCTAAGTTTTCAGTCCGTATATTGTCTGAAATACATCAATTCGGCAATCTTGTTCATGTGACCTGTAGTATTAATTTGTTTCTTTGTGTAAAATTTGGAGATCTTTGAAAATGTGAACAGGTAACAGACTCTGGCTCAAGCGAGCTAACAACTTATAAAGGAATACTGTAAATTCGGAAATTTTCACGTGACTTTTATTTCGCGAATTTTCTATTTCCGAATTATTAGCAAGTTCTTGAATTCGCGTGTGAGTGTCCATGTATTCTCTAAAGTTTATTGTGACTCTTTATTAGCAAGAACTTTGAATTCGTGAGGCGACCAATTCGCGAATATTAGCAAAAATTAAGTTCTCGCGAATATTTCCGGATCTACAGTATGCTGGCTCTCAAAGTGAACAAGTAACTTCTCAAACTCACATGCTACTAACTGTGCTAGACAGGCTGGCTCAGAATTAGTTTTACTCTACAGCATGAACTTGAAATGACCAGGCCCTGAGGTTATAAAACTTTTTTCATGCTCAGCTAAGCTGAGACTAAAATTTATCCTGCTCATAAATGTTGAAATGCCAACAATTGTTGGCATTTTAACATCTATGAGCAGGATTAATTACTAGTTTTGACAATTTTAACAATTATGAGCAGTTGAAATTTCATGCTCAGCTGAGCTGAGCTTTAAAAAAGTTTCATAACCTCAAGGCCAGTTCCAATGTGAAATAAATACACCTAACTTCACATACCTTGTAATGGTGTTTCTTCCACAGGAAGAGAGAAGAGGTCTCTAAAATTACTAGCTTCTTCTTCATCAGAGGAGTCGAGGTTGACAGACTCAGACAGGAGCGAGTCACAATCTCCATCTGAGAGTCGCTGGTTTGGCACTATATACTGAAACAATAGTAGTTCCATGATAACTCAAAAGAATGAATGAATTCTTTTTTTTTATTATTTTTTTTATTATTATTTATTTTTAATTGTAACAAGTTACATAAAGCGATTTACCAAAGCATGCATCAAACAGTACATAAATTACCAAACATTTTTAACAATATATCCATGCTTGAGAAATTTATCTATGCAAAATAAGTAAATATCTTTACATAACATACAACAACTTTAAACAAAACAAACAGAACGTGGAGAGTGAATGAATTCTTAGACACCCTCATTATGCTTTTATTGTGTGACAAACTGAAGAGTCAAGATTAACTCAGGTAGGAGTGCCTGTCACAAAGATTAGCAAGCTGTTTTAAGTAAATAAATGAAAAACCAATTGTGACAGACTATGCTTACAGTGAATCAGAAGCAAAATACTGATAGTCACTGATTACTAGTAGACACGATATACTTTAGAAATCAACGAGCACATGTCAAAATTGAAAAATTAAAGTGTAAAGTCTTTGGGAAAATATTGGTGAAATCACTTAATGTGAATCTTTTTTAATCCTAATTAGATTCTGCAGTCCAGCATGTTCTTCCATTTATTACATTACAAAAACTTGCCCATGCAATATACAAAAATATTTTTCAGATGCAAAAATTGAAAATTTCATCAGAAAAATCTTGATATTTTTCTTATTTTTGCTCAAAACATAAATCGTGAATACACGTTAGAACCGCCTCGCCGAGACGGTTCTAACGAGTACCCACAATCTATTTTTGGAGCAAAAATAAGAAATATAGTCATACCCCTGTATACCCCAGTTTTTCTATATGAAAGTGGGGTTTAAGGGGGTATATATTGCACGGACATGTTTTCCTGATGTATTAGGTTTTAAAGTGAACTTTATGCAAGAAATCACTAAAAATACCTGGCTTGGGCTTTTCAATCTAGTTTTGTATACTAACTTTGTGAACTTCTTCTCTATGGCACTGTTTCTTGTACTGAGCATCAGTAGGTAAGGCAAGCCACAGTTTGTGGGTACTGTCATACTTCTTCTTTAGCCGTGGGTACTTATTGTAGATGTATTTGGTTATAAATATCTTCACCCCCAATCCTAAACCTTGAAATATAATGTAAATAGTTGTTAATACATTACCTGTCCAAAGTCCAAAATAACAATTTGAAGGTTAAAATGAGGTACAATCTTGCTTGATTTGTTTGAGATGAGGCTAAATGCCATAAATCTTGTCTGATTTGTTTAAGATGAGACTAAATGCCCTAAATCTTGTTTGATTTGTTTGAGATGAGACTAAATGCCCTAAATCTTGTTTGATTTGTTTGAGATGAGACTAAATGCCCTAAATCTTGTTTGAGGCTAAATGCCCTAAATCTTGTTTGATTTGTTTGAGATGAGGCTAAATGCCCTAAATCTTGTTTGATTTGTTTGAGATGAGGCTAAATGCCCTAAATCTTGTTTGATTTGTTTGAGATGAGACTAAATGCCCTAAATCTTGTTTGAGGCTAAATGCCCTAAATCTTTTTTTATTTGTTTAAGGTGAGGCTAAATGCCCTAAATCTTGTTTGATTTGTTTGAGATGAGGCTAAATGCCCTAAATCTTGTTTGATTTGTTTGAGATGAGGCTAAATGCCCTAAATCTTGATTTGTTTGAGATGAGGCTAAATGTCCTAAATCTTGTTTGATTTGTTTGAGATGAGACTAAATGCCCTAAATCTTGTTTGAGGCTAAATGCCCTAAATCTTTTTTTATTTGTTTAAGATGAGGCTAAATGCCCTAAATCTTGTTTGATTTGTTTGAGATGAGGCTAAATGCCCTAAATCTTGTTTGATTTGTTTGAGATGAGGCTAAATGCCCTAAATCTTGTTTGATTTGTTTGATTTGTTAGAGATGAGGCTAAATGCCATAAATCTTGTTTGAGATGAGGCTAAATGCCCTATCAAACATTTTGTTCAGTCACTTTGGGACTGAACCAATACTTTTGTGGGTGAAGGATCGAGCTAAAGTACAGATACAGAGGCAAAAGGCTACCAGGTCAGAATATATGACATATTGATACAACAAAATTTAAAATCCCAATGCAGAAAATAGGTGGGAAAGAAAGTACATTACAAAACATCAAACCTGACCTGATATCACTGATTGAGCCACCATGCTTCCTGACCTGAAGTATAACTGAATCTTTAGAGCACAATTTGTGGGTACAATTATGTAAAGAAGAACATTGAATAACAGCTGAATCTAGTAATGAATATCCAGAAACAAGTTTTTGGCCTTTTCCTTTAAGACTGATTTGTTTATATTTACCCATAAATTTCCACATATATGAAGCTGGCAATAAAGCCGAGATGACAAATCCACAACATAGCATTATAAACAACTTTTTGCAACCTTCATAGTGTTTCCATGTCAATAAACTGAAAAGAGAATTCAAGAGTTACTCCAATCCTCAGCAGAATACCTTTTCAGTTATTAAAGGTGTATAAAACATTGAAAGAACAGACCCTTTTGAGCAGTTTCCACACAGCAGATTTGGATCTTTGCAAAGTTTTCATATGATTTAATTTATATGTCTAATAATTGTATGCAGTACATTATAATAAATGCTAGGTTATCTGAAATGTAGACTAAATATGTTGGTTACCAGAGTTACAGTTCATCTTGATCTATTCTGCAATAAAGGCAACAATGTTGAAACAAATCAGTATACTGGTGACCCCTATGAATCTATAAAAGTTGCTGTTCTTTTGCATAATTTGAATGATTTACTTCTGTTGGTTTTTAATATGTACATTTTCAAGCCCATAGTTCGTACTTTCTCTTGATATTTCGTTACTGCATTGAATTGTTCATATCTGTTTATGATATAAGCCACATCATGATAAAATCAAATATTGCTTATGCGAAAACAAAGGCGCAGATCAGCTTCGCAGTAACTGCAAAGCTGATCAGCGCCTTTGTTTTCACAACACGGATAGTACAATTCGGCTTCTTCCTAAATCCGAAGCTTCTAACTATCTTCTGTAGCTGCACATGCCGGTTTGTGTCAAACCTGGCTGGAAACCTGAAGACAGGTATTCTCACGTCGTGGCTCATCTATTATCATCCATATCCTAAAGTCAAATAATAAGTTTTATCATTATGACATCACTGTTTTCCAGTGGATAACGTCATGTAATAAAATGTGCTATGACCACACGTGTATTAACACTTTTGCGGGAATATGTCTGTTACAACAATGTTAATTTTTATTGAAAACATATCCACTATTTTAAAAGTCATATGACACCCGTGGTCATTTCATATGAAATTTATTAAAATCACCAAAGGCTTGTTTAATAAATTTCATATGAATTGACCACTCCGGTAAGATCCTCTATTTAAATACTACTTACTTTTTAATCTTTTCTAGGCTGTCAGCTGCTGAACCAAGACCATTCTGTAAACATGGCAATGTAATTTTGTTCACAATGTTTTTATATGAGCCTCCGCATGAGAAAACCAACAGTCTGCATGTGCGAAAGAAAAGACGCAGATCAGCTTCACAGTAACTGCAAAGCTGATCAACACCTTTGTTTTTGCTACATGGAGAGTACCATTCCTCTTCTTTCTAAATATAGAATTTCCAGCCTTTAGCCATCTTATGTGCTTGTACAGCTCAGTTGTGTTGGACCTGTTCGGAAACCACACTGTTGGTTTTCTCATGATGCACCTCAATAATTTTCATGTAAGTACTATAATGGTAACAGCTGTCTTACAAATCAAATGAAAGCAAATTTGACAACATACACATATGAGCCGTGTTATGAGAAAACAAACAATGTGGTTGCAAAAAGTTGCAAAATTTAAAGAAATTCTCTTTGGCTCCATGTTGCCAAATCTATAGGGTCACTGACGAGACTTTAATAGTTGAAACCGCGGGATGGCCCAACCCCGTTCTCATTAATGTGTTCACTGCTCTTAAAGGATCTCAGTTTTAATTTTTATTCAAACAGGTCCAACACAAACTGGGCTGTACAAGCATAGAAGATGGCTAGAGGCTGGAAATTTCCGATTTAGAAAGCAGAAGAATCGTACTATTGCTGTAGCGAAAACAAAAGCGCTGATCAGCTTTGCAGTTACTGCGAAGCTGTTCTACTCCTTTGTTTTCGCATATGCTGGTTTTCTCATGCGGCAGCTCATATGAACTCAGATTATGAATTGACGATAATAATAATTATTTTAAAGAATAAGAAATTGTTAACAATACACGCTGTTATTTTAAGCAAACTTGATATGTATTAAGTCTTCTATCTGTCATTGTTACACAAGAAGCATCTAGTAATTTTAGATTTAGCAATTAAAATAGTAAATGAAAATAGTCTAACCTGTACTTTAGTGGCTACTTGGATGACCAAATTAAATTTATCTGAGATACCAAGGTCTTTATCACCGTCCTACAAAACACACTAACATCACTCAGTTCTTGCTTCTTTAAGTATGTTAAAGTACAAAATAGACTTTCAAACAACTTGTTAATAACAATCCACAGAAATTTATGTACAGGTATTTGTTTAAAAACCTCATAGTTTAATGTAACTATAAAATTCTTGTTGACGCCTTTGTGACATAATTGTGACCCTTCTTTTTTCTCAGAACCTGACTTTGTTTAAAAATTCATCATTTTTTACCTACAGATAGATACACTGTATAAACATTTCTGTTTGTTATGTATAAATTTGAAGAAACTAACAGTCCGTGGAAGGACCCTTACATGTGACCCAGTGATTGGCACAGAAGAAAAACTGCAATAGTTGCTACAAACCATCAGAAAAACATGTCTGTGCAATAAATGACACCTTAAACCCCACTTTTATACAGTAAACTGGGGGCATGCAGGGGTATACCGTTACATATTTTTCTTATTTTTGGTCCAAAACATAGATTGTGGGTACTCGTTAGAATTCTAACTTGTACCCACAATCTATGTTCTGAGCAAAAATAAGAAAAACAGCAAAAATTTTCTGATGAAATTTTTACAGCTGAAAAAAAAACTCTGTATATTGCATGGGCAAGTTTTCATAATGCATAGATAATCTTTGGTAGTGAAATTCAATGTTTTATAGAAAAACATTTTTTTTACCCTGTAAAACTTATTTTTTCACATGAAGAAAAAAAAACAAACAAGAGTCTAAAGTGAAATGTTAATAAGCATACCTGAGATGGTTCACCAGGATCAAAATATGCAAATTTAAACTGAAAATCTCTGAAAAAGAATAAAAAAAAGAGTTTTAACATTCTTTTGATTGTCAACATTTGAGCCGTGTCATGAGAAAACCAACAATGTGGTTTCTGAACAGGTCCAACACAAACCAAGCTGCACAAGCACAGAAGATGGCTAGAGACTGGAAATTTTGAATTTAGGAAGTAGAGGAATTGTACTATCCGTATAGCGAAAACAAAGGCGCTGATCAGTTTTGTATATGCAGATTGTTGGTTTTCTCATGGGGCAGCTCATTTAGTCAA
Organism: Rugalucina vietnamica; assembly: GCA_964017185.1. Lineage (NCBI taxonomy): Eukaryota > Metazoa > Mollusca > Bivalvia > Lucinida > Lucinidae > Rugalucina > Rugalucina vietnamica. The sequence goes on along the minus strand of OZ024875.1, from coordinate 54,630,629 downwards.
ATTTCACAGAAATTTCATTTATTCCATGTAAAGAAATAATAAAAATTTGGATCAATAAAGATTTCTGAGCTATAAAACAATTCTTGTAATTTTAATTTGTCCAGATTATTGCTTTAATCAACTCACCATGTTAGAAATAAGCAAGTATTCACTGCACATTCTTACAAATGTAATTCATATTCCCATACCTATCTATATAAGTGAACAGTACATTTGTATTTGAAACATACATAAAATGTAGTATAATTTGTCTACATCCTATATCAGAAACATTTAAAGTCATCTTTTGTGTCTGATCTGTTATAAAAAAAAGCAAGTTTTGGTTTTCTTATTAAGACAAAAGCCAATAATTATTATGCCTTACTTGGAATGTAAGAAGTTAACAAATAGTCTCAGAGCACCAAGAAAGAACAGCAGGGGAACAAACCATCCTTTCCATACACTAAGCATGTATACCTGTAAACATTTTGTAGGTGTCTTATATTTCAAAGGCACATCAAAACAGTTTAAAGAAAAGCATAACAGACTTCTAAATTGCTTTATATGAAAGTCTTCATGTAGCCGTCCAGTTTGCAACAAAATTAATAAAAATAAAGTTATCTATAAGATAGTTATGAAAGTTCGAAACTTTATGAGTGAATTCCTTTAAACTCCAAAATTCAAATACACTCTGTTTGTATAGCAGCCTATTTATATTGTTTTCTTTGCAACCCTGAGTTTTTGAGATTGCACATATCATGTAAACAACTGCTAGACCTAAACATCTTTAAAACAAATTCAATGGAGGCCAGTCATAATATGTATGGAGATCACAATCTATAAACTATATGAGCCATGTCACAAGAGTATCCCCAATGCGAAAACAAAGGCACAGACCAGCTATGCATTAACTACACAGCTGATCAGCACCTTTGTTTTCCCTACACGGAAAGTACAATTCCTAATCTAGTGGTTAGAGCATTGAACTACAAATTTGGAGGTTGGGCATTCAAACCTTACTGGCACAGAGTTGGGTCCTTGAGAAATAGACACATTAACACCCCATTGTACTGTTTAATACCCAGGAAGCCGATACCATGTCCTGACATGACTGAAAAATTGTTGACTGGGATGTTAAACCATAAAACAAACAAACAATGATAAGTAATCAAACAAACTACTTACACAGAATACAATGAAGGTATATGATGGGGATTTCCAGGAGAAAAGGTTCTGGAGACCTTTGATTGTGTCAAAGTATGGCTGGGTAGCTAGTTCTGTAACAATAACAAAGTCTAATATTACAAAAACTTGCCTATGCAATATACAGAGATTTTTTTTCAGCTGTAAAAATTGAAAATTTTGTTGGAAAAAATATGAAACTTTTAAAACTTTTGTTCAAAACATAAATTGTGCGCACACATTAGGACCGCCTCGATGAGGCGGTTTTAACGAGTACCCACAATCTATGTTTTGGATCAAAGATAAGAAAAATAGATATATACCCCTGTAAACCCATTTTGCTACATAAAATTGGGGTTTAAGGGGGTATATATTACATGGACATGTTATCGTGATGAAGTACATTCAAATAACCATAAAGCCTTTACAGTAACCCTAAAGACAAGAATCATGCAACATCATGGCTGTCAGTTCTTATATATGTAATGGAAAGCATCTACTAAATACCCGTGTCACACGATATTAACAGCCGTTTATTAATGAAGAGAAAGCCATGCATTATATTGCAATTCATGCGCGCACATGCTGTTAATACATGGCTTTTACTTATGCTCAATACCAGGCGCGATGCAAAGCATGTGCTAATAATGAGAAACTGAAGTCGGTTTTCAACACTCCCTTCGGGACCTAGCGAATGTTAATGAATTGATATGGAAATTTATATGTGTACTCCAAATCTATGACTTTTAAATAATATTCTTAGCTTTTTGATTTTCATAAGATAATAAGGATTTTAACTGCTATTCTATCTGCACTTTTGAATGCACATGTAGACATGATTCCCTGCTAAAAAGTACACTGTATTCTAACAAAATTTAAAATCATCAGCTGTCATGTTTTCATATAAAACATGCACCAAAAAGCAAATATTTGAACAAAACATAAATAAGCCATCGCAACATGCATAGGCGAAAACAATGGAGCAGATTAGCTGTGCAGTAGCTGCACAGCAGATCAGTGCCTTTGTTTTTGCTACTCTTTCATTTTTCTTCTACTTAAATCCAAAATTTCAAGCCTCTAGCCTGCTTCTGTGATTGTAGAGACCGATTTGTATCGGACCTGGTCGGAAACCCAAATTGTTGGTTTTCTCATGTGACAGCTCAAATGAATTAAAGTGGGTTCTGAAAAGACAAACTAGATACTTACTAAATCTTCTTATATTTTCTTTTAAACTGAAATATAAATAATATCCATACTATTCGCAAGTGCATTTATTAAAACAAAAATAATGGATGTACTATTTATAAGGTAATTCTCTTTGAATAAAGGCCTGCACAGCAAATCCAGCAGCATGAAACTTAACTGTTACTTTGAAAATAATTAATTGTATATGCTACAAAAACTTATTAAAGTGTTAGTTCTTGAACGAAAATGATTGAGTAATAACCATGATTAAAATAAACATTGTTTTCTCAATTTCATGATGTCAAAAATATGACTCCTTACATCTTCATATTCAATGGTTCTATAACTTCAGGCTGGTCATCATGCCTTGGTTCCACTGTGAAGTCATCAAACGTGTCATATATCATCTCAACAACCCTGTCCCAGAGTCGGTCAACTTTACGAGGCTTTGACGAGGATGACTTTTCTTCCTCAAGAGTCTCTCCTACATCTGTATTATAAATAAGCCGCCTCGTAGGAAAACCAACAATGTGATTTCCGAACAGGTTTGACATAAATCAGGCTGTAGTCACAGAAGCAGGCTAGAAGCTTGAAATTTTGGATTTAAGAAGAAGAGGAATTGTACTATCTGTGTAGCGAAAACAAAGGCGCTGATCAGCTTCGTGGTTATTGCGAAGCTGATCTGTGTCTTTGTTTTCGCATATGCAGATTGTTGGTTTTCTCATGAGGCAGCTCAAATCAATGTAACATGCACATAGACATGGGTGAAACCAGGACTACTGCAGAAGGGATTCAAATTTACGGTGAGGGGTCCATTGTCTTAACTTTGTCAGATTTTTTTCTCAGATTTCTCCATGTAAATAAACTATTTTGGCCACAAAGGGACTCTGAGCTAACCCCTTCTAAAACTGCCACTGTAGCCAGGAAATTTCAGATAATTCACATACCAGTAACAAAGGCTATGTCGAAAGCTGTCAGGATAAAAAGATGATAAAATTACAAAAGGCAACCCATAAACAATTCACATCACACACAAGCCTTATGAGTGCCAGTCTATCATTCTTCAATTAAAGATATGAATCCCTCTTATTCCCAAATCAAAATTTTCATGCCTCTACATCGTTCAATAACCCTCGAGTACATTACCTGCTCCTTCTACGATTTCAAATTCTTCATTCTCATCTTGTAACCTTGGTAACACAGATACCTCTGGTTTATTAAGCTCTCTTCTTTTCCTGTAGTAATATTTGACAACAGGTCCCAAGGTTATAAAACTTTTTTCATGCTCAACTCAGCTGAGCATAAAATTTAAACTGCTCATAAATACTGAAATACCACAAATAAATTGAAATTTCAGGTACAGATCATCAAAGCCTGTAATATATCCTGCTAATAAAAGTTAAAATGCCAACAACTGTTGGCATTTTAACATTTATGAGCAGGATAAATTTTAGCATGAAAAATGTTTTATAACCTCGGGGCCAGGATTCATGCATGCCATGAGTGAAAGCATCATCATTCAAAGAGTAAAATCTGAGCCTCATCATAGAAAACATCAGGAAAACATGTCCGTGAAATGTATACCCCCTTGAACCCCACTTTTATATAGAAAAACTGGGGTTTGCAGGGGTATACCTACTTTCCTTATTTTTACTCCAAAACATAGATTGTGGGTACTGGTTAGAACTGCCACGGCAAGGCGGTTCTAACATTTACCCACAATCTATGTTTTGAGCAAAAATAAGAAAAATATCAAAAATTGTCAACTGAAAATTTTCAATTTTTACAACTGAAAAACTTCTCTGTATATTGCATGGACAATTTTTCGTAATGATTTAAGTTGTTACTTAAAGAGAAGTACAGAAAATATGAATTACCTATATTTAAAAAAAAAAGGAGTATCCTAACTGAAAGCATCCTAAAAGAGTAGTCATTTCTGTTTAAAGTGTGGGTTTACATACAATCGTTTATTTTTCTCCTTCAGTTCATGTTCTAGTTGTTTCCTCTTTTGTTTTTCTGCCTCCAGTTCTTGCCGTAGTTTATCGCTCTCTGTCATAGACCTGTACTGCTTCAGTTCATCAGCTGAAAATACATGTAAAGTCAGAAACACATTTATCCTAGTACATATGAGCCACCTCATGGGAAAACCAACAATGTGGTTTCCAAACAGGTCTGACACAAACCGGCCTGTACTATCACAGAAGATAGCTAGAGACTGAAAATTTTGGATTTAGAAAGAAGAGGAATTGTACTATCCATGTAGCGAAAACAAAGGCGCTGATCAGCTTCGCGATTACCGCGAAGCTGATCTGCGCCTTTGTTTTCGCTTATGCAGATTGTTGGTTTTCCCATGGGGCGGCTCATATATTTCCTTTTATGTTGGTATGGAATAAAGGTCGTTCCCAATTTTTCCAATTTGATTTTGAATGCAGTACATATTTTGATTATGATAACATACACTCAAGTCTGAACTAAAGTATACACATTTGCGCATCTGTTGAGCACATGAGGTGTACATCATATGAGCCATAATGCTAGAAAACCTTCAAGATTTCTGACCAGATCTGACACAAACCGACCTGTGCAGTCATAGAAGCAGGCAAGAGGCTTGACATTTTGGGTATAAGAAGAGGAGGAATTGTACTATACATGTAGTGAAAACAAAGGCGCTGATCAGCTTTGCAGCTACTGTGAAGCTGATCTGTGGCTTTGTTTTCGCATAGGCAATTATCCAGTTTTCTCATGACCCACCTCATATATTAAGAAATAGTGCACTTGTGTTGCAGATTTAGTGCACAAAGGGCGTATACTTTAGTTCAGACCTTACTGTAAGTTCCTAGCAATCACTTAACAAAACTTTGGACATAAATGCACAAGCAATCAATATTCCTGTGTAGAATCAAATAAGAATGCTTCTACACCCTGGTAAATGTAAAAGTATTGGAGCTGGTTGCAACGAACTGGTGCAGTCTAAATTACGCACTGGAGTAAGATTAAAATGGCAGAAAATGTAAATAAATCTTATACCTCTTTTCATTACCATTCCATCATAAACTTGTGTGTATTTTATTTGTCATGTCACCTAGCGCAGAGAAGGGCGGAAACATTGCAGTTTATGATTTTATCACGCAATATGCGATTTATTTCATGGGTTAGAAGCCAAATCCGATACAGTTCTACCAGCATGACCGATGGCATGTGTTTTCGTGCCAAACTTGAGAGGAAAATGCATGTTTGGGCATAGGTTTTGTTGTATTGTGATATATTTATGAATAAACATTCAAGAAGCACGATTTCCGATCGCCAATTTTTTTCTTGGTATCGAAGCAAATGTTTTATTGAGGATTTTCTATTACAACGCACTGGGATCAGTTTTTTAATCATTGGTACAACGCACTGGTGGTTGCACAAACTTGCTTCAGTGTTGCTGATTTCACATAGTCAAAGCATCTAACTCGCCCAATCATTAAGCAATATTATATGAACATCAACATGACAAAATGTACCTTCGGACATTCTGACGTTTCTAGCAGAAAACTGCCAAAGTTAGCAGGACAATCATGTAATATATGTTTTAGAAATGAAACTGTATTTGTAATCATTGAACACTGGGCTATCGAATGAATGGGTTTCAAAACATATATATTTTCTATATTTGAAGTTTTAACACATAATATACTTAATTTTCCTATATGTATCGTCAAACGGTAACTATTGCAACCAGGATGTCACAATAATAGACAAAATAATTCCGACAAATTGCTTGTAATGATGAAATTTTTGTGCTGTTGGAGCCTTACGTACGTTTTCATATTTTAAGTTCAGTTCTGGAAACTAAATGACCGCTTATTAGGGAATATCTGCTCGCTCGGCTTACGATATGTTTTCTTGGTATAAGTACTTAAGTGCCATTTTAGTTTTTCCCAACCCTCGGTTTATGGAGTGGGAATTTCTTTCTGCTTGCACCATTTCCTGATCATTGCCTACTTGTACCTTTCTATCCGTAGTGCAGATTATATTTTCCTTTTGGTCCTTTGAGATCAGCGAGGGTATTCTGAGGAATCAGAAATTCATTATCGGTTTAGAGTAATTTTCTAACCAACGTTTTAAATATTTGGTCTGTTTGGATAATACTAGTCTTTGTATCGACTTTCCTGTTGAAAGTTGCAAAATTACAGTATTTGTCTTTGGCTCCATTTTGCCAAATTATAAGGGTCACTGAAGAGGCTTAAGTAACCGAAACCGCGGTAGGGCCCATCCCTTTTCTCATTTATATACACACTGCTCTTAAAGGATCTAAGTTTTATTTTTATTCAAACTAATCAAAGGTTTCTGGACAGTACTTGAATAATTTTAAGCGAATGTCTTGAGTTTTGTAGGCACGTCAAACATGCAGAAATGCATTACGCAACTTTGGCGTCATTTTTCGGGACAATGACCTCTGTATGGGTCTTTTAATAAATGTGCCATAACTAAAAAACTAACTTGAGTAATCTTGTCAAATAAAGGCTATTAGACTCGAGAAACAATATACATTCAAAGTAAAATTATATTTCTAATGCCCGAAATATTGTCCGGAGGTACATTTTCTCGCGTTGTGGCCCATATGCGAAGATTTATAAGACTGTAAAAATGAAAGTTGTTAGACGAAAATTTTATTTTTGTTCTATTTTTGCTAAAAACATAGATGGTGGTTATGTGTTAAGAGTCGATTCTTAGAGTACAGCCACTCTATGTGTCGAGCAAAAATAAGAAAGAAAGAAAAAACAACTTCTACCCATGTACCACCCATTATGCTACATATAACGTGGGGTCTAAGGTTCACAGACGTAATGTTATGAGGCAATTTCTTGCATTACTTTCCATGTTGTCAGACCTACATCCCGCTTATCATCTCACCAATCCGTGCACCCGATCAATCAGAAAAGAAAAGTACATTTGCAATTATGACCTATTTTTTTAAAACGGGTCCATCTAAGTATATAATGAATTAGTTTAGCTGGATATGGCGAAGACTGTGCCTTGTTTTATTTCTTACAAGTTACAACTAGCTATTTTATTTGGGGATTTTGTTTGGTCTGCTGATGCTCTGATCGTTTTACTTGTATTTATACGGATTCTTTACAATGCGAATAGTGCATAATCCAATTTACCCTCGCTGATCTCAAAGGACCAAAAGGAAAATATAATCTGCACTATGGATGGAAACCATTCATCATTACAAGCAATCTGTCGGAATTATTTTGTCTATTTTTGTGACATACTGGTTGCTATGGTTACCGTTTGGCGATACATATAAGAAAAGTAAGTACATGTATATTATGGGCTAAAACAAGGGCAGGTAATTCCAAATATTGAATATCAATATGGTTTTAAACTCATTTATTCGATAGCCCAGTGTTCAATGATTACAAATACAGTTTTATTTCTAAAACATATATAACATGATTGGCCTGCTTTTTGGCAGTTTTCTACTAGAAACGTCAGAATTTCTGAAGGTACAATTTATCCCGTTGATGTTCATATAAGATTGCTTAATGATTGAGCGAGTTAGATGCTTTGCCTATTGGAAATCAGCAACCCTAAAGCAAGTTTGTGCAACCACCAGTGCGTTGTACCAATGATTCAAAAACTGCTCCCAGTGCGTTGTAATAGAAAATCCTCAATAAAACATTTGCTTCGATACCAAGAAAAAAATTGGCGATCGGAAATCGTGTTTCTTGAATGTTTATTCATAAATATATCACAATATAACAAAACCTATGCCCAAACATGCATTTTCCCCTCAGTTTTGGCACGAAAACACATGCCATCGGATATACTGGTAAACTGTATCGGATTTGGCTTCTTACCCATGAAATAAATCGCATATTGCGTGATAAAATCATAAACTGCAATGATTCCGCCCTTCTCTGCGCTAGGTGACATGACAAACAAAATACAAACAAGTTTATAAGGGAATGGTAATGAAAAGAGGTATAAGATTTATTTACCTTTTCCGCCATTTTAATCTTACTCCAGTGCGTAATTTAGACTGCACCAGTGCGTTGCAACCAGCTCCAGTACTTTTACATTTACCAGTGTGTTCTAGAGGAGCATGAAAAAGATGCAAACGGTGTTACACACGTACATTTTAATTTTATTTTTGTGAATAGATGTATGTCGTCATCAACATTATCATAGCTATTAACTTTTGCAAACTTCCCAACTAGACTGTTCATGCAAAATCTACAGTATTCCACTTGAACTTAGAAGCCTCCGTGGTGCAGTGGTTATGTCACTTGCCTTGTAAACTAGGGGACGCAGGTTCGATCCCGGGCTTCTCCAGTCCGTCGGATGAGACTATAAACCGAGGTCCCGTCTCCATATGACCTTAGCTGTTGGTGGGACGTTAAACCCAAATTAACCTAACCACTTGAACTTTTCACTGTTTTGCCAAAACAGGTTTACAGTCATGACAGTATCAGGGATAATTTTGGAAGGGGCCATGGGCAAAACTGCCCTTCAATTTTCAAAATGGCCCTTTCATATTGAAATAGTGGGCTGGTTTCATAATGTGAGGAGATAGGCGATAATGATTCTAGTGGAGCATTTTCTGCAAAATGGCCCCTTACATTTTCAAACTAACAATATCCCTGCAGTATATGAGCCGCATCATGAGAAAACCAGATTTTTGCAAGTGCGAAAACAAGCATGCAGATCAGCTGTGCAGTAAATGCACAGCTGATCAGCGCCTTTGTTTTCACTAGACAGATTGTACAATTCCTCTTCTTCCTAAATCCAAAATTTCAAGCTTCTGGCCATATCCTGCAGCTGCACAGGCTGGTTTGTGTCAGACCTGGTAGGAAACCGCAAAGACTGGTTTTCTTGCCTCGCTGCTCATATTATAATATACCTAGATTCTGGTTCTCAATCATAGCTGAGACCAGTTGTTCCTGAAGTAAATTTAACTGATCTTCAAACACCTTCTTCTCATCTCCATCTCTGAAGCTGGAAACCGATGTGCTGTCATCGTGGGAACTTGCTGAACGACCCCTGTACTTTCCTGAGTGTTCAAGAGACCTCATTTCGGTGTCACCCTCATAAAACTGGTAAAATAAAATATAGTCATATAACTGCAATACAAATTTCAAAAACCCATATTCAGTATACATTGAATTTCAAAGCTGTGAAAAATGATAATTTTCTGTTGAAAAGTTCTAATATTTTATCTATTTTGGTCAAACATAGATTTCAAAAAGGAATTGACAACATAAATCAGGGTAGTAACCTTTGTAAAGGTTGTTCCTTGTCTTCAGTATGAACAAAATTTTAGTATTTTTTAAATTTTCAAGGAGGAATTTATTCAATAGATTATTTAAATTGTATTGGCAAGATACCATGTCATTGAAAGCAGGACTGGGAGCAGGATATGTATCATCAGAGCCTCCGTGTTCTGTTCCTTTGCTGTGTGCTGTAAACCTTGACTTGAGGAAACTCATCTTGACATGTTGTGGCCTTGATAGAGCATCTGATGATTAGAATAATACATGAGCCTTCGCATGAGGAAACCAACAATGTGGTTTTGGAACAGGTTTGACACAAACCCAGCTATACAAGCACAGAAGATGGCTGGAGGCTGAAAAATTTAGATTTAGAAAGAAGAGGAATTGTACTTTTCATTTAGTGAAAACAAAAGCGCTGTTACTGCACAGCTAATCTGTGCCTTTATTTTCGCATATGCAAATTGTTGGTTTTCTAGTGCGGCAGCTCAAATGTTAACTCAGCTGACCTAAAAGAAAAAAGGGAACTACACAAATCCACCACATGTATTATTTAGACCAATTAAAATTATGCAACAATCAACTTAAATTGGATTATTGAGACCCTATCAGCATGCCTTTATAATAGAGCAATGCCTCATATGAAGTGAGCCGCTGCACCAGAAAACCAACAATCTGCATATGTGAAAACAAAGATTCAGATCAACTGTGCAGTTACCATCAGGAAAACATGTCCGTGCAATGAATACCCCCTTAAACCCCACTTTTATATAGAAAATATGGGGTATGCAGGGGTATACCTATTTTTCTTATTTTTGCTCCAAAACATAGATTGTGGGTACTCGTTAGAACCGCCTCGCCGAGGCGGTTCTAACGTGTACCCACAATCTATGTTTTGAGCAAAAATAAGAAAAATATCAAATTTTTTCCTCTGAATATTATCGATTTTTGACCTGAAAAAAAATACTGTAAATCATATGGGGCTGGTATAATGTCTCTTCTTTCACAATCTGAAATTTCAAGCTTCTAGCCTGCTTCTGTGACAGTAGAGGCTGGTTTTTTGTCAGACTCCCCAATTGCTGCTTTTCTCATGTGAAGGCTCAAATCGCAATCAGTTCATTACTACTCTTGGAATCAAAGACCCCCTTTTGTGCCACAACTCATTCCCACAGGCTTAGAACATAGTCATTCTTGGTAAACAAACATCACCAATATGGCTTTCATTCGAGGTTCTGCAATTGGTTCTAGCATGTTATACCAATGATACAAGTATTCCTGATTCTTTCAATGACAACATTGTTAAAATTGCTGCCAAAAACAGTACTGTACATATTGAAAGTTCAACAGCCTGAGCAACACCACTGACCTGACGTCAGGAAAACACAAATCAAGAGCTAAGATTTCACAAAGTACTAATAGAGACGACAAACTTATTGATCAACCAACAATAGCGTTTACATGGAGATAGCTAGTGCCTTGGTTTAAAGTCTTGTCCAAAACATGTAGCAGAAGAACAGATCCAACCCAAGGCTTCAATTTTATTTGGATTTTGGCTTATCACTTTATGCAATTTCTCTCAAAGAAATAGTGTAACAGTTACTATGAAAAAGCCATGTTTGATATTTTAATGATTCATTATCGGTGTGTGTAATCACCGGATCGGACAGGATCAGACCGGATTGGACATAATTACCGGATCGGACCTAAATTTCCCTTCATGCTTTTACTTGAAACTTGAAAATGTCTTGGTATAACATAGGGCGGCTCATATATACCCATTTTATATGTGAGTACCCTTCCCCCCCCAGGGGGCATATCATAATACAAAACATGAATAAAAAGTGGGGGTAAAAATGAATTTATAAAGGTACCAGGCCCGAAAACCCACATCTTCAAATCTACACATGCTGGAGGAAAACCTACCAACCATTGATATGTTCCGTTTCTCTTTACATGTACTGATGATGTAGTATGGAGAAAGATCGAATGTTAGTTGATTGATGTTTATGAATCGTTTTGATGTATGTTGATGGCAGAAATGATTAAAATGGTCAAACAAATATTTCCAGGTAGTTTTGAGTACGCTTTGCATAGTTTGGCATGGTGTTGTACATATCTAATATTTTTGAATCTTCATACATGGACCTAGCTGCAAGCCATCAAATTATTTATTTAAAATGGGAAAAGAACAACTATGATCACCCCCACAAAGTTGCTCAAATGGCTAGATTGTTTAACTGGCTGAAAAATATTCAAGATTATTGTTAGTATAAGTCATAACATCAATGAAATATTATGTCCAATCCGGTAATTACGTCCGATCCGGTGATTGCATGCACCCATTCAACATACACGACTGCGGATCCAAAATGTGGAGATTTCCCTTTCCTTTTTAAATATGGTGATTGATTAAAAAAGAAGGAGAGACATGATTTATGGTAGATTCCAAATAAGTAGATGAAGAAAATTTATATAGTAAATTTCTAAATTGGAAGATTTTTTTCAAATATAGTGAAACAGTGATCTATAATACAAGTGATTAGACTCTAGCCCTATTTTATAGAATATGCTTGTCTTGCCACTTGGACTGGGCTAGACAGGTATTCCAATAATTGACTATGCAATTAAATAAGGCAAAATATTCCAAACACTGCCTGTGTTTTACAAAATACTCCTACAAGCATACTGAACATAACTTAAAAAGAAATAAACCATTCTAAAGATGAACTGTCCCAGTGTTGTTTGATATAAAATTCAAATAGATTGAGTGAATATTTTTTTATATAAAAAGGCTGTTACAAAAGAGGCAAAAAAACTTAATCTGGAAGAAAACAATTTTTCTTCATTTTTATACAGATGACATTGGTGTAATTTTTGGTGTATATATTCAAACTTGACATCAAACAACAGCCCAATATGTGCTTAAACAGATGACATGTTTTGCTTGAATAAAAATGCAATATAGAAGGAGTAGTTCGTAGAAACTGACCACTATAAACACATATTTTCTTACTTATACTCCATGTAAATACCTATTGGGCATATTCTAAAACCTGGCCTGACTCCAAGTCACGCATACAATGGAAAATGATAACTGTAAATAGTATATTCACCAGTGTATATAGAACTCACAAAATCAGACATAAATACCAACATAATTGTATTCTTTAACTACGTCGTCAGACGGTTCTCCGAAAAGTCAGCGGAGGAGATTTACCTTGAACAGAACAGAATAGCAGTACAGAAGTTTCAGGTCCCTGTCAATCTACTGTCCCTGAGTGAAATCCTTTCAAAATTATAGGGTGACACCCCAGATAGCAAATATCATTGGGCCAACATTGCATATTGATTGGGTAATTGGCGTTTGGTTGCGGTCGCATGTACATGATTGGGCCAATGTTGGCGTAGTAGTGCATTTACATGCAATATTTGCCGACGATGGCCCAATTTTGGCAAATGATCTGTTACTGCAACGGATCAGGAAAGTGATTTTCTTTCACAGAAACAAGAGTGGCCGAATATTTGTTAGCCATTTTAATAAACGATGTACTTATACCCAGCAGGCACACAACGTTCGTTGATATTGTGTGCCTGCTGGGATAGAAATATTATTTTATATTATTTTTAGTTTAGTAGTTTAGATGACATTAATGCATACTAGTTTAAGACTTTAAGTTCGAATTGACATGTGTTAACTGAAGTGACCGTGTATGGCAAGGCTCATTCAAAGGGGCCTGAGAAAATAAATAAAAACTTGTCGTGTACACTTTCCGTTGGCCGATGGTTGGCATATCATTGGCAGATTCGTATATGATTAAATACTGACCGGTGTTAATCGATACATTGTCTTTAACTTTTATTCAATAAAGAGACTTAATAAACAGTCTGGTTTTCTCATAGTTTCAATTTATATATCAATCATAAATAATTATTATGATTTATATATAAATTAACATCAATGATTTTAATACCATTATCTTAATTAGCAGTTACTTCCTTGACCAGGCCATTTAAATTTACTGTATATCTATTCTGTAATTATTTAGTAATAAGCAATGGGAGCAAAATTGAAGTTAACACCTTTTTCACTGTAACACCATAACATTGTGGTTTATTATTTGCTTCGCTGCTCCAGCCAGAGTACAAGAGTACATCAGTTGTCATAGCAACGAGAAAATTTCTCAGGCATTTGAGAATTATGAACAGGTGTTTCGCATGAAGTTTTAGAGAAGTCAGTTTTGCATGTTAAGAAACAGACACTCTGAGGTTTAGAAGGTAAGTTTTATAAAATTTATTATTTTGCATTAATTATTAAGCTCATTTCTCCATCTTGTTAAAGGCAGATGCGAAAATATAATTGATTTCATATTGTATATTTCGTTGTTTTATATTCTTCATTACAACAAAGAGGTTTTAGCTTTAACATGTATTTCTTTAACAGCTATTCCTTAATGAGCTAAATACATGCGTTAATTTGTTGCATAAATGAGGCTAGTTTATGTTTTTGTCATTGTGCTGTATTTATTCGTTTGTTTTCAGAAGACCAGATGTCAAAGTTATCCAGCACAGAGAAAACGAAAAATGAAGAGTTTACCTTCTCCAAAGACAAATGACCAAGCTCGACTGTCACCATGGTGCTGCAGATCAAGAAACTGTACCGAGTGGACATATGCGACAGAAATACATCGTCGATAGCTTCTAATGAGCACATTCAAACAGTGATGGGCCAACAAAATGCAAAACCTCAGCCATGATTGGCCCAATGTCGAACCAATGTTATGGGCCTTGAATGGGCCGATGAGCAAACGCTACGTTGGCCCATTCAAGATTTACAACCATGGGCCAATCGTGCGGCGTCCGATGGGCCAATGAAGGGCCAATGTATACGTGCTATCTGGGACATCACATCACATGTGACACATGTATATGCAATTCAGTCACCGATATAATCTATTAAAATTCACTATCATTTATTTTTTCAAAGTCATTTAACGTACATTATGTCCTATATCTCACAATTATGTTTGTAGTCATCATTGTATTTTATTGTCATCAAAACCGAAAGTAGAATTTGTTCATTTCCTGTTTCCGGTATCTGTTTATACAGTGTCCGTGCCTAATTGTTTTCGAATCATTTCGATCCAGAGTAATGTAGTGATCCGCCGTTGACTTATCGGCGCACGTCGTTTTAACCCCGAGTGAGGGCTTTACCATCACCAGACTTCGATCATAGAACTACACTGTCCGCCACCAACCACCACCTTAACATACTTACTGAATTCCCATCACTGAATTATCTTTTTTTTTTAGAGAGAGAGAGAGAGAGAGAGAGAGAGAGAGAGAGAGAGAGAGAGAGAGAGAGAGAGAGAGAGAGAGAGAGAAGCCAGTGCCTGCCTTATGAATTCTGATTGCCAATGCTGAGCACCAAGCAAGGTAGCCACTGGACCAGGCCATGGATCGTACCCACGACCTCCCGCCCCCGAAGCGGACACTTTAACGGTCACACTTTAACCATTGTGCTATCGGGACCGGTTTATCGGGAGTTGATGATCAGAAAATGATATATTTTTACTGTTAGCAGATACACTTGAGTCTGAATCTGAATGGTTCACTGGTGATACGCCAAACTGACAATACTTCACCAGGGGTGTGCCAGGAGGGAAATTAGTCCCTGGCTCTCACAAGGGATGCGAACTTGGACACAGAGTCATCAGACATTTGAACAGAGGAGATCAGAGAATCAGGTAAGTCATTGCAGTCTCTGATAGTCTGTGGAAAGAAACTACTTTTGTACGCTTCTTTGCTATCTGAAAAGCCAAAAAGTGTTGATTTCCACGACGCCTATTGTTCGGGATAAGGTCATCTGTGAGTATCCTGGCTTTACCCTTTAGACCTTTGTATAGCAATATAAGTTTACTATCCTTCCTCATTTTCTTAAGAGATTCCCATTTCAGTTGACCTAAAATGCCGGTCATGCTTCCAATTTCAAAAACATAATTTCCAGTCACAAACCTTGCCGCACGATTTTGGACCTTTTCCAGTTCTTCCTGGAGGCCATGAGAGTGAGGATCCCAAACTGAGCTTCCATATTGCAAGACCGGCCGCACCAGTCCTTTATAAGCTGCTTCTTTCACATCTGGGGGACAAGAATACAAATTTCTCCTCAAGAATCCAAGAGTTCCATTAGCCTTTGTGCAAACATTGGAAATATGAGCACTTCATTTAAATAAAAAAGACAAAGACAAATTAGTAGAGTATATAACAGTATAACATTAGCTATGTATAGCTATTTACCAACTGAACATATAAAGATCGTTTGTGGTAGTTACACCCGGACATTTTATGCTTTCAACGTTTTCCAGTACAGTGCCCGCAAAGGTGTAGTTAGCCTATATCTTACTAGACCGTTTATTTGTCAGCTGCATCATGCTGCATTTGACGGGTTGAAATCTCATTCCCCATTTTCTAGCCCAACTGCCTAAACGATCAATGTCTCTAAGAAGTTTCAATGTATCCTCTTCATTCTTGATTTCACGATAGCAAACACAATTATCAGCAAAGAGTCTTATTTCAGACTTAATGTCAACTGAGATGTCATTTATATACAAGGAGAACAGCAAGGGACCGAGAACGGTGCCCTGAGGGACACCCGACACAACCGGGGACAGTGTGATATGAAGAGATATGTAAATTTCAAAGTCGGTAATTTGTGATGTCAGTATTTGTTGCCTATAAAGCACATTCAACCATCCAAGACTTCTCCCCTCTTATTCAGTTCGAGGGGGTGAGGTAACGTGACAGTTTCGCTAGAAATAGATGTGCAAATTTCAAACTGGATAGTTTGTGATGTTAGTAAATATCACATACATACATAACGCAGTAAAACACACTTGCTAGGTGGATGAGCATGTTTTTTTTTTTTTTTTTGTTTGTTTTTTTTTTTCACCGATGGATTTTGCTGTGGCTTGGTCCGGCTCTATGTGTTTAAAATACAAAGTGTTGATTTTGCGTTGATTATGTTGAGTGTTGATTACGATTATATCAAAGACCTCGTGGCGGTTCGACCGGCCCACCAAGGCCGGCTCACTTTTTAGCCGAATACAGTTTTGACCGGATCACAATTTTCATTTTTTTCTTTTCTTTTTTTTTTTTTTTTTTTTTTTTTTTTTTATTATTATTATTATTTATTTTTTTTTTTATTTATTTTTTTTTTCCGATCAAAACATTTTTCACTATTTGACTATTTTTATTACGATGGTTCAAAAATAAGTAATTATTGATAATTGAATAAGCGTGGCGTGCCATTCTGTCAAAAGTTGTGAAAGACGGTCGTTGTAAAAACATGATCGTGAAACTAAGTGACACCTGTGTTGATGACTGGGTATTGTAGTTGTTGCTTGAAGGATTTGTCTTAGTGCCGTTTGATGTGAAGGTGCATCAAATTGTTCTTTAATTTAGGATGGATGAGAAAGAATGTGAATTAACAAGAAAAATAATGCAATTATGCTGCATTTCACAGTCACGACAAAAAGTATAAATAAAATATAAGTCTACAATAGCGCATTGATGTTAATAACTACATTTTATATTAGCTCATCACAAAAAGGTACAAGTAGGCAATGATCACAAAAATGCTCAATCAGAAAGAAAACCAAAAACCGAAGTGGGGGAAAAAACTAAATATGTAATTGACAATAATTAGATACTTGTACTAAGAAAACATAATTATTGTAAGCCGAGTTTTCAGCTATTTCCCAATAGTCGGCCTCCTAAACCTAACTAAAAATATGAAAACGCACATAAGGCGCAAACAGCACAAAAATTCAACACCAAGACATAAAACAATAAGAACAACAACAGAAGTATCGCCTTGGAACGATCAGTAAAAATGCTGACACTAATTAAATAAAACTCTCCCTGAAGCATGTACACAAATAGTTCCAGTGGCTGATTGGGGGGGGGTAGTTAGCGGATGCGTTCAAACCCAAATTCCACCATTTTCATTGAGACATTTGAGCTAAAATAGGTAACAGTAAAGTGAGCCCCCGTAGTAAATTTAATCTTCGCAGACACTATGATTTGATTTCCAAATTTAATGTTAAAGATGCTTTTACGTGAGGGCCTTTCGGAACCAGAATTTTATGGTGACTTGGTTTCCAAATTAAAGAAACTTATAGGAATGAATGATTTTTCTTTTCAGTTCAGAAAAATTATAACACCTTACAGATGTATAGGTTATAACTTGAATGTTATGCGACAGTCTGCATGCTTGGTTTTTAACCCAATCATGGTTGATAACTATGCTGCCTTCTTTAATTGCACGCCGGTGGTCGGGCGTCAGACACTATGATGACCCCGATATAAAGCTATTCATTTTAGTTGAATGGGGCCGGAGGCTCTTGTCTGTTGCTTGGCCCACCGGGGTTCAACTGATGTTTTTCTTTTGCTCCGGGTTTCAGTAAGTTATTTGGCGCCCAGGGATCTCCATCGTCAGGCAGCTTACTGAATCTGTCGAGTCCTCGTTTTTGATTCATCGGGGTGGTGAACATGATTTATTCGTTTGTCCATGATGATTCATTGACTGGTTAGAGATTCACCACGAGGACCGAACAACTAACTAAATGTTGTGAACCACTGCAGAAGATGAGGGTGAGGTTAGGCGCCTGTAAAACCGGTTTAAACCCCCCCCCCCCCCACCCCCAGTAATTACTGATCGTTCCAACGCGATACTTCTATTGTGGTTCTAATTGTTTTGTGTTGTGGAGTCGAATTTTTGTGCTGTTTGAGCCTTTATTACGTTTTCATATTTTTAGTTAAGTTCTGGTAACTGAGTGGCCGCCTATTTGGGGAATAGCTGCTCACTCGGCTTACGATATGTTTCTTGGTATAAGTACCTCAGTGTCATTTTAGTTTTTCCCACCCCTCGGTTTGTGGAGCGGGAGTTTCTTTCTGATTGCGCCTTGTACCTTTTTAAAAGTACTTCCTGTGGAAATGAGATTCGTGAGTAAAATGGTATCGTAGTACATGGCAAATCGCCTGTTATGTGACCATATAATAATTTGTTGCAAATAGTTGGGAGAGGGTCTTACGTAACTAATGTTGGAAGAACATTTTGCGCCACACAACTGCATACATGTAACATGTATATGACCGTATATGTGTATATGGCAATTGAATATGTTAAATCAGGGTCTCTGTAGAAGGGATCAAGAGTCTTTGCCCTATGTTCATTATTCTTGTATGTCAGTTTCGTATTACTCACCTAGAAAACATACATTCAAAATTTATAATTAATGTCAATTTTACACAATCCTGTTATTAATTCTTTCATTTTTTTATATCAGAACATGCTAAATTATCCAGTGTACATTAATAATAGCATTATAATTTGGGATTTATATCTGTTTTGACTTGATATGTACCACAGTGTCCATTTTCACAACTTTCATGCACATAAAATCTTTGGGAACAATTTTCTGGAACATTGCACAATTTATTTTGTTGAAAATTATATGATTGTGAAGCTGATATGATGCATTGCTTAATGGAATGTTTCTCATATCTTTAATAATTTGTTTTCTCACAATTTTTATTGTGATAAACTCACTTTTGAGTAAGTTTTATAACAGCTTCTAACACTGTCCGTATATATGGTACTTGACATACCTGAGTTTTTGATTATTGGAAAAACCAATGCATAGTTTCTTGATCCCTTCTATAGAGACCCTGGTTAAATCTAAACATGTCCGCGTGAAATTGCCATGAATGATATAAATACCTTAGTTGTCCTCAGAATCAGAATCTTTAATGACACTACAGAATTCGGATAAAAAAAAATACTGACAAGACAAAACTCATGCCGAAAAAAAAAATCAGTCTCAGACGTCACACATTAGAAATATCCTTGGTATTTAATTAAAGTAACTGACAAATATTTACATTAGAAAGCAGCAATCTCAGATAGATAATTCAGCATTAAAAGGTTCGAAACACCCGGAACGTAAATCGGATTCGGTTTCAATGAATACATACTGGTTCCCACTTCTGCCTTTCGTTGCTATGACGTCACACGCACTTCTCATTAGCGTACAAAATGGCGTACGAGGCAGCAGGCGCGGACAATATCTTGTTGGTTTCAGATTCTTACAAGGTAATGTCATCGTAATTTTTACTTTGAAACAATTAAAATGATAGCAAATACTTTTATTTATTTTAATGCGTGATTATTTGGTTCCAGCAAAGTAATCATCTGCCAAAATCGACTAAATTTGCATTAATTGTCTGATAATTGGATTCTTGCTGACTATTGAAAATGAAAGTGAAAGTAGTAATTTTGACATGCACATTTTTCCTCTGTCTATAACCAGTTTGTGCATTTGATGAACAGTTACAAGCATGAAAATATAGTGGTGCTGTTTGGTAGTGACATCAAAGGGAGAAAAATGGTCACACAAAATTGATGAAAAGAGATGTAAAAAATGCTGACACTAATTTAGAAAAAAAATGCTGACTACTATAAAATTGAAAGTCAAGGATTACATGCATATGTTTAATTTTTTAAATCTAGCAATTGTTTTATATTACCAAAAAAAAAAAGAAAAAAAAATAAAAGAAAAAAATAAAATAAATAAATAAAAAATATAAATAGGTGAATATATCTTTTTTTTTTTTTTGCAACTTTACATATAAGTAATTATATAATATAAGAAAAATAAAAACTCAAAGTCAAATCTTTTAGTGCTGTCAATAAATACATGTAAAGTTCTATGAAAGATAAAAATCTTTTTATCATGTGTCACTGAGACACAGTTGGGCCTTGTCATCACGAAAACATGTCCATTAAAAGTATACCCCGCTTAAACCCCTTGTTTTGTATAGAAAAACTGGGGTTTGCAAGGGTATACCTATTTTTCTTATTTTTGATCCAAAACATTGATTGTGGGTACTCTTTAGTGTACCCACAATCAATATTTTGAGGAAAAATATCAAAATTTTTCCAATGAAGTTTTCAATTTTTGCTTCTTGCTTCTGAAAAGAAAATTGCTGTATATATGCATGGGCAAGTTTTTGTAATGTTCTAATCTTTCAATTTTCGTTTCTTACCCAGGTGACTCATCACTTGCAATACCCTCCCAATACAACTACTGTATACTCCTACTTTGAGAGCAGGGGTGGGAAGTTTGAAAAAACAGTTTTCTTCGGTCTCCAGTACATCTTGAAGCGATGGATGTGTGGTCCAGTGGTTACAAAGGAGAAGATCCAAGAGGCAAAGGAATTGTATACCAAACATTTCGGGGCAGATCATTTCAATGAGGCAGGCTGGAACTACATACTTGAGGTAGGATCATAGAAATAAATTGAGAAATATTGAAGAAAAAAAAGTGATTTCAATAAAATGAGCAAAACCTGTCTTAGGATTATTTCCAATCAGGTCAGACACATATGAGGCACAATGGAGGAAGCTTTATCTATGTTATGTACCAACATGACTGAAACATTGTTGACTTGGATGTTATGAAACAAATCAAACAAACAAGAGTTAAGATTGCAAGCTGTTCATGAACATGTGCACCTATAGGCGGGGCAGTATGATACTCGTAACATATGTTAACATACATGTTTAAACATGCTTTCACAAGGCAGCCATGAAGATTGTTTTTGTGCAAATGCGTTACAGGCCATGCAGCAGCTTTGCAAAGCAATCACAAGGAAAATGTTTATGTAAGAATTTATTATGAATGTGTAAAACATCATATGACATCACAGCTGTGATGGTTAAAATACTCTGACAGTAACATGATTGAATCTTGAGAAAATGTTTAAAAGGTAAAGGGGGCAGTGTAATGTGAAAATAGCAGACTTGCCCATGCAATATACTGAGATTTTTTTTTTTTTTTTTCAGTTGTAAAACTTAAAAATTTTCTACTGGATATTTTTCTTAGTTTTGCTCAAAACATAGATTGTTAGGCGGTTCTAACGAGTACCCACAATCTATGTTTTGGATCAAAAATAAGAAAAATAGGTGTACGCAAGCAAACCCCAGTTTTTTCTATATAAATGTGGGGCTGAAGGGGGTATACTTTTCATGAACATGTTTTCCTGATGGGAAACATGCTGTATATTTATGGCTGTTGCCATAGTTCGGGGCTTAGTATTATATTCATCTGACAGGGGATTGCTGGATAAGTGTCAGTGTCCCAAGTATTTCCCCATGATGAATATCGGCCATAGAAAGGTACAAGTAGGCAAAGATCAGGAAAAGGCCCAATCAGAAAAAGATTCCCACTCCAAAAACCGAGGTGGGAAAAAAACCAACTAACAATCAGGTACTTATACCATGAAAACATATCGTAAGCCAAATGAGCAGCTATTTTCCTAATAGGTGGCCACTCAGTTACCTTAACTAAAAATATGAAAACATACATAAGGCGCCAACAGCACAAAAATTTTAAACACCAAGACATAAAACAAAAAGAACCACCACAGAAGAATAGAACTACCACCATAGAATTACAAATTCCTTGATTGTTTTTGTCAGTTAAGATTTTTTTTTAATGATATGTATTCTTTTGTCATAATTTTGTTCCTGGTGTTATGTTACTATATGACCCACAACGCTAGAAATCCAGTCTTCGGGGTATCCGACCAGGTCTGACACAAACTGACCTGTAGAGTCATGGAAGCAGGCTAGAAGCTTGAAATGTCGCATTTAAGAAGAATAGAAATTGTACTGTCTGTGTAGCGAAAACAAAGGCACTAATCTGCGCCTTTGTTTTCGCATCTTTTATAGGCAAAAATCTGTTTTTCCCATGACGCGGCTCATATATGAGCCATGTTACGAGAAAACCTGTCTTCAAGGTTTTCAAACAGATCTTGCACAAACTGGCATGCACAGTCAGAAGCAGGAGCTTGAATTTTTTCTGCCTGTATTTTTGAGTTACTGCCTGTATTTTTGTTTCTGCAATTTATTTATGCAAAAAAAAAAAAAAATCTGTTTTTCCCATGATGCAGCTCATGTTTTATTTTTGAAAAATTTGTTTTAGTAATTTACTAAATTCTGTTATGGTTATAATTGAGACGCCTCGTGGGAAAACCAACAATGTGGTTTCCGAACAGGTCCGACTCAATCCGGCCTGTACAAGCACGGAAAAGAGCTAGAAGCTTGAAATTTCGGATTTAAGTAGAAGAGGAATTGTACTATCCGAGTAGCGAAAACAAAGGCGCTGATCAGCTTCGCGGTTACCGCGAAGCTGATCTGCGTCTTTGTTTTCGCCTATGCAGATTGTTGGTTTTCCCATGAGGCGGCTCAATTTTCTTCCTGGTCCAAACTTTGATCAAGCAAATAATTAAGCAGATAGGGTTGAGAGAATAGGGCTCCCAAATGCATCAGGAAAACATGTCCGTGTAATGTATACCCCCTTAAAGGGAAACATTACTATTTAATTCCCGCATATGATTTTCATGAAACTTCCTATGCTTCAAGATAATTGTATCCTTGGACTAAGATCGAAATAAAAGTTGGAAGCCACCGGCCTCGTTTCCATGGTATCAGAACTTTTTGGATGTTTCTCATGCATTTCAGAAAGCCGCACTCGTAGCGGACATGTGTTTTAATATATATGTTACCACTGCAAAAACAACTTAAACACACGATGAGTGTTATTTTCTTACTTTTTGATACAATTCTGCTCTTAAACTAAGGAGATTACATGCAAAATTAACTTTCCCGCCATCTTTTCAAACCTGGAAAAAGTACGTATTTTTGCGATATCTCCTAAACTACGCATATGATTTTGATTAAATTACACCAACAAATAGGAAATGTGGTGACCATTTAAAAGTTCAAATAAAAAGTGGGGGTCACCGGATTGCGTTGGAAGATATAGAGAAAAAACGCTCAATATTCCCGCCTTTTTCGTTTGAACGCCACACATTGCACTGACGTCCCGTATATTTATGCGACGTCATCAACAGCGAAATAAACGTTTTCACATATAATTAACCTTACACACGACTTTGTGTTTATCAATTGCCACAAAACTTCCTTTGAAATAAAAATGAACAATATGTATACCCGCATTAGGACTTAATTATGCAGAAACAAAAAGAATAAGATTCTACAGCTTGCAACGTCATTGAGAAATCAAAACAAAACGATGTTAAAAACTACGCGTAACATGCACATGCTAAACGCCGACGTTGCGCAAACAGTGTGCTCATAAACAATTGTAATGTTTACCCTTAAACCCCACTTTTATATAGTAATACATGTACTGGGGTATACAGGGGTATACCTATTTTTCTTATTTTTGCTCCAAAACATAGATTGTGGGTACTCGTTAGAACCGCCTCGGCGAGACTGTTCTAACGTGTACCCACAATCTATGTTTTGAGCAAAAATAAGAAAAATATCAAAACTTTTCTGATGAAATTTTCAATTTTTGCTGTACTGAAAAAAATCTCTATATATTACATGGGCAAATTTTCGTAATGACACTGCAGTTTCCAACATCATAAAAGCATGAATCTAGTTTTCACATGTCTGTACATACCCTAGGGATGTTCAAACAGACATGTTTTTGATGTTTTTTTTCTTAAACATAGTGGCTATCAGTTGCATATCAGAAAGGGGATTCACATTAATGAACTTAAAATACCTATCACTCAAGTAGGAGGCAAGATGTTTTGTTGGTTTCTTACAACAAATAACATTAAATCTCTAAGAGCTATTTTCTAACAAACATGAGTAGAATAACATATATGCATAAAAAGCAAATGTATTTAAATAATTATCCTCAGCATTTCGAGTTGTTGCTTGACGCCTTGAGAAAACAAAAATTGTCTTCCTGACAAGCCTTTAACTATTTTTATAGCTGACCTGCACTTTTGATTTTGAAAACCCAAAACACATTTTCACCATTCTGTGCGATCGCAATGTAACTACATGTAAATTAAAAAGTAACCATAGTATTTTTAGCTCAACTGTACTTTGTATTTTATTTTGATTTTCGCACATCTGTTAATTAAATAATCAATGTACTCAGTAAATACATGTACCTCAGTTTTAAATGTTATGTCATTTTGTATTTAATTTTGTATTTCAATCTGAAATGAGTCCTTTATAATTGAAGAATAAAGAGAACACATTATTTTTGTCATTCCATGTTAGGCCCCCCTATACGAGGTTTGGCAGGAAAGTTCGTAGAAACTTTAGCTATCAGAAAGAGTAATTTGCGTTGTTGAAGTAGTATTTTGTATAATTACAATCAGTAATATCTTATGAGTATGTTTTAGAAATGTGGTGCAATTTGAAATAATAACACGCTTGATATGATCAGTTTTCTGCTTGAGGTAAGGGCCGCGCGGGGCAGGTGTCTAAACGTGATTAAATGTGACAATTTTCTCATTCTGATTTTGCTTGTGAAACGGCACTGAAGTGTGCTGTAACATTAAAATCTTTTGATCCTAAAAGAACATTCAATCAACTACATTTTCTGAATGTTTGGGCCTTGGCAGTCCAAAAAAATATTGTTTGAAAAACTGGCGTAATTTGATGTTGGAGAACAGCCGATAATTATAAACTTTTGTGATTTTGTTATGGAAATCGCCAACAAACACGATGGGAATGATGCAAACAACAACATAAAAGCTATCATAAAAGCTATCAACTTGTCGGTCACTAGTTTACAAGTGGCATAGTTGATTTTGAATGTTAGATAGATCATCTAAGATGATAAACGGCTGCGGAATGGCACTCATTTTACATGCTTAACGCATGAAAATGGTTTCATATGTTCAACCGGTTGTCAGAGAACTTAGCGACACTTGGCACAGATCTGCATTTGACAGCTGGATATGCATGATAAAAATGAACAGATATCCAAGAACCCTATGTGGAAAAACTCTGACACAGTGGCTGAACTTGTTACAAATATATAAAGCACTGACAGCAATAAACTTCAAGTAACGTCACTGAGACATTGACCCTTGCCCCGCACACGATCAGGGAGGTGCACAGAAAAGTCTGTAGAAGATGTCGTGTTGGTCAGATTTTCATAAAATTTCATTTATTTGCCCATAAAATGTTTTTACAAACCCAGATATATTCATTTTGACCACATTTCTTTTCCTTTTTAAAATATTAGTGTTTACGAACTTTCTGGACAAACTATATATATACATGTAACTATTCATGAAACAAAATCTAGGTATCCTGCAAAATCTCTGATAAGCCTGTTCATCTGTTCATCCATTCAGCACATGTCTCTCTGGGGGGGCTTCATCTGGAACATTGGTGGTATTTCCACCTTGCAAAGGGGAAAAAAAGTATTAACTATGTAGCATGGCTCATTTCCATATATTTCACCCTGCCCTGGGGGAATGGAAGGTCCGATTACAACAGACAGGTGCAAAAACGGGCTTGTGCATTATGTTAAAAAGAGGGTTAATATCATATATATATGGAAATTTGGATACATTAATTTCAGTGCCTGCAAAAACAGCATAATTCTGCTACATTTCCACCATCTAACAGTTTTGAATTCCAGTTTTAGATATTTTAGTGTAATTCTTTCAGGCTACCCTTAATTATATTGATTGTTTATTGATTTGGGTATTAAAATCTTTAAAGTAGTCGATATAATTTTCTCAGCACATAGCAATAAAACAGGAATGAATAAACTGTGTTGCTAAATTTGGAATATCGTAAAAGTGCAAAAGATTCCAATAAGCTGGCCATTACCATATTTGTCCTATACAGAGCCCCATGTATTTTCACAATATCATTAATTTTATGATTACGAAAACATTCCCATGCAATATACAATAATTTTTAAAGTTGTAAAAAATGAAAATTTTCAATAGAATTTTTTTATAATATTTTTTTCATATTTTTGCTCAAAACATAGATTGTGGTAACCACAATCTATGTTTTGAAGCAAAAATAAGAAAAATAGGTAAACCCCTCCATACCCCAGTTTTGCTATATAAAAGTGGGGTTCAAAGGGGTATACATTGCACAGACATGTTTTCCTGATGGATCAATTGGTAGCATGTCCAGTTCATAATCAAGTAGACTCCCGGTTGATCCTCACGACAAGCAGATTTCTTTCATGAAGATTTGGTCATGAAAATACTTCTTTAGCCATTCTTCCTCTTCTGCTGATTCAAGAAATCCATGACTGTGTCAATTAGTGATGAAAAAACATGCACTTACTACTGATAACTTGCCACTTGCATTACGAAAACACGCCCATGCAATATACAGAGAATTTTTTAGCTTTAAAAATTGAAGTTTTTTTAATAGCTGAAAAGTTTTTATATTTTCTTATTTTTGCTCAAAACATAGATTGTGGAGCAAAAATAAGAAAAATAGGTATACCCCTGCATACCCCAGTTTTGCTATATAAAAGTGGGGTTCAAGGGGGTATACATTACACGGACATGTTTTCGTGATGTGGAAGAGATTTTTATTTTCATTTCTGTCTTCTACCATGTACTTTATCTGAAATTTCCTGAGAACGAAGTCGTTAAAAACACTGGCCTTAAAGATAGGAACTTCTACTCAGCCTATTCAAGTTAGGTGTATGGGCAGAATTAAATATTTACTCCATTTACGGCCCATTTCCAGGAACATGTAATAGGATATAGGCAATTAAGTTGGACTATGAATTGGATTGATGACTTGGCAAATATTTTCTATAAGATCACATGTATGGCTAATATTGTTCATATTTGTGCACTATGTAGGTTCTCTGGTGTAAAAATGTCTTAAAGAGCCTTCACACGAGAAAACTAACAATTTGGTTTTCCAACCAGGTCTGACACAAACTGGCCTGTACAGTCGCTGTAGCAGGCTAGAAGCTTGAAATATCGGATTAAGAAGATGTATTGTGCTACCTGTGTACTGCACAGCTGATCTGCATCTTTGTTTTTTGCATATGCAGATTGTTGATTTTCTGATGTGGTGGCTCATAACAAAGGTTATTACACATATTTAGAATGTTTTTGCAGACTAAGCAGACTGATTGGCTTCTTTGTTGCTTTTTGTTAACTGATGTAGACCTGAAATTTCAAACCAGAAATTCTTGAAAACATGCTCTTGTATTTTGTCTGTGAAATGTCTCCCTGTACTGTGCACATGCACTAGTCATTTGTAACCACTAGTCATTTGTATCCCCCCACTCCGGGGGAGGGCAGGCGATAACCGTGGAAATGAGTGGGGCTTTGACCAAAGTTTTACCACGGCAGTGTGGGGGAAATACCCGGGGTTTGCTTTATATAGGCAATAAGGGCCCTGAAATGAAAAGATAGCAGGCTGTGGGGACCTCGGTCGTCCCCGTTTACGTTTACGTGTATGTTTACGTCCGCGTCACACTTTCGGTTAAAGTTCTTTTATAAGTCTATATCTCTTGACCATGTTGATGGATCAAGTTGATACTTTGCATGTTGCTAGATATTGGTCTGACGTTTTACGCAGTACCATCATGACCCACCCTGGGTGACCTTGAGGTCAAGGTCACGGACTTATAAATTTTATGTTTAAGTTTTTGGTTAAAGTTTTTGTAAGTCTATATCTCTTGACCATATTGATGGATTGAGTTGATACTTTGCATGTTGCTAGATATTGGTCTGAAGTTTTACGCAGTACCATCATGACCCACCCTGGATGACCTTGAGGTCAAGGTCACGGACTTAGAAATTTTGTGTTTAAGTTTTTGGTTTAAGTTTTTGTAAGTCTATATCTCTTGACCATATTGATGGATTGAGTTGATACTTTGCATGTTGCTAGATATTGGTCTGAAGTTTTATGCAGTACCATCATGACCCACTCTCGGTGACCTTGAGGTCAAGGTCACAGACTTAGAAATTTTGTGTTTAAGTTTTTTAATTTAAGTTTTTGTAAGTCTATATCTCTTGACCATGTTGATTGATCGAGTTGATACTTTGCATGTTGGT
Source organism: Rugalucina vietnamica (assembly GCA_964017185.1). NCBI lineage: Eukaryota > Metazoa > Mollusca > Bivalvia > Lucinida > Lucinidae > Rugalucina > Rugalucina vietnamica. The sequence continues at coordinate 54,602,064 of OZ024875.1, read as the reverse complement.
AGATATTGGTCTGAAGTTTTATGCAGTACCATCATGACCTATCCTGGGTGACCTTAAGGTCAAGGTCACAGACTTAGAAATTTTGTGTTAAATTTTTTGGTTAAAGTCTAAATCTCTTGAACATGTTGATGGATAAAGTTGATACTTGCATGTTGATAGATATTGGTCTCAGGTTTTGTGCTGTACATCACAACTCACCTGGATGACCTTGAGGTCAGGGTCACGGACTTGGAAGTTTTGTGTTTAAGTTTTGGTTAATGTTTTTATAAGTCTATATCTCTTGAACATGTAGATTGATCAAGTTGATACTTTGCATTGGTCTGAAGTTTTATGTTGTACCATCATGACCCACCTGAGTGACCTTGACCTATGAATGACCTTGAGGTCAAGGTCATGGGTCATAGATTTTAACAAATGTAGTGGCAAAGCACAAGTCAGCCTGCGACAGCTCTTATTTTTACCAACGAGCAGTCTCCGCAGGGTGGGTCTTTTAGCGGGGATTCGCTGGATCAAAAGTCTAAGTCCCCTCTGTTCCCCGTGACTGGGGGCCATGGTTGCAAATGACAAGTGCATTACTTGAATGACTTGTAATATAATTCTCCGAATTTTAGCTCTGATAATGTTTCAAAATTTGATGGGATTCAATTCTCGCTGAAAAACTCATTTTTGAGCTTTTTGCTCATTGTCACTATGTATAACTTTTCTCTTTATTTCAAAACCTTGTAATGCGAAATAATGGTGACATTGCGCAATGCCACTAAAATATGCAGACTCATGCTGCAATCAGACTTATTTTATGCCAAGACCAAAAATAGGGTAAATAGTCTCATTTTTAATCCATGACTTTACTTTGAGCTTTGGTTAATCTCATTAACGTTGTTTATAAACAGTGTCTGACGTCAATAAGCTTACGACAGACGTCAACTTGGTATGACACAACTAAATCCTCGTGATTAGTCTACTGGAAGAATGTGGCCTCTTTTGTTACATTAAACTTAAAGCACTTACACAGTACATTACGAGAACATGCCTATGCAATATACAGAGACATTTTAGTTCTTTAATAAAATTGAAAAAAAAAATCATCAGGTAAATTTTGATATTTTCTTATTTTTTGGTCCAAAACATAGATGGTGGGTACACGAGGCAGTTGTAATGAGTACCCACAATCTATGTTTTGGACCAAAAATAAGAAAAATAGGTATACCCCTGCATACCCCAGTTTTACTATATAAAAGTGGGGTATAAGGGGTATTCATTGCACAGACATGTTCTCCTGATGTGTTGCATTTAAGTTAAAGCACTTACAGTAATATTTATAAAAAGGCTTATACTTCTATTATTGTAAAAGAGCATGACTTGCCTTGTAGCCTAGTTTTCAATTGTTTCAGTAAAATCTCTGCAAAATAAATGCCTTTATTATATCAGTGACTTAGAAAATAAAACAGATTAAAAAGCATGATAGTACATAATATGAGCCGCATTGTGAGAAAACCGGATTTTTGCCTATGCGAAAACAAAGGCGCAGATCAGCTTCGCGGTAACCGCGAAGCTGATCAGCGCCTTTGTTTTCGCTACTAGGATAGTACAATTCCTCTTCTACTTAAATCCGAAATTTCAAGCTTCTAGCTCTTTTCTGTGCTTGTACAGGCTGGTTTGTGTCGGACATGTTCGGAAACCACATTGTTGGTTTTCCCATGAGGCGGCTCATATAATTGCTCAAGAAGAATACTTGATTTAATCAAAAAGCCGTTTTCTATGCCATAAAATAATGCTTTTCTGGTTGTGTATTACTATAATGAAATTCATTGTTTTACTTTTTTAGGAAAGCATATTCTTAATACATGTAATTGTTGGCAATAGCAAATTTTAACCATTCTTATATGGACAAAGTATAAGATCACCAGAGAAATAAGAACCCAGATATTCTTTAGTCAGCCTTTTCCAGCAAAATATTATTTACATGTACATGACTTTTGTATTCTCAGTAGTATTATTGAAGTCTGTCAGAACATGTAAATTTTTAAACACCCTTCGAATGGTATGAGAAAACCAGATTTTTACCTATGGGAAAACAAAGGCTCAGATTAGCTGTGCAGTAACCATCTTCTGTGACTGCACAGACTGGTTTGTGTCAGACCTGGTCGGAAATCCCAAAGACCAGTATTCTCGCGTCGCTACTCATGTAATAGGTAAACAGTCTAGCTTTGTAAACCACAAAACAAGTGGACTTTTCGGTTTGACCATAGGATTTTACTATCAGATCTTGAAACCAAGGTCCCAGCTCTGCATGTCCTTAGCTGTTGGTGGGACGTTAAACCTGAAACCGGCGGCCCCCGTGGCGGAGTGGTTAAGAGCGCTGATATTTCATTACCGCGCTTAATCATTCAATCATCTCACCACTGTGTCTGTTGTGGGTTCGAGCCCCGCACGGGGCACATGTGAGACGAGCCAAGTTCTGCTTGCGGGTGTCACTGTGCCAGGTGTTTTTTCTCGGGGATCTCCCATTTTTGCCCCACATACTGATTGGCCCGTCGTATATAAGCTGAAATAATCTTGAAATGGAATTTAAACTGAATAAAAAACAACAACAAAAAAACAGAAACCAACCACAAACAAAGACTAACATTAGTTCATATTTTCAGCATCACAGTGGTTACCTGCCGCTGAGAATCAAGGCTGTACCCGAGGGAAGTTTACTGCCATATAAAAATGTCCTGTTCACAGTTGAAAATCAGACCCAAAACATATAATATAGTCAGACTGTCATATTATCTTATTTTCAGCATCACAATGGTTTTCTGCCCCTGAGAATCAAGGCTGTACCCGAGGGAAGTTTAGTGCCATATAAGAATGTCTTGTTCACAGTAGAGAATACAGATCCAAAGTGCCATTGGCTTACCAACTATTTTGAGGTAAGATTGTGTGCCTTCTTAACAAGCAAATATGCTTACATTTGGTTTTAGTTCAATAGGATAAAGTTGAATATTAAATAAAGATACATGTACTTTGAATTTACATTTGAATACATGTTCTAGTAGAAAGTGTATTTGTTTCTATGCAAATTGACATGAGAATAAATGGAAATTTCCATTTGTATTTCGAGGAGAAGTTTTCTGGTAATGATTAGAAATATGCATCAAGAACAGGTAAACTGCCTCATGAAGTCTGGACCAGAAACTGAGTGTTTAATATAACTGACCATTTGCTAATAACATAAATTTGATAAGACTTCACATTGTTAATCATAATATTTCAGACTTTATTAGTACAAGTATGGTACCCCATGACAGTCGCCACCAACTCATACTACCAGAAAGAGATTATCGCCAAATACCTTGATGAAACTGCTGAAGGTTTTGGGAGCCTGCCATTTAAGTTACACGACTTTGGGTTCAGAGGCTCAACTTCTGTAGAGGTAAGCTAAGCTGATACATTACGAAAACATGCCCATGCAATAAACAGAGATTTTTTGAGCTTTAAAAATTGAAAAATTTCAGCTGTAAAGTTTTGATATTTTTCTTATTTTTGCTCAAAACATAGATTGTGGGTAATTGTTAGAACCGCCTCACCGAGGCGGTTCTAACGAGTACCCACAATCTATGTTTTGGATCAAAAATAAGAAAAATAGGTATACCCCTGCATACCCCAGTTTTACGATATAAAAGTGGGGTTTAAGGGGGTATACATTGCATGGACATGTTTTCATGATGAATAAAGCAATTGCTAAGCTGATGTAATGTATGATAAGCTGATGCTTTGTAAGAATAGAAGGTACAGTGCTAGCCTAAGCTGATACAGAGTAAGTTAAGATAGTATAATATAGGCGAAGCTGATGTAATGTTACTAAGCTGATGTAAAGTAAGCTAAGCTGATGAAGAGTAAGCTATTGCTAAGCTGATGTAATGTATGATAAGCTTAGTAAGAATAGAAGGCACAGAGCTAGCCTAAGCTGATACAGAGTAAGTAAGACAATATGATGTAGGCAAAGCTGATGTAATGTTACTAAGCTGATGTAAAGTAAGCTAAACTGATGAAAAGTAAGCTATGCTGATGTAAATTTTAAGTATTTTGGTCCGCACCACTGTATACTCGATTGAAAACATTTCTAATGTATAGTGGTTAAGCGACACCATTGCTAAGTGGGGGTGAAGACTTTGATCAGCATAATTCTTTTCGCTGTATAGCTAGTACAGTTCACCTACTTGTCAAATCCAAAAATTCAACCCTCTTCTATGATGCTGTAGCCTACTTTGTGTCCCAGTAAAGAACCTTAAATACAGTTTACCTCACAAAGTGATATCGTGACTGTGGGGGAGTTGATTAAATAGAAGTTTCTGAAATTAATTGTCCTTCAAGCACACTTTAAAGGAGATGTAGTTAGCAACACCATAAAGAAAACAACATTGTAGCATCAGGCCTAAACCTTCAATCTGCTTGTCTTATATATCTGCCAAATCTGACCAAACTTATGATTTTGTGACTACTGTATAGTTAAGGTTTTTAACATGCCCAGGCTATTCTGTGTCTTTATTTGTCACAATATGGGATTGTTGGTTTTCTATCAGTAGGGCTCATTCTATGCTTTGAAGTTTCCTTGCAGTTGAAGGTTATGTTGTCCAACGTTCGTGCTGTCTCGCATTAGTTTTATTTTTCATACATATTTAATGAAATTCTTTGATTTAAAGGACATTTTTCTCAATACTTAAATATGTGAATGCTGCAAATGTCATGTACAACATTAAAAGCATATAAAAAGGAATTGTTGCACAATAGTTTGATTGGTTGCACAATTAAGATGAATACTTATTTGATATATGATCTTTGAAACCCTTAAAATAGAATTTTATTCCAACTTACCAGTAACAAAATCTTCTTGAAATTGCTTACATCTGGCAATTTGTGAGAATAACCATTATAAATCACATTTAAGGTGGCAAACATAGCCAAGTGGTAAACAGCAGGAAAGCATGTTCGCGTCATGTATACGCCAGTAAATCCCACTTTTATATAGAAAAAACTGGGGTTTGCAGGGGTATACCTAATTTTCTGTTTATTGCATGGACAAGTTTTCGTAATGTGGTAAAGGTTGCTGATTTCAAAAGCATTCAAATCCTTTGATCATGTCATTACTTTTGGTTCGAGCACTTGGGGCTTGCAGGTGCATCAGGTGTTTTATTTTCTGGATTGTTCAGTTTTTTTGTCCAATTTACTGATATAATTTTTCCTGAAAACTATAAATAAGTCTATACATAGATATAAAATAGATTCAGAAAAAAAGGCAATTATAGAGCCACTGCATGAGAAAACCAACAAAATGCCTAGGCGAAAACAAAGGCACAGATCAGCTGTGCAGTAACGGCACAGCTGATCAGTGCCTTTGTTTTAGCTACACAGATAGTACAATATCTCTTCTACTTTAACCCAAATTTTCAAGCTTCTAGCCTGCTTCTGTGACTGTACAGACTGGTTTGTGTTGGAACCGAAAATCCAAATTGTTGGTTTTCTCACGCACAGGCTCAATTAAATGATGTTAAAGCACCATTTAACAAAACTTTTACTCCCTTTTCCTCTATATTTCAGTCTGCTGGTATTGGTGGTTGTGCTCATCTCGTAAACTTCGCGGGAACAGACACTATAGCAGCCATAACTACAGCTAGGAGATACTATGGCTGTGAAATAGCAGGATTCTCAGTACCTGCAGCTGAACACAGGTGAGTGTAAATAATAAAGACTTCTTGTGTCATTGTCTGATACTAAATTAAAGTAACAATGATTATGAAGCGTGTTCATCCACGTAATCAGTTGATGTGTTGTTTTCTAAAGCAATGTAAAGTCTTGGTTTATCAGATTTAACAATCGTCAAAGAAATCATCTGAACTGGAGCAAAAGAACTTTGAAAAGAAAAAAGTTTTCCGGTGGTAGGTGGCCCAGTGGTAGAATGTAGGACTTGGAATCGACAGGTCCTGGTATTGAAACCTACCTCCACTGAGTTGTGTTCTTGAGCAAGGCATATTCGCTCCTTATGGAAATGGTACTACCCAAGAAGAGTTTGCTGCAATTCAACATGACTTGCATGATAATTGTTAACTGGGATGTATGTTATTCTTTAATCTATACAAAGAAATCAAAACAGTAAGTTTACTTGATTTTCCATAAAAACATACATTAACTCGGGCTGTTGACTGGAAGCACCTCATAAAGGCATTTGCTAAAGCATGTTTGAAACTTTGTATGTAGTCTGTAAAGTGTCAGCATAATTTCCGTGTATTTTTAGCACAATCACAACATGGGGAAAAGACGGGGAAGTTGAAGCTTTCCGGAACATGCTAGAGAAGTTCCCGACAGGCATCGTAGCGTGTGTCAGTGACAGTTACAACATCTGGGATGCCTGTGAGAAAGTGTGGGGTGGGGCACTAAAGGAGCTAGTTCAGGGAAGGAAAGGGACACTGGTTGTAAGGCCTGACTCAGGGGACCCACCTACTGTGGTTGTTAAGGTATGGTAGCTTTTCTTAGATGATACAGTTTTCAATTGTAAAACCGAAAAACATTTGTCTTAAGTGGTTAGTGCATCAGACTCACGATTGAGAGGTTGGAGGTTGAACGCTACTACCGGTAGGTTGTGTCCTTGAGCAAGACAAAACGCCTCTTAGTAGTGGTTAATACAGAGAATGTGGTGGCCTCATCCCAACGTGACTGAAAAATTGTGTATCCAGATTGTTTGTGCCCTTGTTGATTATATGATCAGAAATGGACATTCTATCATGTGGCTAAACTATTCATGTTTTGCAGGTTTTAGATATTCTAGGCAGCAGATTTGGAATAGAGAAGAACAAGAAAGGCTACAAAATGTTACCGTCATATATACGAGTGATACAGGGAGATGGCATCAGCTACGAATCTCTGGGTGCCATATTGGAAAATATGAAGAAGCATGATTGGAGTGCAGAGAATCTTGTGTTTGGCAGCGGTGGGGCTCTGTTGCAGAGGCTCGACAGGGATACTCAGAAATGTGCTTTCAAATGTAGTTACGCTGTCTGTAATGGGAAAGAGGTAAGCAGCAGTCCTTTTCCTGATTTGTTTGAAAGTATCCATTACGAAAACTTGCCCATGCAATATACAGAGATTTTTTTTTTTTTCATCTGTAAAACTTGAAAATTTTGACGGAAATTTTTTTATATTTTTCATATTTTTGCTCAAAACATACATGATAGACTGTGGGTACATGTTAGAACCGCCTCGCCGAGGCGGTTCTAACAAGTACCCACAGTCTATGTTTTGGAGCAAAAATAAGAAAAATAGGTTTACCCCTGCATACCCCAGTTTTGCTATGTAAAAGTGGTGTATACGGGGGTATACATTACAAGGACTTGTTTTCGTAGGCAGGCTGTGCTATCTAATTCTGTTTTTCTTCATGCTTACCCTGAATGGAATCAGATTTTTTAAGCACATCTTGGATGTTCTGGGACTTATTGGGGCATGCGTGTGATTCTGATTGCATTTAGCCGTAGATTTGGGAAATGTGTAAGAAAGTGATAAGGTTTTAACAGGTACACACAGTCCATGTATTGGCTTATGAGCTCACAAAGCTTTCTTAATAACAATGTTTCATCCTAAAATGAGCTGCCACATGGGAAAACCAACAATCTGCATAGGCGAAAACAAAGGCGCAGATCAGCTTCGCAGTAACTGCAAAGCTGAGCAGCGCCTTTGTTTTCGCTACACGGATAGTACAATTCCTATACTTTCTAAATCCAGATTTTTCCAGCCTCTAACCATCTTCTGTGACTGCACAGCCCGGTTTGTGTCGGACCTGGTCGGAACCCAAATTGTTTGTTTTCTCATGCACAGGCTCAAATTATAATTTTAATGGCATAGAATGACAAATATATGAGCCGCCTCATGGGAAAACCAACAATCTGCATAGGCGAAAACAAAGACGCAGATCAGCTTCGCGGTAACCGCGAAGCTGATCAGCGCCTTTGTTTTCGCTACTGGGATAGTACAATTCCTCTTCTACTTAAATCTGAAATTTCAAGCTTCTAGCTCTTTCCTGTGCTTGTACAGGCTGGTTTGTGTCGGACCTGTTCGGAAACCACATTGTTGGTTTTCCCCCGAGGTGGCTCATATTACATGTAAATTGTGTTCATACGTTGAATAATTCTATTGCAGGTAAATGTCTACAAAGATCCAATCACAGATTCTGGTAAGAAGAGTAAGAAAGGTCGACTCAGTTTAGAGAAACACAACGGCAGCTATGTAACCATAGAACAGGGTAAAGGCGACCCAAAGAAGGTGTGTTATCATTACAGTACATGTACATGTGTGAAAACAACACATTCAAATAGTGTTTGTGCTTTCATTCATAATCAATAACCTCATATTCTCTATTGATAGGCAAACCTGCTATTAGCTACATAGCAAATATTTGTGCGAATACATGCTATGTGTTCTTAATAATGGAAAATGTGTTTTGCTATTAAGCAGCACACAGCATGGTGATGGTACATTTTAAACGGAAATCTTGTACTGAAATGCTGGCAATCAGTTATTGAGCCGCCGCATGGGAAAACAAACACTCTGCATAGGCGAAAACAAAGGCGAAGATCAGCTTCGTAGTAACTGCGAAGCTGATCAGCGCCTTAGTTTTTACTACATGGATAGTACAATTCCTCTACTTTTCCAGCCTCTAACCATCTTCTGTGACTGTACAGCCTGGTTTGAGTTGGGCCTGGTCGGAACCCAAATTGTTGGTTTTCTCATGCACAGGCTCAAATGGTCCAGATTGGTCTGTACTGCTGCATAAAATGACTTGAAGCTTAAAATTTTGTTTTATATGGTACATTCTACATTTTTAAAGTGAAAAGCAGGCTCTGTCTTTGACCGATATACTACATCAGGAAAACATATCCGTCATGGAAATGTATACCCCTTAAACCCCACTTTTATATAGAAAAATAGATGTTTGCAGGGGTATGCCTAATTTTCTTATTTTTGATCCAAAACAAACATTGTGGGTACTCGTTAGAACCGCCTCTGCGAGGCATATCTAACGTGTACCCACAATGTATGTTTTGAGCAAAAATATAAAAAAAAATTCATTTATTTTTCCATTGAAATTTTTTTATTTTTTTTTTTTTTGCAGCTTAAAAATCTCAGTATATTGCATGGGTGTGTTTTCGTAGTGTAGGTGTGTTAACTTTGGCCTTGTTACAGCATATGAGGATGTTTTGCAAGATTTTGTTTCTCTTTCCAGGATTTGTTAACTACTGTGTTCGAAAATGGAAAATTGTTAAAGGACTACACATTCGCAGAAGTTCGGGAAAGAGCAGAACTAGATATAGTGAAAAAGGAAAAAGCCGAACTAGAAAACAAAAAACAGAAAAAAGTGTGAACATACTCAACACCTATAAACACTGTGATACCATACATATGAGCCGCGATGCGAGAAAACTGGGCTTTGGGGTTTCCGACCAGGTCTGACACAAACCGGCCTGTGCAGCCAAAGAAGATGGCTAGAAGCTTGAAATTTTGGATTTACGAATAAGAGGCATTGTACTGTCCCATTAGCGAAAACAAAGGCGCTGATCAGCTGATCTGTGTCTTTGTTTTCGCATACAAAAATGTGGTTTTCTCATGACGCGGCTCATGTATATCATAAGAACAAGTATATTGTGTATTTATGATCAATAAAAACATATTTTGGGTCGTTTTCTAAGAAAACATATGCAGCGAATCCACATCATAAGTATCGCTCCAATCAGATGATTTTGTTGAGTGCCCATGACAGAGGCATTAATAGATAAACAAAATTTCCCTATGATAGCAGACAATGTCATCAAATGCACACTTTTAATCCGTTTTTATATGATATTATCAGGAGAGTCATATATGGTAAATAGAAAATAAAAGGTTTACGATACTGTGTTATCTGGGCCCAAAGTTCGGGAACGATATTATGCTAAACAAAGGTACAGATCATCTTGTGGTAGCCTGGTTCTCTATCATTCCATCAAGTAGCTCTTACCATAGATATTTTTATAGTCTCTATTTATTGATTTTTCCCCATGCACTATATTCACATTCTCTGTACCATTCATGATACCAGAGTAACTTCATAGATCAATTCAGATTGCCAAATACAGGTACATTTACATAGCCCATCAACATTACCAACCAGGCAGTAGTAACTTCATAGATCAGATTGCCAAATACAGGTACATTTACATAGCCCATCAACATTACCAACCAGGCAGTAGTTAATTTGTATAAACAATTACATGTACACAAATCTGGAAGATTGGGACGGGAAATGCATGGAGAAAACTGACACATTACCCAGAATAGTCAAGTTCTACAAATTTACATTGTTTATATTTATGAAGTGTCGCTAAGACTGAAAACTCCTTTACAGTTTCAGTGTGTTTGGGCCATATGGGTTCTCTGTTTTACTAGTGAAGACATAGGGTTTAAAATGCTTTGACTGGCTAATTTTCAAAAGGCAATGAATGCCACGTTTGATTGGTCACATCTAGTTTGAGTATTCAAATTCATTTTGTTGAGTTAAAGCAGCATAACTATCTGAGGTATACTCATAAATACATGTATGTCATAGCTACCGTATTTATTTTAATTTGCGCACATGCTCCAATAAGCGCACACCCCGGTCTTTTAAGAAAACATATGCATAAGCGCACACTGCTCGAATAGTATATTGGTATTTTACACTGATTCTACACATTGATACCGCATTAGAAGCATTAAAACTTAACCTTAAATGATTGAAAACTACTTTCCAACAATTTGAAAACTTGAATGACATCACCAATGATAGATTTGATGTAGTTATTTCAGATTTTGATGAGTAGTTTTCCTTCATAGTGTGCGCTAATTAGAACGATATTTTGTTACCTTAACTTTTAGTTATTTTGAAAAGTTAAGCGCACTGTGCGCTAATTAGAACAAATACAGTATATTATATTTTCAACATACAAGGTCATTTAGAAATCAAAGGACATTGCGAAAACACAACCATGTATACTACTCAAACTTTGATAAGCATCAAACGTTTATTTTTGATTACAAGACATACTGGTAATCTAACACTCGAAATTTTGCTACAGATATATAGCAGCACCATCATCGTGCAAACATTCCATATTTTTTTCGCATTGCCTGCGAGCCCTTCTCGCAGACTTGCAGGAACAATGGAAACCCCCTGAAATTGAAGTTGTCACTGTTTCCTACCCTATCCAATTCCGTCATTCATCCCCTCTTACTGGTTCATTCAACTGCAAAACTGGTTTGATAATCGAAATGTCGATACTTTTGTGTCTAAAATGAACTTTTGGAAAATTTCAGAAATCTGTGATTTTTCGTTAAAAACACGATTTTTTACCCAAAAAAAATTTTTCGCTTAAAATGTTGTCCTTTACCTGGTGATCATGAAACTGAAAACCGTTTTTGAATATGCACTCTGGTTTGCTCAAACCAGCGTTTTTAAAATTTGTTGTCAGATGTTTTAATCACATAATGCAAATTTCCATTAAGAAAACGTTCAGTCCAATGACAAATGTTTTAAAACGCTGTAAGATCTAAAGCAATGCCCGAAGCTCAAATCGGTTTTCTGTTCAATACTCGCAGCCTAAAGGGCAACGTTTTAAGCGAAAAAAAAATTTTTTGGTAAAAAATCGTGTTTTTAACAAAAAATCACAGATTTTTGAAATTTTCCAAATGTGCGTTTTAGACCCATAAGTATCGACATTTCGATTATGAAAACAGTTTTGCAGTTGAATGAACCAGTTAGAGGGGGTAAATGACAGAATTGGATAGGGTAGACAACAATCAATGAACAATGGCAACTTTAATTTCAGGGGGTTTCCATCGTTTCTGCAAGTCTGCGAAAAGCGCTCACAGGCAACGCGAAAAAAAGATGGCATGTTTGCACAGTGATGGTTCTGCTTCATATCTATAGCAAAATTTCAGGTGTTAGATTACAAGTATGTCCTGTGAACAAAAATAAAGTTTTGATGCTTATCAAACTTTGAGTAGTATAATATATAGAATTTTCTGAAGTTGTAAAACTTAAAAAATTTCATCAGAATAATTTTGATATTTTTGCTCAAAACATAGATTGTGGGTACACATTAGAACCACCTCGCCGAGGCCGTTCTAACAAGTACCCACATTCTATGTTTTGGAGCAAAAATAGGTATACCCCTGCATACCCCAGTTTTGCTATATAAAAGTGGGGTATATGGGGGTATATATAACACAGACGTGTTCTCCTGCTGACAAGCTGTGAATGTTCTTGTAAGAAATCCAGTTTATTGTTAGGTGTTGTATTTAAAGACAAGATATATAATCTTCATTATGAGAAAACAGAGATTTTTGCATTGATCACCAAATTTGGTACGAACAGTAATCATTCTGTATCTGTCACTCCATATATGTTTGCCGGAGGATTAAAGTTTTAGATTTATGAATATGCCAAAGAAAGATCACAGTTTTTGGTAGATAAAGCATAGGCCCACATCAGCTGCATGATGTGTGTTTGTTTTTGCAATTGACAAAAACCGGTTGTCTCATGTTGTGGTCATTCTTCACTGTGAGATGTATCATTTCAACTTTCTTTTTTATTCATTTTTGTTAATTTTCTTAAATTTCTTTTTATATTTGTTAAGACATTTTGCACAATTATTTATAGTGGTCTTACATTTATAGTATGTCATTAGAATATATGTATATATTAGCATGAAAGAAGAAAGTACAGGTAGTGTATACAGTTGTGAATATGACTCCTTAAATATGAGATTCAAAGTAATATATTTCTATGCATGAGATGCATTGTGTGTGTATATGTATTGACTGAATTTAGCATAATGTAAGAGTGAATGGAGAAAAACATAATTCTGTATGTATTTATGCATTTGACACAAACGAAATCCAACATTTCCAAGCCAAAGTATTGTAAAATATTCATGAACAAACTAGATGCTTTAGTTTACGAAACAATTTTTTTAAAAATACAAGATGATGTGTATATGTGAACATGACATATATTTTAGGATTCCATTCATAGTGCTGTTGTGTACAGTAAGTATGCAATTTCTGGTTTCCTGTTCAGGAAATGAGCTGGATTGTTCAGCAGAATAATTGAAGGTAAAAACCAAGGTTCAATTTCACATTGCTGTAAAACTGATTTCTTTGCATACTTGTTGTTGTAACCACACACAATGGTTTATGGGATAGTGAATAGATAGATATGCTTTAAAATATTAGCACTAAATATTGCTTCATTTGATTTTTTTATTATTTACTTTTTATTTCTACACACTAATGCTTCCATTATATTTGTAGTTGTGAGAGTATCAAAGCATTGAATGAGTCTCTATGTGTGTGCATTTTATATATAAAGATATACAAACTTATGTTTTGATGTTTGTCATTTTCACCCTTGATGTTCTTCTTTCCTACACTGGGCAGATCTGTTGCATTAACATGACTAAACAGTATTCTAAGATTTTTTACCACCTTTCAAAAAGAAACCGTAATAGCTGTTAGGCTCTTCACAAAGTGAGATGGCAGTTTAACCATAACCTAGGCTGTGTTTATGGTCATCAATCTACATTTTTCAGACATCTTACCAAAAAAAAAAAAAAAAAAAAAAAAAAAAAAAAAAAAATTCAATTTGCATAATGAGAAGCTGTGTATATTACGAAAACTTTCCCATGCATTATACAGAATTTTTTTGCTAAAAATTGAAAAATTCAGAAGAAAATTGTGATATTTTTCTTATTTTTTGCTCAAAACAGATTGTGCGAGGCGGTTATAACGAGTACCCACAATCTATGTTTTGGAGCAAAAATTTTTGGAGCAAAAATTGGTATATCCCTGCATACCCCAGTTTTGCTATACAAAAGGTTTACAATTACATGGACATATTTTCGTGATATCTGGATGACTGCTTGAATGTTAAAAACCGAAAAATCTCCAGAAGCGATTTCTGCAAAAAACTTATGGCTTTTAAGCTAGACATTCAATTAATGTCCTGACGAAAGGATGTACTCTTAAAATGGCTTGGTTAATTAAAGTCAAATACAAGTGGATCACCCACAAGTCAAGGAAACTTTAAGGAACTTGGCCTGACAGCCATACCAATATATATGAGCCACAGTATGAGAAAAAACAACAACATGCATAGGCAAAAACAAAGGCGCAGATCAGCTGTGCAGTTACTGCACAGCTGTGCAGCGCCTTTGTTTTCGCTACACAGATTTCTTCTTAAGTAGTTCTCAGACTGTAAAGGACCTGGTCAGAACCCCAGGTTGTTGGTTTTCTGATCTGAAGGCTTCAGATGGCAATATGCAATCCGTTAGGTTGGATACAAATGTAGGCAAATAAAAAGGGCAAATAAAAGTGTAGTGACAGGCAGGAATATTATAGGAAGTAGGAATAGAAGGCACAGAGATTGTTCAAACAAATTTAGAATCCCAAAACCAGACACCAGGCGGGAAAGAAAGTGCAATACAGAACATTACAATAGTGCGTGTGTTCGGGGTTGTCCAATGGTACCATTGGTTGGTAACATTTGTACCATTTGTACCAATGTAATTGCCAATGGTATCATTGGTAAAGAAATTGGTAAAAATGGATAATACCATTGGTACCAGTGGTACAAATGTTACCAACCAATGGTACCATTGGGAGAACCCTGAAAACGCACAATGTTACAACACGAATGAAGAGCAAGATGACTTTCTCTTCCAACCAGGTAGCCAGGTAGCCATCTCGCTAGCATCAACAAAATACTAAAGTGATGAGTACAATAGGAATGTCGGTAATTTGTGTAACCCGAACCCGAGTTCCGAGATAGCATACCCGAGTTGAAAATTTAAATCTTATAACACAACCATATAAAAGAAAATAAAGAATATTAAACTATTTGCTTTAACTAAATACACCATTTTCCATTACTTTTATAACACATATTCCAAATATGTAATCTTATTTGCTTTTGCAAGCACTATTTCGGTTTCAAACTTGGTAAAATGTGTAGGCGGAATTTACCAAGGGAAGTAAATCGCGCATAACTAAACAGTAATAAAACACGGTACCGACGGCGGTACCAGTTACGTTACCACTTAAACCGCTGTCACACTATCGCGTATCCACTCCCGTATCTACGGCGTATCGTGATACGAAAGGTAGGTCACGCGTACGTCGTACATACGTAAGCATACGTAGCTCATACTCCTCGATGCCACACTATCGCGTATCCACTCCCGTATCTACGGCGTATCGTGATACGAAAGGTAGGTCACGCGTACGTCGTACATACGTAAGCATACGTAGCTCATACTCCTCGATGCGTAGCTCGATCATACTCCTCATACGCCGAGGTACTACGTTTTATTTGCGTGTGCACTTAGAAATTCATAGCACGTACGCGGCAGGTTCAATACGCCATACATACGTCACACATACGTGGTTCACACGGAAGCATACATACGTCACACATACGTGGTTCACACGGAAGCATACATACGTCACACATACGAGGTGGGTCCCGGGAAATCATAAACATGTTTAATAACTCGCGAACGGTTGGTTAAAATTTAAAGATAGTTTTATGCTTTTAAACTACATTTCTACAGAGAAATCAGTAAAATTATTAGTTCATAACCAATTTTTTAGACTGAAATAAAACAAAAAGATGTCGCTTGTTTTAAACGACAACAAGAAACAAGCATTTAGAGTATTTAAAGAAAAATGCGCACAAAATCATCACTCAATCATTAATGACACATTAGAAGGTTGATTTTATAAACCAATTTTGTTAAAAATACTTAACTGGAAAAAATGTAACGGAGTGTCTAATTTTGCGCCGTAATACATACATTACGTCACTATTTTCCAGTAAAATAATTTCATTATGTTGTAAAATAATTGTATAAAATCAACGCTGATGGTGGAAATAATTTCAAACTTCCAAAAACTTATCTTACATAGTTACTCGTGCAACAGTTAGCGCTGTGTAATGCCATCTCAACTCGCAGTTACAGGAACTGTTGAATTTAATCTTTATGAATTTCAAAAAGGAGTTTTTGACGTGCCCCTACCCCTCTTGGCATAAATGCATATAACTATGTTGTGTAAAAGCCCCATTCATCCATATTTGTACGAAATGTTTATTAGATGTATGCAAAGAGATCATATAAATTTCACGCAATTCTGCATACACATTCTTGTTTTATTACAAATGTCTACGTATTTTTGGGACAGGCCCCGTACGTGGTTCACACGGAAGCAACGTGGCAGGTACGCCGTATATAAGTAGCTCATACTCCTGATACGTCACACGTACGTCGCGGTTAACATGCCACGTAATCGTGAGGTATGTAATGTCATATGAAATGACCACGAGTGTAAGATTCGTTTTATCATATGACTTCTAAAATAGGATTTTATCGCCTTCGAAGTGGACATATTTTCAATGAAAATTTACATTGTTGTTACGGACGTCGTCAATGACGTTACGCATTCCCGCAAAAGTGTTATTACTCGTGTGGTCATACGATTTTTATGACATGGCGTTATCCACTGGAAAACAGCGACGTCATATGATAATACATAATATGTGTAATAAATTATGTCAGTTTTAGGGCAGCTAACTCTGTCGACATATATGAAAAGCACGTTCCCAGCAGGCATCTGACGTCAACTTGACGTCGGATATTGGTTGTATTTTGGTCACGACGTCATACAACCAATAACCAACGTCCACCTGACGTTCAGTCCTGACGTCAGTGGACGTATTGATATGACGTCGAAATGACGCCGGATTCAAACGTAAGTCTAACGTCATATGTCGACAGAGTTAGCTGCCCTTGAACTGACATAATTTCTTGCGCAAATGTAACAACATCAAATTCAAATAATAATTTCAACATTGCCACTTTTAAAAAAGCCATATCTAGGTCTCGTATCGGAAATCACCATGCTTAATTAATTTAGAAAAAAAATAATTATTTGTTAATCAAAATAAAGTCTTTCACTAAATTATTAAACCTTCTATTAAGACGAAAATGAAATTTGTATATTTTAATACTTATTTCACCATTTTAAATTATTGATTGTTCACAATAGTCTTATTATTTACACTAATGTCTTCTTTGTTTTAGCACCATATAACAATAAAATTTGACATGAATAAGATATACCAACATCAGAATGATATCTTAAACATTTTGTATATCCCGAATAACTCTATCAAAGGAGTGAAAGGGAATAACAATAGTGCATCACCGCACTACTGAATCCATTTCAGGATTTCTTGAACTGCGAACAAACATTCACGATATCGGTTTTAGCACGTCAGATTGACGTCTGTTTTTGACGTCAAACAAACTTTTAAAATCAACCTAACCCCAACGTCATTATGACGTCACATTTGAGACATCAAACCAACGTTGTTTTTCTGACGTCAGAATGACGTCTGTTTTTGACGTCAGAATGACGTCTGTTTTTGACGTCAAACAAACTTTCAAAATCAACCTAAATCCAACGTCATTATGACGTCGGAGTCTGACGTCTATCTGACGTCCAACTGACGTCAAATGTCTGCTGGGTATTTTCTTTTTTCGGCTTAAATTGCTTAAATCTGAAAGTGACAAACTTCATCTGACGTTTCGACCCGGTATGACGTCATTTTCCACGTGACGTCAGATGAAGATGATGTCATTAGAGTTGACGTCCCAATTTTACAATTTTGCACGATGACCTGCAAGTCAAGAATTTGGCAATGTTTCATAAAGAGATTTTTCGCTTTTAACAAAGTGTGCAATATCAAACAAGTGTGCCGATATCGTCTGATATCTGCACACTTGTTACTCGGCTTTTATCCCTAAGTTTTAATCATTCGATATTTATAGTTATATAATAAATGACGTTACACACACGATAACGTAATTTTGTCAAAATGCGACATTTATGAAAAGCTGATTCAAACACAAGCATTGTTTTATTTTACGTCCAATCATGATGAAAATTTGCATGCAGAAAATATAGTTCAGAAGTATTTTTTTTTTTTTAAATTGGACGGGGACATTTTTGAAACGCTATAAAGCAATGAAATTAAGAATGTTGCAATGAAATAATTAACGCAATATTTACGTCAGCAGAAGCATTTTGACATTCAAATATTAAGGAAATATGATAACAACTAACAATTTACTTGATTATTGCTTTTAAAAATCAACCTTTGAAAACAAATTAATAGTTACAAAACTTACCGGGGTCATTTTTCGCCGCAATCTTACTACCCGTTGATGCAACCAGTGTCAAAATTATGTCATTTTTTGTCTGACGTCCGTGCAGTTTTGCACCTCAGTTTCGCAAATTTCTTATAATAAGCGCGAAACAGCTATATTCTTTTCTTTACTACAAGTTACAACGTCTATTTTGTTGTACTGTGCAAACATTTCATTAATAAAATGACAGTCATAGTTGCCTTAAATACTTGAAAGATATATTTTGTAAAAGAATAAAATAACAGCTTTCCGGTGAAATATAATCATCCTATATGGCTGTTTATCAGAAACAAATACTATCCGCTTATTACAGCGAGTAGCGCTACTCACAAATGTACCCCAAACTGAATACACAAGAGGCGGTGATTCTGTCTCGGCATGACTGAAAAATTGTTTGTTGGAACGATAAACACCACTAATCATTCACTTAGAATAAAGGAGTTGAGCACGCTGTGTACTAAACCAGGGTCTTTAGAGACCCTGACTGAACATAGCGAAAACGGCATTCGCTTGTGTCGTTTTTTTTTTCTGAAAATATGCCCATGGTTTCCGAACAGGTCCGACACAAACCGAGCTGTACAAGCACTGGGGATGGCTTAAGGCTGGATTATTTAAATTGATGATTTTATTTTAAAATGTAAAGCCGGGAATCGTACTATCCATGTAGCGAAAACTAAGGCGCTGATCAGCTTCGAAGCTACTGAGTAGCTGGTCTGCGCCTTTGTTTTCGTATATGCCGATTGTTGGTTTTCTTATGCGGTGGCTCAATTATATGTGTTGTTTCACTCTAATTCGAGTACATATTATTTTTTCTTTCTCTGTTTTCTTTCCCTTTTTCGCTCTAAAACATAAATTGTGGGTATTCGTTAGAACCGCCTCACTGAGTCGGTTTTTACGTGTATCCACGATCACTGCTTTGAGGAAGCATAAAAACAGGGGGGGGGGGGGGGAATACTGTAAACTACAGTTGTTGTAATTTTCATACTTATCTTTGCGCGCAATATTAATTTGGTCCCCGGGTTCCCGCCGTCGGTACCGTGTTTTATTACTGTTTAGTTATGCGCGATTTACTTCCCTTAGTAAATTCCGCCTACACATTTTACCAAGTTCAAAACCGAAATAATGCTTGAAAAAGCAAATAAGATTACATATTTGGAATATTTGGTATAAAAGTAATGGAGAATGGTGTATTTAGTTAAAGCAAATAGTTAAATATTCTTTATTTTCTTTTTTATGGTTGTGTTATAAGATTTAAACTCTTTCAACACGGGTATGCTATCTCGGAACTCGGGTTCGGGTTACACAAATTACCGACATTCGTACAATAGAGGTAGACAGAAAAAATAACAACAGAAAACGTGAAGATAAATCACAGCAAAATCGTCTTTGAATGGTCAGTACAGAAACTAGTGGAGGGCTTAAATCCATTTTACATTGCCATAACCTTATTCTCAGGAATCCGGGTCGTTTCGGCCCTGGATCGTTTCGGCCTGGGTCGTTTCGGCCAATTTTGGGGGTGGGACGTTTCGGCCTTGGTAGGTGGGTCGTTTCGGCCAATTTTCTGGGTGAGCCGATTCGGCCCTGAGTCATTTCGGCCAAAGTATATGATAATCTTCAAGTAAGTAATAACTCAAAGATAGATTTTATATAGACTTCTATATATCTGCATGGTAAACTAGCCTCGTATAACATACACATCTTGCGTAAAGTTTATTATATCGTATATAAGGATTGAATAAAATCAGGCCGAATCGACTCACCAAAATTGGCCGAAACGATCCAGGGCCGAATCGACTCAGGCCGAAACGACCCAGGCCGAAACGACCCACGGCCGAAACGACACAAGGCCGAAACGACACAAGGCCGAAACGACCCGTTACCATTCTCAGTCTACTGTGATTTAACAACACAGAAAATATACATATATGTAAATGTATTTACATGTACTAATATTCAACACACATAACAGAAAGCAGGGTGACAGCTATTGGAGTCAGGTGGTCACTGTGCTAGCTTGGACAGATTAATTAAAATGCAGATTGCTAAATGAACAGTCAAATATTGTTTGGTTGGCTAAAAAAATCATAATGCCATGAAATTGCTCTTAAAGTCCTATTGATGTCAGTTTCAAACATGACATTATATGTAAAAGTTTAACATACTGATCTTTTGGTACTTATTAAGCCTTTTTAATGGTTTTAATGGTAGTCTTGAAAATGCAGTTTTCTTGATACCGGGATTTAGTAATTTTTGTCGGGTATCAAATCCAGCTTCGGTTTTCAGAGACACAACTTCAACACGATATTCATGTAAATAGCTGATTTTGGTTCCCGTTTCCGTCATTAGAAAAGAAGAACCAGTTTCATCTCTAAAATCATATATAATTGCTGTCCAAAATGAACATCCGATGTGCTACTGTAAGCTAACAAATGTTTATTAACATTTTCATAAATTTAAAGTGTCGAATTTGCTTCAAATGTTATTCTGGTCGCACATTTTTAATGTCATGAGTTTTCGTGACCCAATATTTTTTTCAGGTTTCCCCTGCAGTTGGACCTTCAGCTGTTGTTTACAATCTCCATGCATGTCAGTGGCGGATTTAGAGGGGGTTCGGGGGGTTCACTCGAACCCCCCTCTGGAACCAAATTACTACATTTTCATGGGAAAATTTAAGAAAATATGGATGAAAATTGGAAAACGAACCCCCTTGGTAAATTTGAACCCCCCTTTCAAAAATCCTGGATCCGCCACTGCATGTATACTCAAAAGCATTCCGAATGTGTCACACAGCCTCAGTGCCAAGCGTGTACTAACCTGGGAAAAAATGTACTTTACTACACATCACATTTTCAAATACAAAATTCACTGTGAAGAACTAAAATCTGCTCACCCTCACTTCGCATACTGTTCAAAGAGATATTAAATTTTGTCTCTAGATGATGTTCCACAAGAAAAGTCTCCGATTTTCTGCTTTAAATCCATAATTTCTGTGACATTTGCACATTCAGCTAGTTCATTTGGGGTCACTATTGGTCTGCAACACTAATCAGAGAGAAGCACTTTATGCTCACGCGACAAAGCGTGCGCCATGACGTCAAGGCATCCCCTTGATGTCAACAAGGTCAAGTTTAGATGGACGCACCACGTGTCAACTATGTGTAATCCTGTTTTATTCAATCGAAAATTGTTTTGATCATATAGAACCTTCAAGGTCTGCAACGGAACGTAGTGAAGTGAGGTTTCGCAACTGGTGCACCCCCCCCTGGTGAGTTATTGTCAGTTTGGCGTGTCATTAGTAAACCATTCGGATTCAGAACTACAAGTAGCTAGGAAAGAAGTGTTTTGAAAAGCCTCTCGTAGCTTCTCGCGAGATCTCGCCCCACGCGAGAAGCGCTGCACTTGTTTTCAAACCTCTTACCTTATTTAGAGCAAAGTAGCTAGGAAAGAAGTGTTTTGAAAAGCTAAACTTGTTATTGACTGAAGACATCTGCCATTTTCAGGTCAATTCTGAGCATTTGGAATTCCTGTTACTCTGTCTTTATCTAAGAGTAGGCAATGCTTAGAGCTGGTACTTTTACCTATCTAGCGGCAAAAAGCATGTATAGATTCAAGGTTAAATTTAGTATCACATGAAAGGGAAAGCCCTGAAGATTCCACTGGTTATGGTCCGAACAGGGCATCCGCATAAGTTACAGAGAAAATTCGCGCCAAAGTTGACCAATCTTTAGCCTTCATTTTTAACATGTGATAGGCCGAAAATATCCGATTTTTTATTATGATGTAATTTCTAAATATATCATTCCATTTTGCATAAAAGTGTAATGAACAGCCGAATTGTATCATTGAATGATATTTAATCCATTTCTAAATTGGCACCTAAAACATGATCTAATCCAATAAATCCAAAATGGCGGTGCGCAATACACAAATTACACTGGTTCCTATTTCACAGCACAGAAAATCGTGACTGAGACTGTGTCACCATTATTTATGTGGAAAGCCTTTATTGCAATATGTAGGATCACAGCAATATGAGCCTGTTTGTGAGAAAACCAACAATTTGGGTTCCAACCAGGTGCGACACAGACCGGGCTGTATAGTCACAGAAGATGGTTAGAAGCTGGAAATTTTTGATTTAGAAAGTAGAGGAATTGTACTATCCGTGTAGTTAAAAAAAAAGGTGCTTTTGTTTTCGCCTATGCAGATTGTTGGTTTTCCCATGCAGCTGCTCAATTTATCTTATTAGTTGCAATAAAAAGCTCTACAGAGTTTGTGTTGATTGTTAATACATGTAAGCAACTTAAAATAAAGATTCTATTAAAATAAAGATTCTTTTCATGATAAAATAAACATTTATTTGTTCTATGTGTTCATTTACAGATTGTGCTTGAGAGTCATTCTTTGACTATACCTGAAATATTTTATTCCTGAGAATTACCTCTGCTATTTGTGGCCTTAAGGATGTTCTCTGCCAATGAAAAAGTATTCAAACTTTTTTTCTAACCACTCTTTTTTGATTCCAAAATACAACATAAGACATTTGAAAGCAAAATAAATATAGGGTAGTGTGCATTTTTTCAAGCTACAAGCCTCTGAATGAGACCTCTGAGCAACATGTTTTAAAGGGCGAAGTGCGCTTTTTGGCGTTTCCGGCCTAAATTTAGTTTGCTTAGAGATTTCGTAGATGTTTTCTACAATGTTTCAAGAAAACAAATCCGAAAAAATTAAATGACTACCTCAGTTCGCTTTCTCATGAGTGTTATTTCTATATACTAGGGGTATGTACATATCGGTGACGTGACGCATGAAATATGACGTCGTCATAATCAACGTCGTCGTGTTATTATTTTAATTTCATCTAGAGCATGTTGTAACGAGTTTTTTTTGTTTTTGTTTTTTTCGCACACACTTTTACATACATGTGTCGGCTGTCGATGTGACGGTCTAGCCAATTTCGGCCTGTCTGATGTCGAGTATAGGTCGTATCACCGGTTGTGCATAACCCATTTTTCTATTTACAAAGTCTAACGGATTACTCAACGGCGATATCTACGCAATGCAAAGTCGTATTTCCTTCTGGATTTTAAAATCACTGCTGTGTGTCATGGCGGGAATATTTTATAAGCTTTCCAAGGCTATTAAGTAAACAGCGACTGAATTATGGCCCGGGCCAATAAATACATGTACATGTCGGCATATTGCAATTATGTTCAAAGATTCTCTTATCTACAGCTGCTTAACCAGCCAAATACAATGTGAAGCTCAAATATTAGAGGAGAGATTAGAAGAATTGTGAAAAATGAGCCACATCATGAGGAAATGTTTCTGAAGCAGCCGATCGAATCCAGCTGAAAAACTACAGAAGAAAACCGTCTGAGAGAGCTTTAAACCCGGGTAGACGAATATACTATCTATGCCAACTACGAATCAGCTGACCCATTTTCTAACTGTTGAAGACCATTGAGAACAAAAATGTTGACTAGTGTGTGCAAATCTAAATTGTGATAACAATGTATGTTTTGACACAATGCTACATGCTAACAATATATTGTAAACTGAGGGCGAGGTTTGGGTCCTGTAAAATCGGTTTACCCCCCACCCCCCACCCCCAGTTATTTCAAATTACTGATCGTTCTCCAAGGCGATATTTCTGTTGTGGTTCTATTTGTTTTATGCTTTGGAGTCGAATTGCTGTGCTGTTTTTGAACGTTATGTACGTTTTCATAGTTTTAGTTAAGTTCGGGTAAGTGAGTGGCCGCCTACTGAGAAATAGCTGCTCACTCGGCTTACGATATGATTTTTAAGTATAAGTACCCAATTGACAATTTAGTTTTTCCTACCTCGGTTTTGGAGTGAGAATTTCTTTCTGATTGCGCCTTTTCCTGATCATTGCCACCAGGCAAAGTTTATACGCTATTGACTGCCGCTCACAGCCTGCCCAGGCCGAAAAGTGGTTAAAGTCAAACCATTCAGACATAGAAGCCGTATTGGCTAATTTGGGTAGTTATTTTTCGGAAGCACTTACATCCTTATTTTGGGTACAAGTCCCATAAAATGGAGGCAACGTCCCGACATGACCACAGCAGTTGACTTGGACGCTGAGCCAAAAAAGATCTTCGGTAAGATATATGAAAGAAATTACGAAGCTACCTCAATTGGATTGGACAAAATACAGGTAGCTGATTTCTGACGGTAGGCCTAAACATGCCGTCACGGTGGTTTACGCTTATTGAGTTCGACTTTGATCTCATGGACCATCCGATAATGCACAGTTATGAATATTCAAAACTCTGCCTGCACAGCTACCTGAATACCAAAATGAATTTGGCCAGAATATAGAAGTTATCTGAAGTCGGCCTCACAATTTCCACGAGCTAAAATTTGCGTGATGCACGAAACATGACTTTCACAAACATTTTATATGATGTATGCCTACAATTGCACGTTGTTTGTAACTACAAACCATCAGTTTTTCCAGCACAGCGGAAAAACAGCAGTCGTTCTGTCACGATTTTCATCGCATGTAGCAAAGATTATATTTTGTGAAAACATTTGCTTTAATTTTTTTCAAGGGAAACAACTGTAGATTATCAAAGTGAAACTTTTTGATAGATCCTTAACTTCACACTCATTATATAGTTTCCAGAATAAGTTAAAATTCAATGACGTGCATTGTATCGTTTTCAAATCTAAAATCAAAGCGAAATTCTTTATCATTGCAGCTTGTCATTTGTAGACTGCACTACCCACTTAATAAATAATTGTAGTTTTCATAAACACATGAATAAACACAATGGAAATTTCTTGTTTATATATACAGTCAATGTATTTTTGCATAAATACCCATGTCACAAGATACTAACAGTCGTGTATTAATGAAGACGAAAGCCGGCTATTAATCAGGCAATTTGCGTGAGCGCGATGTCAATTCGATTTTTTTTACTTGCGCTCGTCACCTGGCGCCGTCATTTGTATCCTGTGCTCCCCAAGGGCCGTGGATAGCGGAGACACAAGGAGACTTAAGTGCCGAGATTTAACCACTGACGAGTCCCGTCAGTGCCGGTGATGCGCGGGGTTTAAATTTCCCGCCAATACACGGTCGTCAACATTAATTCAAATTAGATACTAGCTTTATTTTAACATTTTGTTACTTTTATGGTCCTTATTTAATTTACAAATGTGCCTGGGCCCCCGCCCATTGGGGTCTAAAGAAATAGATGGGCTGCTTGTGCCTCCAGGCAAAGCTTTTTCGCTGCTGACTGACCATCTGATTACTGGTTAACTGCTCAGGTCTGAGCTTGCCCAGGAAAAGTGGTTTCAAGTCAAACCGTTCACACATATAAGCCTTTGTGGCTTTGTTGGATGGTTATATTTTAAGCACTTGTTGGATGTCATGACATCCTCATTTTGGGTCCCATAAAGTGGAGGCAACGTCCCGACATG
This sequence comes from Rugalucina vietnamica, assembly GCA_964017185.1. Classification (NCBI taxonomy): domain Eukaryota; kingdom Metazoa; phylum Mollusca; class Bivalvia; order Lucinida; family Lucinidae; genus Rugalucina; species Rugalucina vietnamica. The sequence continues at coordinate 54,576,310 of OZ024875.1, read as the reverse complement.
ACCTGAGCTGTTGACTGGGACGTAAAGCATCAATTCAAACAAACAAACAAACAAACAAATGTGCCTGTACATTTACATGCAGAATTCAAAACAATTCATTATTGTCGTTCTCCGGGGAGCCGGGGCTTTTAGCAGGGACTTTACCACAAATCTGACCCCGCAGCCAGGCTTTAAAAACCTCAGGAGTCGTGGATACAAATGACTGGTGCATAATGATTAACTGAAGTACACCCGGTATGAGCAGAAAAAATGAAAGACTACTGACAATCACGTGGTATTGTTTACATACAAACCGATATTGATCGGTGACACAAACTGCAACTGAGATAGAAGTTGAGGTTAGATATTCGAGTTTTCTCCTACTGAAAAATAGACGGGTCAGTCCATGCAGAAATTGAACATTTATTGAAAGAAAGTAACAAAAGAAATCCCGGTTATTTTGTTTTCGCAAACACTTCAATGTTATTGTGTTGGGAGCACTAAATAATCATGGGGCGGAAGTGTTTGCGAAAACGAAATAACCTGGATTTCTTATGCGACTTTCATTCAATAAATGTTCAATTTCTGCATTGTCTGCACCTATCTATCAGTCAATAGAGTAAACGGTATAGGAAAAACTCGAATTTTTCATCTAAACTTCGGGTAGAATTGCAATGTGCGTCACCCCTTTGTCAGCTGTGGAAAATTTGACAAGGCTTGAAACTTTATGCAATCATAGCGACCAAACATGACTTTGCCATTCATTAATGCACTATTCATTTGTAACCATCCCCCAGGCCCGGGGGGAGGGCGGGGGATAGCCGTGGAATGGAGCGGGGCTTTGACCAAACGTTTTGCCACGGCAGTGCGGGGGAAATACCCGGCATTTGCTTTATGTACACGTATGCAAAAAAGGCTGTGAATGAAAAGATAGCAGGCTGCCGGGGAAAACAGCAGTGGTTTTACCAACGAGCAGTCCTTGCAGGGTGGGGCTTTTAGCGGGGATTTGTTGGACCAAACGTCAAAGTCCCGGCTATTCCCCGGGCCTGGGGGCTGCGGTTACAAATGACTAGTGCATAACAGTCGAAAGGTCCATCGGGTGTTCTTTAAACCTCGGGCTACGCCTTAAGTCACTCCTCTCAGGATCTAGCGAATGTTAATAGATGGAAAATCATGTGAACATTCATCTCTATTTTATACCAAAAAGAATCTGGCCAGAATACAGAAGTTATACCACAAGTCGTACTCTTAATTTCCACGAGCTAAAGCATACTTTGCGTGATGCACGAGACATGACGTTGACAAACTTTTCAAACCAGAACGTGAACAGCATAATGTTACCCTTTATAATACGGTTCGGCAGCTCATGTATGAAACTTATGTGATAATTTGTGAGTTTTTCCGTTATTATTTGCTGTGGAAACTGTTTTGTGTGTGTGTGTGACTGACTCAACCACCCATTTTTTAGAGAACTTCAGTATATGCACAGTACATGGCTATGTCTGAAACCTGCATATTTTCATCCCGGTGTTTGCTGTACCAATTTACACGATTTATATGCATGTGTTTGGAATTCATTACAGAAAAAAAAGTTTGAAGCAAAAATGATGCGAAGTGCTAGTTATATTTTGTGAAAAAGTTCACTTTTAATCTTTTCAAGGGAAACAACTATCACTTATCAAAATGAAGCTGTATAATTGATCCTAAACTTCACGTCCATCGAATAATTTGACTATACATGACCAGAATATTTTTCAGATCAAATGGCGTATACTAATAGTTTTCTGATTTAAATTTAAACCAAAAATTCAATGATTGCAGCTTGTCATTTGTAAACTGCACTACCCTCTAAATGAATGTTTATTTGTCACTATATAGTTAATAAAATTACTAACCAAGCCTTTTCCTATTTCCGAAATAGGAAAGGAAACGTGGTGCAGTGGTTAAGGCCTTTACCTTGTAAACCAGCGCTCTCCAAACATAACAACAAAAACCAACCTCCTGGTTCAACCTTCGGGTGCTCTCGGGACAACAATGCCACAAAAACAACCTCCTATAGTACTGGTCTCGCCCAGGAAAAAAGCACTAAAGCCTGCGTGGTGCAGTGGATAAGTCACTCGCCTTGTCGCAGGTTCGATCCCGGGCCCAAAAACAACCTCCTACTCGGATGAACCTTCGGGTGCTCCCGGAACAACAAAACCAACAAAAACAACCTCATACTACTGGTATCGCCCAGGAAAAAAGCAGCAAAAGTGTTTTGGTTCACTATTTTTTTGCTGGGACCAGTAAATAACATATAAGATATGACAACACCATTTCACCGTTTTCCCTCAAAATAGGCAGTCCTACTTACGTCCGGTAGCAGTAGCAGTGACTATGTTAGATTTGTTATGGAGCGGCACAGACGAACACGGTTAATATGGTAAATAATATTAAGTAAGCCAACCATAATTTGCACACAATGCACAATGAAAAAACTTTCGTCAATGGGACGACGTAATAAACTATTGCTAGTTACTTACTGTAATTATTATAGCCTAGGTGTACATAGCCTTCGAAAAATGACACATTTATGTAAATCTGACAATTATTTCTCTTACAGAAGCAAGTTGAGAATTGTTAAAAGTCTATTGTCAAATGCTCCGTTGATTTTTGCCTTCGATCTCAGTTCAGCATCCAAAGAATAGACGCGGTATAGGCGAGAAGCAGCTCACTTTTCATGTGGATTCTTGTACAGAAAAAATGCGAAAAGTTGAAATTTCACTGTGAGGCCACGCAGGTACCAGAATGAAACTTCACTATTTTGTGTATTTCCCTCGTATAAATGTCTGTGCAAAATATCTTTTTGGTACCTGCGTGGCCTCAATATGAATTTTGGAAAAGTTTGCGTAAAATCTGTGAATTTCTTGAAAAAGCGCGCCATCATGGCGTCTTCCGTCACTATTGGTGACGTAACGTGACGTCGTGACGTCAGTTCGAAGTCCATGCGTGAAAGAGTTGACGTCATGACGTCAATCGGCAGTAATGACATTATTATTAAAAGATTTTATTTTTTTCCAAAATCGTAGGCCGCTAGATGCCAGACTTGCCTCATGCCCTTTAGTAAAATTAGTTTAATTTTTAATTCTTTGAAACAAACCTGTCTTGAACAAAAATACACCTAGAATGCTTTCAAAAGTCATACTATTTTTGTAACGCAGACTATTTTGGACCAAACGCATAGAAAAATTTGCCTCTGGAAGTGTGTGACAAAATTTTACGAGTATTTTTCCAACCCTACCCCCGTACTTGAATAGTCGGAAAAAATCAATATTTTGAAATGTGCCTAACCCATATTTGTTTATTCATACTTTTTCTTGTATTTTCACACACCATAGAACCTTGTAATATTGTTTGAATAAAAGAAAGAAATATATAGGGTAGTGTGCATATAAGAGAGAACCAATAGTTTGAAAATCACCATTTTCAGCCTTTTTTCAGCTGTTTTGTTTCTTTAAGCCCATTTCATAAAACCACCTAAAATTTTGAATCCAGCACACCAAAGACACAAAGACTGACTTAGAAGACCATGTACACATACACTGCAGCTAAAATAAACAAAGAAATAGAGCAATTAATTTGAAGATGTGTAATATTCAAGTTTAATCTACCCTACCCCCTAAATTTCACTGACAACTAAATTTTTCTGAAAAGTTGCAGAAAATGGGGTGAAAAAATGAAGTTTCTTAGATTGACAATTTTCATGGCTCGTTCAATGCATATCATCAGTATGTATCCAAAAATAAAATATTGGGAAAATATCTGCAACCGTTTACAAGATATTCAACAAAAGAAAAACCGGAAGTTCCGAAATGTCAAATGTTAGCAGCGAACATCCTTAAAACACTGCATTTGAAATTGAGGGTACACAAGCTCTTTTCCTCTTGAATAGAACACCCTATGATGACCAGCATATTGAGAATTCATTCAGTTCTTACTCTTACATATCAAATTTTAGGGGTAATTAACCCTTCTCTGACATGGGGTATTTAGGATATTGCTGTAATTTGTGAATGAATATTGACCAATAATCTCTTTTATGGTAGTAACGGTACATACACAGTTACACTTTTGATCAATAAACAGTAGCTTATGTCATATTTTAGCCGGAAGACCTGATGAACATGCAGCACTGTAACTTGCTGTGTTTACCAGAGAACTACCAGATGAAATACTATTTCTATCATGGTCTATCCTGGCCACAGGTAATTAAAGCATAGCCAATGCATTATTCTTAATTTGAACTGTACATAAAAAGCATTGACAGTTTTACATTATCTCAGCCAGTAAGAACTTTAAGGAAAACAATACTTGAAACTCGACTGCAAAACCACATTGGAGCAAGGGCATTCAGTCATTCATTTTATCATTTGACATGGTATCATAGATAATTTGCAACAATAGAGGATGTTGGAGCTCACAAGATTCATCCAAAATTACCACACACTATAATTTTACAAAGATTTGGTCATGAAAATATTTCTGTGGGTAGTGGAGCCTAAAACTGGCTTGCTACAGCCTTTGAACATGTTGAAAATAGAATTGATATTAATGCACTATGACCGTATAATCTCTTAAAGACAGATGTACGTACATGTAATTGAAGGCGCTCAAAGGAACGTGCGTATCTAAGGGTCGAAACGTCATTTTTACGCCGCATTCGTAACGTCAGTTTTCGCTCGAAACGTCATTTCTAGCGTCAGTTTACGTTCGGAATACGAAACTACATCCATACAATTATGCAGAGGACTTCAGAAATGTAAAAAGTTTGATATTATTTATTATTTTTGCTCAAAATATAGATTGTGGACATGTTATCCCGAAGAAAACAACATTTCCGCGACAGTTAGCAATATTGAATACTAAACAGTGTCGGAAATTTTGGCGCAAAATCGACGTCGCGCGTAAAATGTACTGAATTCAGCAACAACTACCTCTTTTTGCACGCCTATAGCAGGAAAACGAATCCGGTAACTAAGGACTTTCTCGTTATCTATATGTAGTTCAGGAATTTTTCTAACACATATCAGTTTTTTAAAAAATCCTACCATGGATTTTTTGAAATATATCAAGAAAATTAACAAAAATGGGGTCTAAAAATCGCATTTTACGTTGACGTCAATGTATTTTCGCTCTCAAATTTGACGATTTTGAAGGCCGATATCTCGAAAACAAGCTCGGAACAGTATCGATTTCTTTTCATTTTCTTATGTAAGACATCAAAATACACTCACATGCAAAAAATAAAAAAATTCTACCGTGAGGTCAATTACGTACATCTGGCTTTAAATGTTCGAGATGTATGTTTCAGCTATCCTATGTTGCAGAAGATGAAAACTCAAAAATTGTTGGATATGTACTAGCCAAAATGTGAGTACACAGTTTGCTTATCATATTCCATGTCCCGTGGAAGCCCTAAATGTTCAGAAAAAAAAGACACCTCATGATGCCGCTCGTTTCGTATGCATGCAATAGAATTGAGCCTGTGCATGAGAAAACCAACAATTTGGGATCCGACCAGGTCTGACACAAACCGGGCTGTACAACCACAGAAGATTGTTAGAGGCTGGAAATTTTCGATTTAGAAAGTAGAGGAATTGTACTATCCGTGTAGTGAAAACAAAGGGGCTGATCAGCTTCGCAGTTACTGAGAAGCTGGTCTGCGCCTTTGTTTTGGCCTATGCAGATTGTTCATTTTCCCATGCGGTGGCTCGTATGTGTATATACCTGTTAATCATTACTTTGAGTGGGCTAAATTTATGTCTTGTATGAGATGCAACTGAAAGTTATACTTTTGAGTCTGACAAATCTAATTGTATATCTGATCATCTTTTTCCCCATATCAAATACAGTTCAACCTCTTTATAACACGCCTCACTATAGTGCGGTATTCAAAATAAAATGACCATGTCATGGCTCCCAAAATGATTATTTTGCTTTATGTCTATTGTAAATAACCTCATTATAACATGGTTCACTTATAACATGGCCTGTTTCCAAAGATAGCGTTATAGTGAGGTTGACCTGTAGCAGTATTTCTCATAATTTACGTTCTATTATAGGGAAGAAGATCCTGAGGATTCACCACATGGTCACATCACCTCACTTGTAAGTTATAAAGGAAAAGCATTGTAGGTTTTACTAACTAAATGTTATGAACCACTGCAGAAGCTGAGGGTGAGGTTAGATACCTGTAAAACATACTAAACTTACCTGCATTTTTACCGGAAAATACCGATGATTTATCGGATTTCCGTAGGCTATGACAGGTAGACCTTACCTGTCCATTTGGTTTTCAGTTAACATTACATTGCTATGGAAAACGGTTTTTATACAATTATAGTATTTTTATTTAAAAAGTCAGAAATAGGATGCTGTTATATCCAGTTTCTACATTTTATCAGCTTTCCGATGATATAAATTTTATCTAATTTGAGTTTGATCTTTTTGCTTCCCGAAACGCCTTAAGTTACCATCGTGCTATCCTATAGTAAGCTATTGTAAAAAATTCAAAACGCGTGCTTCTCCATTTTCACGTCTAATTTACTAAAAATCTGTTGTAAGGAAATTTAGGATGCTGTTATATTTGTTATCTGCACATTCCATACTTTACATACATAAAGTTTCACGGATCTAGTAACAGGCTATTTTGCTTCCAGAATATAGGATAATGACAGTTTTAACTCTTTCTGGAAGTTATTCTTTGCTTGGAATTTGTCTAAGTCCGCACAATAAATGTTACAGGTAACTGTGTAATATCGAAGCGTCATTGGCTGCCTCAGGCTAATGAAAGAGGTGAAAATTTTGAGAAAAGTTTAGTTAAATAGCCAATGGGTCCAAAATACTTTTTTGTATTGACTATTAGAAAAATGATCAAAATATTTATCTTTGAGATTAAATATTGTTTTTCGGCACTTTTAAAATCTGACATTATGACCTATATGGTTACATATATGTTCATATTGAAAAATAGATATTTCAAGAACTTATGTGAATTCATAAATTCATGTGATATTCATCATTTAATTTATAATTTTTATTTTTATGAGAATCTTTTTTTTTTTTTTTTTTTTTTTTTTTTTTTTTTTTTTTTGATGCCGTAATCCGCAACAGGACGAGTACGCGATATCTGCCATTCAAAGTCGATCCAAACAAAATAGCAGCTTTTATTAGCTTTAATTAAAGAACAATAAATCATCAAACATAAACGTTTAAAGCAATCATCGCCTTAACAGTTGAATCCCGACAACAGTTAAAGAAATCAAATTACATGTATCCATTTAACTTAAGTATTTCACACATACTCGAGATATAATTGAGCAAACCGACCGAGTATAATTACTCATTTACCGAAAGCGGTGCATGGTGATGACACTCTGCCATAACACATTATGCATGCTTTATTTAACCAAGTTGAAGAAATCAAAGGTATCTAAAATCTATTTGTTAATATCTTTCCTCAAAGCATGTTGACACGAAAAAAAAACATTTATCATTATGCATGTATCGTAGTAGAGAAGACCTAAATATGTGGTATTACGGATTCGTGAAATGCGAATTCATTCATACATTCATTCATTCATTCATTCATTCATTCATTCATTCATTCATTCATTCATTCATTCATTCATTCATTTCTTTCTTTCTTTCTTTCTTTCTTTCTTTCTTTCTTTCTTTCTTTCTTTTCTTATATACGATATTTGAAATCCTTGACGACAAAGAAATAATTTAAGATAATTATCAATGGAAATGAAAATGGCAAGTTCCGCGCAAACAATATGACACTATACATGTTTAATTTTTGCAGAAATTCTACAACTTGCAAACTTGCATAGGCGAAAACAAAGGCGCTGTACAGCTCATCAGCGTCTTTGTTTTCGCTTCATAGATAGTAAATAAATCCGAAATTTCAAACTTCTAGCCTGCTTCTGTGACTGTACGGACCGGTTTGTGTCTGACCTGGACAGAAACCAAAATGGTTTTCTCGTGCGAAGGCTCATTTGGTATTTTTTTCTTGTACATGCGCAGGACATTGAAATTAAACCGTTTGCGTTATTGATGCATGTCAGGTTTACACCGCATGGTGCTTTAACACACAAAAAAATGTAGTTTAATTAAACATGAAATTTTGTTTTAAGAATTTAGATTCATTGTTCTATATGAACTCTATATGCAGATTCGGCTAAGAGTAGCCTGCCTGATATGCAGAATCTGTTTTGTCTGTCAAAACAGCTTTCTTATGACGCTGCCAAATTATCATGTAAGAATGTTTTTATAAGGAGCGTGACTTTAATACCTTGCGGCGACAGCCTAAATACGCTGGATGTCAGGTGTAATCCCCTGATCTAGTCATCCATGATGATCGTTTTAACTACCTTATAATCAGCAAAGCGTGAAAACCTACTTTCTGGTCGGCATTTCTGACCATGTCAGACAAAGACCAGATTGGTTATCATTAAAACTGTATCAAGGTTGAACTGCATACTTGGATAAGAATAACCGGTCTTAAGGAAAATGGTGTGTCAGCGCTGTGCAGGTCTTCAATGCCTATACGATTTTAACATGCAGACAAGCTGTCGCAAGATTCTGCTCGAATTTGAAATGATAATTTGTTTAATCTTATCATTTTGTTATCAAATATGATGATAAAAACGTCCCCTGCTTACATCAGGACTGGGGTATGTAGGGGTATACCTATTTTTCTTCTTTTTGCTCCAAAACACATTGATTGTGGGTACTCGTTAGATCCGCCTCGCCGAGGTGGTTCTAACGTGTACCCACAATCTAGGTTTTGAGCAATACTAAGAAAAATTCAAAATTGTTCAGCTGAAAATTTTCAATTTTTAATGCTAAAAACCTCTGCTTATTGCTTCGGCAAGTTTTCGTAATATAATGTAATTACTGCCAAAGGTTTAATTTCTTACAAAGATTCTTCAATGAACTCCAATGAACCTCGAATTCTTTTTTTATGAAAGACTTAAAACCCTAAAACTTTTCCATCAGAGAGACATGCCCGTGAAATATATATCCACCCCATCATATCCCACTTTTATATAGTAAAACTGGGGTTTACAGGGGTATGCCTATTTTCCTTATTTTTGATCCAATACATAGATTGTGGGTACTCGTTATAACCGCATAATCAATGTTTTGAGTAAATATATAAAAATCCATTTTTTTTTTCTTGAAATTTATTTTTTTTCTGCAGAACAAAGTTCTGTTTATTGCATTGGCAAGTCTTCGTAATGTCACTATTTTTTTCCGTCTCACGAATTATAATACGGATTTTTGTGTTTTATGTTATGTTTTAAGGTGCTAAACAAAGATGAAAAATGCAAAGAAAACCAAATTAAGCTATTCCATTAAATGTGTTCATGTGAACAATTCATTCGGCCATGGGAAACGCATTAAAAAACTAACTCCTCCGATTTAAATTTTATTGGAGGCGAGCTCACTATCTGCTATCACCCACTGGACGAGATTCTCGCAATAGGCGAGATTCTCATCATCATTGTTCAGGTAATACAGGTAAATGAAAAATCGGTAAAAACTCTCTTGAAACCCAATATCGATAAAACTCAGGTATATCGGTTTCTGCGGCCTACAGGGACATAACTTCTTTTATCGGATTAGGCTTATTTGACGGAAATTCTGTGTTGTTTCTCTTGGTAGTACCTTGCAAAAAAGCTTCACATGATCGATTTAAGCCTGCTAGTAATTTTATATTGCTGATCGTTCCAAGGCGATACTTTTGTGGTGGTTCTTTCGTTTTATGTCTTGGTGTTTAAAATTTTTTGTGCTGTTGGCGCCTTATGTATGTTTTCATATCTTTAGTTAAGTTTAGGTAACTGAGTGGCCACCTATTGGGAAAATAGCTGCTCATTCAGCTTTCTATGTGTTTTCATGGTATAAGTGCTTGATTGTTAGTTTGGTTTTTTCCCCATCTCCGTTTTTGGAGTGGGAATCTTTTTCTGATTGTGCATTTTCCTGATCTTTGCCTACTTGTACCTTTTTACAGGTCTCAGACTGGCTTATAAATACATTAACTAGTACATGTAACTGTTCTCAGGGTGCTTAACACATTTGCTTGCCACCCTAAGCCTTGTGGGGCCAAGGATACCACATTACGAAAACATGACCATGCAATATACAGAAAACTTTTTGGTTGTAAAAACGAAAAATTTTCACTGGACAAAAATTGATATTTTTTTTTATTTTAGCTCAAAACATAGATTGTGGGTTCTAACGAGTACCTACAATGTTTTGGACCAAAAATATGTATACCCCTGTATACCGCAGTTTTGCCATATGAAAGTTGGGTTCAAGGGGGTATTCATTTCATGGACATGTTTTCCTTATGTTTACTATAGAGGTAATAGGAGATGATTAAAGACAGTCACTTAAATATCTAGCACTCAACAGAAAATCTGTCGGTACAAATGGTAACTAGCCCATCATTAAACAAGTCTTATTGCTGCTTAATTGCTGAAAATTGTAGGCAAAAATGCTGATTCAGTAAAAGTGATGACAAAACAAAAATGAAATTTTGTGCATTAAGTTTGTGGGAAAATATTTGCTTTGGCTTACCCCAAGTAGCACATTAGACAGAGCTATCAGGTACAATTTCAGGTCTTTCAGCAATGGATTATCTGATTGGTCAGGATTTCAAAGAAACATGGAACCATATCCAATTTTATCAAAGCAGGGCAGTTAGTCAGGAATGTGGCAAGTCATTAAGATCAGATAGGCTGGCTGTTTTATGACCATGCTTCCCTGAATAATTACCTTAGAATTCCTAAAACATTTCAGTTTGGAAAAGATTTACATTGGATGTGTTGTTAAAATGCAAACAGCAGCATGTCTTGAGATAACCTGTACTTATAATAAATAATACTAAAACAAAGAAAAAATACTTTTTAGATCAAGGAAAATGGAGTAGTCTCAAGGAAAATATTGCTAACAACAGAGAAACCGCAGCACGGTTCAGAGAGCAGTTTTGTGCCTCTTATGCAGGGTATTTGGAAAATATGACGGAGAGAAAACAATAATTGTTTCATGAGAAAACCTGCTGTTTGCATGTGTGACAATAAAAGACATAGGTCAGCTGTGCTGCCTTCATGCAGACTGATCAGGGTCTTTGTCTTTCACTGTTGCCTAGATAGTATATCATATTTTTAGTCTCTAAAATTCCATTAAACCGTCCTTTAACTGAAGACAGATTTTCTTGTCAGTGTGCACTTTTACAAGAAAACTTGTGCATTAATATGCATGGGCTGAGCAGAAACCACTCCGTTCAACAATAGACTCTATTTTTTTAGTTATAAATTTTTAATTCAGAATATGAATACATTACATGTATATGCTGTATGAGATATACATCTATACAGGCAGCAAATATGAACGGATTGATCAGATTGATAAACAGGTTATCTCAAGACATGTTGTTTTTTTCACTAGTGCATACAAACTCATGTCTTTATGACTTTACAAGACAGATTCTGGTAGTAGTAGACAGGTTAAAATTAATTACTGTTGTGGCAGATGGTAATAAAACTCTCAGCAGGGCCAGCATTTTGATGTAATACTGGGGGCTAATGATCCTGGAGAAACAGTAAACCTTTGATCCCTTTATCCAATGAAAGGCCATGGAAATTTGGTTGGCCGTATACCCCATAGAGGTACTTGGAAGCTCTGTCTGATAAGCTCTTGCTTACCCGTTATCTTGACCAGTTTATATACCAAACTGATGAAAACTCTGTATGTTTTTTAGGCTGTGAAGCGGTCGTACAGAAGACTTGGTCTGGCCAAGAAGCTGATGGACCAGGCCTGTAGGGCTATGGTGGAATGTTTTGATGCCCAGTATGTCTCGCTGCATGTGAGAAAGAGCAACAGGGCAGCTCTTCACTTGTACACAAATACTCTGAAGTTTTCGTAAGTAAACTCCTTCAATTTAAGTAAGAAAGTCTCAAAATGTTGTGAGTGTGGTATTGGAAGAGTGTTAAGACTCCAAACCGTCATGTTTATTGTGAGATCTATGGTTTTTGTCATTAACACTCACTGACTCAGGATGTGGTGTCTCTGTCCTTACATGACTGAAAAATTGTTAACTGTGACATAAAGTCATGACCAAAGTGAACCATTTAAGGTGGATAGCACAAACTGAACACTGCCAAAAGGTTTTGACCCTCATTCTTCCATTCTTTCAGATATCACTTAACCATGATTTCATGACATTTTTCAAGGTCTGACTGTTGACTGTGGCAGGCGATGAAGAATGAGTTTATAGGTGATCATTGCCTGTGATTAACCCATATTTGACGAATGGATTCTCTCATCATTATCAATTGGATGAGTCCACTTTCATTTTTAGCTCGCCTGTACGAAAGTACAGGAAGAGCTATTGCAGTCACCCCGGCGTTGGCGTTAGCGTTAGCGTTGGCGTTAGCGTCGGCGTTGCTTTAATGTTAAAGTTTTTGGTTAAAGATTTTATAAGTCTATATCTCTTGAACATGTGGATGGATTATGTTGATACTTTGCATGTTGGTAGATATTGGTCTGAAGTTTTATTCTGTACTATCATGACCCACTCAAGTGACCTTGAGGTCAAGGTCACAGACTTAGAAATTTTGTGTTAAAGTTTTTGGTTAAAGTTTTTGTAAGTCTATATCTCTTGAATGTATAGATGGATCAAGTTGATACTTTGTATATTGATAGATATTGGTCTGAAATTTTATGCTGTACCATCACGACCCACCTGAGTGACCTTTTGGTCAAGGTCACGGACTTAGAAATTTTGTGTTAAAGTTTTTGGTTCAAGTTTTTGTAAGTCAAGGTACATGTATCTTTTGAATATGTAGATGGATCATGTTGATACTTTGCATGTTGATAGATATTGGTTCCATCATGACCCACCTGAGTGACCTTTAGGTCAAGGTCACAGACTTAAATTAACTGAAATTTTGGGTTAAAAATTTTATAAGTCTATATCTCTTGAATATGTAGATGGATCAAGTTGATATTTTGCATGTTGGTAGATACATGTATTGCTCTGAAGTTTTATGCTGTACCATCACGGCCCACCTGAGAGACCTTGAGGTCAAGGTCATGGGTGATAGATTTTAATTGATTTAGTGACAAAGCACAAGTCAGGCGAGCTACGCTGTCCTGCGACAGCTCTTATTAAGGGTGTTAGGAGTGATTTTTATTTTTATCTCAATTTGATGAAATTTCTCTGTGCAAACAGAATAGCCCCAGATGGGATGCCGCGTTCTGCGGCGTCACATCTGGGGCTATGCTGTTTGCCTATTTCCCATAAAAAGGACGCCAGGCTTATGAGTTAAATTATTAACTTTACACAGGTTCTTGTCACTGAATGATTTGTTTGTTTGGGGTTTTTTCCAGTCATTCTTTAATTCTACATCCATATTTTCAGGATCAGTGAAATAGAACCGAAGTACTACGCCGATGGTGAAGATGCCTACGCCATGAGAAGAAATCTCACAGAGTTCAAATCTATGGTAGGGTTCTCAGGCATTTCAAACAACTAATTACAAAAACTTGTCCATGCAATATACAGAAATTGTTTTCAGAAGAAAAAAAAATGAAAGTTTCATTGGAAAAATTTTGATTTTTAATATTTTTGCTCAAAACATACTTTGTGGGTGCACGTTAGGCAGTTCTAACGAGTGCCTACAATGTATGTTTTGGATCAAAACTAAGAAAATTAGGTATTCCCCTGCAAACCCCAGTTTTCCTATATAGATGTGAGGTTTTCATGGACATGTTTTCCTGATGTGGGCTTGATAGCTGGAGCAGTAGTGTGTCTGAATCTAACTGAACTAGACCTGCGGTCAGTCCTCATGCATTGCATGGCTCTTGCAAACATGAAAAAATATGAGCCATGATGTTCCCTTAACATTCATAATCAAGAGTTACCGAACTCAGATTGATGTCACACAGAAAGGAAACGTCATACAAATTAGAAAATTATAGTTACGAGCATAAAAGTTTAAATATCATGCTACATGTACAGTCTAACCTGTCTTAAGCAAGCGGCCAAGGGAAATTGCAAAATCGCTTGCTTAAGACAGGTGCTTGCTGAATAGAGGGTCGATTTTAGTCAAAGTTTTCAAGATTCTGTTTCGTCCCGGCCAAGGGTACTAATGGTCCTCTACATAAATTGTGCCATTCATGCCCCTGTTTTTTTAAAGGGGGGCTGTCATTAAAGCAATTTGAATGAAAACAAAGGAAGCCACACCTTTTTCCCAAACACATTTCAATAAACTACCAGATCAGAGCCTAATTGGACCACTTGGTTAATCACACACACAAACACACACGCGCACACATGCTGAAACACGTGACAGCAATTAACGAGACACAATTATCAGGATTATCGGTAAGCATGGCCAATTTGTTGACAATGCTTTGATCATTGTCACCTTATTCAATCGACTTTTCTCACCTTTACGATGACACTATCGAATTTTCGCACCTTTAACGATAGTAAAACAAACATGTGCTGATTGGCAATTAACCTCACCTGGCTAATTATGCGGTCAGTGAAGAGCAATAATGCTTCAAACGATCCAAAACTTCTTTTTATGTCGCCGAAAAAATCCCAGCTGGTATGGTTCTCTTTATCCTCTAATTTCAAAGGCAATCAGCGTTTTACGCCGGGATACAGTCATAGGCCTTTGCTGGTTACCGCTTTTACAACAATTTTTTTTGAATGAAACCGGTAACCGCACGCCGTGCTCCATTCATCGACTAGGTAAAAAATCAAAAATTTCCTCCAATTTCGGGTGATCGTTTTACCCGAAATCATTATTTTGGTCGCCGCACAGCGTAAACGGCTTACACTTTCAGAAACAAACAAAATTGACCGCAACAAAAAAAAACATGGCCGCTTAAAGTGAAAATTTAGCGATTTGGGACAATTTTTGCTGACCGTTGACCGCGTTTGAGAGGTGCGTGCTGAATAAAGGTGCATTTGCGTTAGAAATCGTTCGGGGGGACCCGGAACTGACCGCTGACTGCAGGGTCACGCTGAATAGAGGTGACCGGATCGGCAGTTTAGACTGTATATCAAAAAGTTAATATCATAACGCATGCAAAAAGAAATATGAGCTGCTGCATCAGAAAACCAACAATCTGCATATGCAAAAACAAAGGCGCAGATCAGCTGTGCAGTAACTGTGCATCACCTTTGTTTTTGCTACACAGATAGTACAATCCCTCTCCTTAAATCCAAAATTTCAACCTTCTAGCCTGCTTCTGAGACTGTACAGGCCGGTTTGTGTCAGACCTGGTCAGAACCCCAAATTGTTGGTTTTCTCATGTCAGATGCAGCTCATATTTCATTGGCAAGAATTGTCATTTTTGCAGCTACCGAAAGCCTCATTAACAGGAATCTACTGTGCATATGAGTATGCTTGTTCATATATGTGTCCATTTAAACCTTTCTTGTTTAAACAAATCTTCAATAACATTCTCATTTTCTGTTTCATTATATGTTGGAATTTGTTTGGTATTTTGTTGTTGTCGTTTGTTTGTTTTTGTCCATGTCCACAATCAGGTTGGTCAGTTGTAGACACACTGTTCCTGGTGTTTGATATGAGCCTTGGCGTGAGAAAACCAACAATTTGGGTTTCAGACCAGGTCTGACACAAACCAGCCTGTACTGCTACAGAAGCAGGCTAGAAGCTTGAAATTTTGGATTTAAGAAGAAGAGAGATGAATGTACGAAATTTGAAACAGAAAACACCCTGCCAAAACCTGTATGGAATTTTTGGCAAATCTGAGTTTTTTCCAAAATTGGCATTTTTTGAAAATCAGCTAAAACGTGACATTTACACGCAAGTGTGAATTTCACAGTAACAACATTTGCTGCAATGCCTTTAAAAGTGACTTTCATGGAAAAATCAAACTTAAGTTCAAATGACGTGAATCTGTGGACTTTCAGAAAAATGCCATAATTTCAGGATTTTTGAAAAAATGCAAAAACTGTTCCATGGACTTTGGGAGGACATATGCTTTTTCAAACTTCTTTCAGTCAGTTACTTCGAAGCATTATCTGAAACAAATCAAATGAAACAGGCATTCTGTGACCTTGGGTAGTGCCATTAAATTTTGGTTAAATATTGGGTGCTTTACACAAGACTATATGGAAAATATTACAGTGGCCCTTAGATTTTTTTGAGGAGTATATATGCAGATTGTTGGTTTTCTTATGCAGCTGCTCATATGAATGTTACTGACTTTGGTACTCATATAATGTGTTTGTTGAGGGGCATGTAACAAGCCCTGATAGCTCTGGTTTTGATTAGAGCACCCAAAAGATGTGTTTGTATATATACAGAGAACTAAAAAAAAATATCCATTTAAATACTGATAAAATATGAGCCATTTCATGAGACAACTATTTTTTACATATGCGAAAACTAAGGCACAGATCAGCTGTGCAGTAACTACACAGCTGATCAGCACCTATGTATTTGCTACTCAGATAGTACAATCCCTCGTCTTGCTAAATTATAAATTTCAAGCTTCTAGTCTTCTTCTGTGACTGTTCATCCTGGTTTATGTCCGACCTGGTCCGAAACCGCAAAAACTGGTTTTCTAACGTCATGGCTCATATATTTTCCATTGAAAACATAAAACTACGAAAAGTTTAAACCAATATTTGAGCCACCTCGTGAGAAAACCAACAATCTGCATATGCGAAAACAAAGACGCAGATCACCGCGAAGCTGATCAGCGCCTTTGTTTTTGCTACACGGATAGTACAATCCCTCTACTTTCTAAATCCAAAATTTCCAGTCTCTAGCCATCTTCAGTGCTTGTACAGCTCGGTTTGTGTCGGACATGTTCGGAAACCAAGTTTGTTTTCTCACGAGGCGGCTCATTTGTTTCAGAAGCCTGCTGTAGCCACCATGATAGAACAAGCCCAGAAAGCCGAGTTTACTACAGTTTCTATACAAGAATCAATAGCCGATGTTAAAACAGTTGACAAAATAATGACCACTGAAAAGTCTGACTCTGACTCGACCCCAGGGGCTGGTGGTGATAGTAAAGGCACAAATACCTCCGAGCAGGATTCAAACCAGAAATCTGAGGCTAAGATAGATACAAAGACATCTGGTGTTCAAGAGTCTAGAGGGGATAAAAAGACGGAAGCAACTTGACATGCAGTATCATAGTTTTCATCAGCCGAGATTTAATCAGAAAATAGACCACATCCTTTGCATACCTTTATTTGGGATTTCTGTCCAGGTTTGACTAAAACCATGATTTATATGAACAACATGTATATAGATAATCTTAAAATTTTGCAAATATGTGTAGTGGCATTATACTTCAGAGCACTGAGCAACAGCATGATCAGACTGTGCAAATGCCATGAGAAAAACGTTAGTAACTGCTCAGCTGATCAGCACCTTTTTTGCTACACGGTTAGTACACTGAATTTTCAAGCTTCTAGCCTTTTTCTGTGACTGTACAGGCTGAGTTGTGTCAGACCTGGTTGGGAAACCAGAAGACCTGTTTTCTGGTGTCATGGCTCAAATAATGATCTTGTCACAAAAGTCTTTAAGATCAGAAAGCAAGTACCTCAATCTAGTTGTTCATCTTATTCAGTCAGAGTTTGATCACATCCAGCCACCAGGGCCCAGTGGTTCAAAATTAACGACATTGAATGTTAATGATTCGTTAAAATTTCAAGCATGAATATTACAAATACACTGTTATTTTTAGCTCACCTGAGCCGAAGGCTCACAGGTGAGCTTATAGGATAGGCAGGCATCCGTCGTCCGTCGTCGTCGTCCGTCGTCGTCCGTCCACAATATCAAAGAAGAATATTTCTGAAGCTAGTAGGCCGATCTTGATCAAATTTAATGTGAACCATAATTGGGTTGGGGGATTGATGGCATTAGGTTTTGGAGCAGATTGTATCAAAATTGTGGTTTCCATGGCAACAGATAGGTCTCATAGACTTACAATGGGAAAACCTAAAAAAATCTTCTTCTCTGAAACCACTAGGCCCACAGCTTTGATATTTGGTATGTAGCAATGGCTAATGGTCCTCTACATAAATTGTGCCATTCATGCCCCTGGGGTCAAATTTGGCCACGCCCCGGGGGTCGATAGTCTCCATAGACTTACTATGGGAAAAAAATTAAAAAATCTTCTTCTCTGAAACCACAGGGCCCACAGCTTTGATATTTTGTATGTGGCAATGGCTAATGGTCCTCTACATAAATTATGCCAGCCATGCCCCTGGGGTCAAATTTGGCCACGCCCCGGGGGTCGATAGTCTCCATAGACTTACAATTGGAAAAACTAAAAAAATCTTCTTCTCTGAAACCACTAGGCCCACAGCTTCGATATTTGGTATGTAGCAATGGCTAATGGCCCTCTACATAAATTGTGCCATTCATGCCCCTGGGGTCAAATTTGGCCACGCCCCGGGGGTTGATAGTCTCCATAGACTTACTATGGGAAAAAAATTGAAAAATCTTCTTCTCTGAAACCACAGGGCCCACAGCTTTGATATTTTGTAGGTGGCAATGGCTAATGGTCCTCTACATAAATTGTGCCAATCATGCCCCTGGGGTCAAATTTGGCCACACCCCGGGAGTCGATAGTCTCCATAGACCTACAATAGGAAAAAAACTAAAAAAATCTTCTTCTCTGAAACCACTAGGCCAACAGCTTTGATATTTGGTATGTAGCAATGGCTAATGGTCCTCTACATAAATTGTGCCATTCATGCCCCTGGGGTCAAATTTGGCCACGCCCCGGGGGTTGATAGTCTCCATAGACTTACTATGGGAAAAACTAAAAAAATCTTCTTCTCTGAAACCACAGGGCCCACAGCTTTGATATTTTGTATGTGGCAATGGCTAATGGTCCTCTACATAAATTGTGCCAATCATGTCCCCGGGGTCAAATTTGGCCACGCCCCGGGGGTCGATAGTCTCCATAGACCTACAATAGGAAAAACTAAAAAAATCTTCTTCTCTGAAACCACTAGGCCCACAGCTTTGATATTTGGTATGTAGCAATGGCTAATGGTCCTCTACATGAATTGTGCCATTCATGCCCCTGGGGTCAAATTTGGCCACGCCCCGGGGGTTGATAGTCTCCATAGACTTACTATGGGAAAAAAATTGAAAAATCTTCTTCTCTGAAACCACAGGGCCCACAGCTTTGATATTTTGTAGGTGGCAATGGCTAATGGTCCTCTACATAAATTGTGCCAATCATGCCCCTGGGGTCAAATTTGGCCACGCCCCTGGGGTCGATAGTCTCCATAGACCTATAATAGGAAAAAAACTAAAAAAAATCTTCTTCTCTGAAACCACTAGGCCAACAGCTTTGATATTTGGTATGTAGCAATGGCTAATGGTCCTCTACATAAATTGTGCCATTCATGCCCCTGGGGTCAAATTTGGCCACGCCCCGGGGGTTGATAGTCTCCATAGACTTACTATGGGAAAAAAAAATAAAAAATCTTCTTCTCTGAAACCACAGGGCCCACAGCTTTGATATTTTGTATGTGGCAATGGCTAATGGTCCTCTACATAAATTGTGCCAATCATGTCCCCGGGGTCAAATTTGGCCACGCCCCGGGGGTCGATAGTCTCCATAGACCTACAATAGGAAAAACTAAAAAAATCTTCTTCTCTGAAACCACTAGGCCCACAGCTTTGATATTTGGTATGTAGCAATGGCTAATGGTCCTCTACATGAATTGTGCCATTCATGCCCCTGGGGTCAAATTTGGCCACGCCCCGGGGGTTGATAGTCTCCATAGACTTACTATGGGAAAAAAATTCAAAAATCTTCTTCTCTGAAACCACTAGGCCCACAGCTTTGATATTTGGTATGTAGCAATGGCTAATGGTCCTCTACATAAATTGTGCCATTCATGCCCCTGGGGTCAAATTTGGCCAGGCCCCGGAGGTTGATAGTCTCAATAGACTTGCTATGGGAAAAAAATTCAAAAATCTTCTCTGAAACCACAGGGCACACAGCTTTGATATTTTGTATGTGGCAATGGCTATTGGTCCTCTACATAAATTGTGCCAGCCATGCCCCTGGGGTCAAATTTGGCCACGCCCCGGGGGTAGATAGTCTCCATAGACTTACAATGGGAAAAACTAACAAAAATCTTCTTCTCTGAAACCAAAAGGCCCAGAGCTTCTATATTTTGTATGTAGCAATGTTTGGTAGTCCCCATTATAAATTGTGCTAGTCATGCCCCTGGGTCAAATTTGGCCATGCCCCGGGGGTCAATAGTGTCCATGCATAGACTTTCATTGGTCGATTCTCAATTAATTTAAATCTCATGAGCTTACAATGTGATAATCTCTCAGGTGAGCTACAGGACCAATGGTCCTCTAGTTTGTTGATAACGTGAGAATCCTTGGCAATGCAAAGGATTCTCACATTTTATCAACAACAAAAAAATAACAGTGTATTTGCTTATGTAGTCTGCATTTATTTAAAGAGAGTTGAGGTCTCAACGATGATGTTAAGCCAACAAAGTCTTGAACAACTGGCCCCAGATCTTCACCTTAGGTACAGGTTACATGCTACAACAGACCAGTTTTGAAAAATTTACGTGAAAAGCATACCACTTAAGCAGAAAGCAGTTAGCAATTTGTTTCTTTCATGGCATTGTCATGCAGTCTATCTTTTTCATGGATAACCTAATAAAATGTTCTCCTTTTTGAAAAATCACCATTTTCCACATGTAAATCCAAATCAGGACCACTTACTATGGGGAGGGAGTTAGCCACATGTATTTCATATTAACTGATTTTTTGGTTACAATAGATCTCTGGCACTGAACTCTATGATATGTTGCAAGCCCTAATAAATTATATGTAAAATATGTGCCTCTTTTTCTTTTCAATGCAAGTATAGATTTTGCTATGCTCTAAATGAGCTGCGTCATGAGAAAAACAGAGTTTTGCTTAGGCAAAAACAAAGGCATAGATCAGCTTCCCAGTAACTGCAGAGCTGATCAGCGCCTGTTTTGGCTACACGGATAGTACAATTCCTCTTCTTCCTAAATCCGAATTTTTCAGCCTCTAGCCATCTTCTGTAGCTGCACAGTCCGGTTTGTGTAAAGACCTGGTCTGAAATCACAGCTCAAATGAAAATGTTAACTGGAACGTTAAACCAGAAAACAGATAATGTGTTGTCTGTCCCAGTACCTGTGGTTTTCAAAAAATGGAAACGGACCCCGCCCATTGGGGCCATTAGAAATAGTTGGGCTGCTTGTGCCTCCAGACTAACTGACCGACCTCATGATTACTGGTTAACCGCTTAGGTCTGAGCTTGTCCAGGAAAAGCGGTTTAAACAAACTATCCCTTGCTTGTTTACTTTTGTGTTCATATACTTTTAAAGCAGAATTCCCATTCCATAATCTCACCACTGTGTCTGTTGTGGATTCGAGCCCCGCTCTGGCCACGTGAGACAAGCAAGTTCTGCTTGCGGATGTGTTGGGTGTTATTTCTCTGGGGTTTCACCTTTCTCTGGGTTTCACCGTGTGATTAAGCTGAAATAATCTTGAAAGGGACAAATGGAATCCCCGCAAAAAATAAAAGCAGAATTCTATTGCATGGCATATCCCAATGCTGGAAAGAAGTCCCACAAAATGGAGGCAACATCTTGACATGACCATATCTCGAGACTGTGACGTAAAGTAACAAATCACTATAGAATTTTATAATGATAAATATCTGTGAAAAAAGTCCACTCTAATCGTCCACATCACGAAAACATTTCCGTGTAATGTATACCCCCTTGAACCCCATTTTTATATAGAAAAACTGGGGTTTGCAGGGGTATACCTATTTTTCTTATTTTTGCTCCAAAACATAGATTGTGGGTACTCCTCGCCGAGGCGGTTCTAACGTGTACCCACAATCTATGTTTTGAGCAAAAATAAGAAAAATATCGAAAATGTTCCACATTAAATTTTCTTTTTTTACAACTTAAAAAATCACTGTATATTGCATGGACATGTTTTCGTAATGAGGAGCTATAACTGTCATCCCTTCAGCTGCAGACATGATCTATCTAATGTGTCCAAGTATTCTTGGTCAAGGCCATTTCTTTTCTTTGAAGGGCATTTACATCAAAATTTCATGAATGACACGCCTGTTCCTATTGGTCAAATACATTCAATTCATTCATATGAGCCACCTCGTGGGAAAACCAACAATCTGCAAAGGCGAAAACAAAGACGCAGATCAGCTTCGCGGTAACCACGAAGCTGATCAGCGCCTTTGTTTTCGCTACTCGGATAGTACAATTCCTCTTCTACTTAAATCCAAAATTTCAAGCTTCTAGCTTTTTTTAGCTCACCTGAGCCGAAGGCTCATAGGTGAGCTTATAGTATACCCATGCTCCGGCGTCCGTCCGTCGTCCGTCCGTCCGTCCGTCGTCCACAATTTCAAAGATCTTCTTCTCTGAAACCGCTGGGCCAATTGTTCTCATATTACACATACACCATCTACAGGTAGGGGGAAAGAATAATTGTGTTTTTTGTTTTGATCGGATAAGGACTCTGGTTGCTATGGCAACTTATGCTTCCCATAGACTTATAATGGTAAAAAGTGAAAATTGCCAGTTTTTGCTGTCTTGTTGGAGATATTTGAATTTTGTTTTTGCAGAAATGTTTATTGAGTAATCCTCTACGTTTCATGTGACTTGTCCTAATCCTTCATTTTGATTGGTTGCAGGGGCCCCATATAGGGCAAAATTTCGAAAAACGTTCAAAAATCTTCTTCTGGGGATGAAGCCTATACTTTGTATACATGTTCCTGACAGTGGCCTCTACATAATTTGTGTTTTTTATTCCAGGCGGATAAGAACTCTGGTTGCTATGGCAACTTAAAGTTTCCATAGACTTATAATGGGAAAAGTGGAAATCGGCTATTTTTCCGCTAAAATTGCAGACATTTGAATTTTGTTTTTGCAGAAATGTTTATTGAGTAGTGTTTGACGTTTCTTGCGAGTTTTGTTCTAATCCTTTATTTTGATTGGTTGCTGGGGCCCCATAAAGGGCAAAATTTTGAAAAAAACATTCAAAAATCTTCTCCTCAGAAACTGTCAAGTGGATGAATCCTGTACTTTTTATGCATGTTCCTGACAGTGGCCTCTACATAATTTGTGTTTTTTATTCCAGTCGGATAAGAACTCTGGTTGCTATGGTAACTTTAAGTTTCCATAGACTTATAATGGGAAAAGTGGAAATTAGCTATTTTTTGAAAAATATTGCAGCCTGAGATCTGAAAAGTGGTAGATGCAAACAACTAATGGATTAGATGAAGGTATATGATTAATTTAGGTCAAGGTCATCTCTTGACCTTGGCCGGTCTGTCGTCCATACACACTTTTCAAAGATTTTTTTTCTCTGAAACCGCTTGGCCAATCAAAGCCAAATTTTATATGAAGCATCTATAGGAAGTGGGAACCAATGTATATATAAATAATCTAGGTCACATGACCAAGATGGCCGCCATGCCCATATACGGTAAAAACCCTTAAAATATCTTCTTCTCCAGAACCGGTGAACCAATTTCAACGAAACTTTGCATGAAGTATGGATGACTCAAGTACTACAATGTATGTATAAAACATGACCCTGTGGTGACCTTGACTTATTTTATGGCAAGGTTGTCAATGCATTTGAATGGGGAAACCTTTTACAATGTCATTTTAAGTGAAAGGGCAGTACGACTGAAATTTAATGATTCTGAAAAAAAAAATGGACCCCAGAGGCTCATCTGCTTTTAAAATGTTATTTGAAGGGGAAAATCAGCAGGAAATTGACAAATGGACAGAATATTGATTATTCTGAAAAAAGAAAATGGCCCAAGGGCTTCATCTGTTAAATACCATAATATTCAAATATGTTTATTGGTATATATGAAGCAGATCTCAGGTGAGCGTTTACAGGACCATTGGTCCTCTGGTCTGTGCTTGTAAAGGCCGGTTTGTGTCAGACCTGTTCGGAAACCACATTGTTGGTTTTCCCACGAGGCGGCTCATATGTATAATGGTAAACCTGTGACAAAAGTCGGAGCTTGAAAGGAGTCTTGTTTCCTTACTTCTAGGGGCAAAAGCTGAAGTCATGAGCGGCAACGCGAGAAAACAGGTCTTCGGGGTTTCCGACCAGGTCCGACACAAACCGGCCTATACAGTCACAGAAGATGACTAAACCAGAGGACCAATGGTCCTGTAAACGCTCACCTGAAACCCCGAGATATATACCAATAAACTTGTTTGACTAGAATGGTAATGTACATGTTATAACCCTAGGGCCGGGTCAGAGCAACCCCTGGAGTCAATTTCTTTTTGAAAACATAAAACCTCAGTCCATTTGCCAATTTACTGCAAATTTTGCCCTTCAAATGACATTTTAACAATTTTCCCCATTCAAATGCATGGGCGACCTATGTTGACCTTGCCGTAAAATAGGTCAAGGTCATCCAAGGGTCATGATTTATATAAACTTTGTAGAGCTCCATTGCCTGATGCTTCATGCCAAGTTTCAAAATCATAGGCCTTCTGGTTCTTCTTGATTCAGTTTTACGTCCCTTTCAAGCTTTTTCACTCATATCGAGATGAATCAATCGGTAGGTGGGGCGAAAACCGGAGTACCCGGGGAAAAACCACCTGACACACTCGCAAGCAGAACTTGGCTTGTCCCACGCGACTCGTGCCCCGAGCGAGGCGCGAACCCACAGCGGTGAGATGATCGAATGATTAAGAGCACTGAAGTCAGCGATCTTAACCACTCGGCCATGGGGGCCGCCCTTCTGGAGAAGAAGATTTTGAAAGGTTGGTTTTTGCTATTTATAGCCATGGCAGCAATCTTGGTCATGTGACCTTGACCATTTATACATACTTTCATTCCCACTTCCTAACAATGCTCCTCATAAAGTTTGGCTTTGATTGGCCAAGCGGTTTCTGAAAAGAAGATCTTTGAATATCACTGTAATATATACTCATCAAAAGAAGTTTTGCACCAGTTAATATTTTTCTCATTTTAAAATAATGTCTAGTATAGATATTTTTCAAATAAACTTTTAAAACATAATACCATCTTAAAGTTCTGGACTTCCTGAATAACAAGTCAATATTTTTTCTTAAAAAGATTAAATAAAAATGTGCAAAAATGCATGTTTTTGAAAACACCAAAATTTGGGATACTGTAAAAAGCCCACATCTTTATTTCTGGGCTTCCAAACCCGAATTCCTTTCACATCCGCATTCGAGATACCGAAAGCAATCATTTAAAGCAAAAAACTAAAAATTGAATTTTTTGGACAAAAACACTATTTTTGAACAAAAATAACGATTTTTGAGATTTTGTTTAAATTGTAAGATAATGCTTAGTTACTCATCTCTCCAATAAAATGGGTTGTTTTTCTTTCAAACACAGCATGCAGCACCCATTAATGTTTAACTGGAGGTACTGGTGTTCAATCCATCCAAATTCAGAATTTTTAAAAAGCTGCATATCAAAAAAGTACTCATGCAGCATCTTTGACAAGAGATTGCCTTTAACAGAAAGAACACAGGCGGCAGGTTTTGGTGTCAAAGCATCTCGTAGTGATCCAAAATTGAAACGAATTTCGATTTTACTCATTTTTTCCAATATTTATCATTTTTTCTCAAAAATTGCAATTTTGTCAAAAAATGAATTTTTACTAAAATTTTGAGATTTTTAAAATTGTTTTTAGGCTTAATTATTAGCTTTGGAGCTCTTGTGTGTAAATTTGGAAACAAAAATGTGTTCTTAATGCTGTGGCATTTTTTGTGGAATTTTTTCCATTTTCCAATTTTCAGCATTTACAGAAAATGGGAATTTTCAATTTTTCCTAAAAAATTTTCCGCTACGATTTTTGGTCTTATCAAACACATTATCCAACTCTTTCAGACAGTGAAAATTCAAAAAGCTAGGTTATAAATTTGTTAGTTAAAATGTCACTTAAAAATATGAAAAAATCTAAATGGTGCAAAACTTCTTTTGATGAGTATACATGTACATTGCCCCGGGGTGGGGGCAGACAGACCCCTGGGGTCCAAATTTTTTCAGAATCATCAATCTTAAGTCCATTTGCCCATTTCCTGCAAGTTTTTCCCTACAAATGACATTTTAACACTTTTTCCCATTCAAATGCATGAGCAGCCTATGTTGACCTTGCCGTAAAATAGGTCAAGGTCATCCCAGGGTCATGATTTATATAAACTTTGTAGAGCTCCAGTCACTGATGCTTCACACCAAGTTTCAAAATCATTGGCCTTCTGGTTCTGGAGAAGATTTTTAAAGGTTTTTTCTATTTATAGCTATGGCGGCCATCTTGGTCATGTGACCTTGACCATTTATATATACTTTCTTTCCCTCTTCCCAAGGATGCTCCATATGAAGTTTGGCTTTGATTGGCCAAGCGGTTTCAGGGAAGATGTTTCATTATTATGGAAATATACATCGGCTGAGACACAATCAGGGTTGCCTTTTGTGTTGCACTTGAGGCAAAAAAGTAACCTCTTTGTATTTTCATTTTTCTTGGTTTATAATAACTTATGACCTATCAGGTTTATATTCCAGAAATAATTCTTTTGGCTCTCGCGTTTTTCAAATTTTACCATAGTGGGTAATGGGAATAGTTCAGAAAAGGAGCTTCTAACCAGTGTTTTGGGCTGCTTAAATAAGATCATATGCAGCCTAGATAAGTCATTGTTCCATGCTGCAGTTAATTTAATACAATGTAACATGTGTGGTTGCATATGAAAAATTGAAGGAAACCTTGACTGCAACACACATTTTATTTTTAGCGTGCCTCTTAACATGGGGCTACGGACTCTACAGGCCATGCAAAAAATATATTTGACCACATCAGCGGTCCTATACAATTTCTTGACAAAACCTTCAGCCATGTTTTACTAATCCTCAGTCTGAAAAATAATAAGACCATTTCATCCTTGTTAATAGGAATCTGGCTTTGAACATCCATTATGAAAATAGGGGCTACGGACTCTACATAAAAATGATGATTTTTAAAAAACAAGTACTCTTCACTGTGAGGATATATTCAACTTCCATTGATTCTAAACTTTCTATTGTCTTAATAATGAAAGACTAGATACCAAAAAAATCATGTTCTAATCATGGTTGTAATTTTTTTACCTGCCAACTAAAGACACCATAAAAAATTGAAAAACATAAGAAAAGTACTGTTTCACTTCATACTCCATATTTTCATTAATTTAAGTCCAAATTCAAAGCCGTAAAAAGTATATTACAGGGGACATATGTCTCCTTAGTTCTAGAGCCATATGCAACATATTTCATTCATGAACATTAAAGCAAGCATGTTTACAAAACACCCAAAATAAAAGTGCAACATCATAACATGTTTAAAACTGTGTTTTTTAGCATATAATCTCTCACTGACGCAAAATATTGTACACAATATGGTAAAATTATATATCGCCAGAAAGCTTATTATCCCAGTGTTATAATAAAATAAAAACAATAGTTATTTGATAATATCACACAGAATTACAGATGCATAACATGACCAAGGTAGTAAAGGCAACCCTGATTGTGTCTCAGCCGACATGTATATAGCCCCGGGGCAGGGGCAGACAACCCCCTAGGGGCTAAAATTTTCAATTAACATTAATCTTCTGTCCATTT
This sequence comes from Rugalucina vietnamica, assembly GCA_964017185.1. Lineage (NCBI taxonomy): Eukaryota > Metazoa > Mollusca > Bivalvia > Lucinida > Lucinidae > Rugalucina > Rugalucina vietnamica. Next base: position 54,548,564 of record OZ024875.1, on the reverse strand, counting down.
GCCTATTCCCAGTAAGTTTTACCCATTAAATAGCATTTTACCATTTTTTCCCATTCAAATGCATTGGCGACCTAAGTTGACCTTGCCGTAAAATAGGTCAAGGTCATCCTAGGGTCATGATTTATATAAACTATGATGGGCCCAAGTCCCTGATGCTACATACCAAGTTTCGTGGAAATCATCCCACTGGTTCTGGAGAAGAAGATTTTTAAAGGTTTTTGCTATTTATAGCCATGGCGGCCATCTTGGTCATGTGACCTGGACCATTTATATAAACTTTCGTTCCCCCTTCCTAAGGATGCTCCACATGAAGTTTGGCTTTGATTGGCCAAGCGGTTTCAGAGGAGAAGATCTTTGAAATTGTGAACGACGGACGGATGGACGACGGAGCATGGGTATACTATAAGCTCACCTGTGAGCCTTCGGCTCAGGTGAGCTAAATATTGAAATTTTGGATTTAAGAAGGAGGAATCGAACTATCCGTGTAGCGAAAATAAAGGTGCTGATCAGCTGTGCAGTTACTGCACAGAGCAGTCCAGTTACTGCACAGCTGATCTGCGCCTTTGTTTTCACGTATGCAAAAGTCTGTTGCTTTTTTCATGACTTGGTTCATATCGGAACGGCCAGTTCGATGTCACCCAACAGCTAAATTTATTTTAAATAAGACAGGCCTTGGTTTAAACTCTCATCCGAAAGACTGAACCCTGAGCATGATACGGATGGATTGGGTTTTCACAGGAAGTGCATTTTGTAACAAAAACAGGATCGTAAATCGTCATTTTATTGTATTCATATTTTCTACAAACAATATGCCACATTGCACATATAAAATGATCTCGGACAACACGGCAACATACAGTTTGAGTAGACATAATACATGGCACCACAATTTTTTTTAATATTAATAATGACACCTCATTCTTACAGTTTCAAAAACTGCAGATAGGAGAATTTTTGGGCTACCTTTGTAACATGGAAGAGTTATCTTGTGAAACTCAGTACATTTAGTTCCAACTTCGAAAACAATGGACTAGAACAATTTCATATGCAGTGTTTTGAACTGCAGCTTATACATGTAAATTGTGTTTTAAACCCAATCAAGATTTTAACTTGATTTAAGAATATTGAAACAGCTATCTTAGGCACTCTTCGCTGTTCACCCCACTCTTTCTCTTATCTGTAGTTCCCATCTCATTAACAATCACACTTGTAATATAAAATGTATAAAATGCAACAGCATTCGGGTCAACAAAAATGATAAATAGAACTAAAATCTAGCTTGATATAAGATAAATATATGTGTAATATCAGGTTTTGTCACTTCAGAATTTAAAACATAATTTTCAACTAAGACGAAAAAAAACTGAATTGATGTTTGTTTCAAACTTAAACCAAATAAAACTCCCAAGATTATAGCAAAAAAGCAAAAATAACAAAATGGAAGAAATAATTAAATTACCATCTTCCCCTCATAATGTATGATAAAATTTACATAAATGAACACGAGTACTAGACTTATTTGAACAATACCCTATCGACAGTAGCATTAAAGCACAACTTACAAGCATTTACAAAGCATTTATAAATTATATGACACTTTAATATGTACATACATGTACTGTAAATTTGGTTTGTACATGGTAAACCATAAATGAACAAACAATTTCTCACACAATGAGAAACATTTCTCCCTGACACACAAAGTATGCCGAATCTCCGCCACAAGCAGTTTACACTGCAGTTCCGCTATAGGATGTAATTTGCTTTCCAGTGTGAGAAAGACGCATTTTGCAGTGTCAAGGTTAATATCGGACATACCTGGCTATTTCTGAACACTTCTTGTCATTTAAAAAAAAAAGAAAATCAAAAAAATGGAATCGCCTAAAATATATTACCTCTTAACCAAAAAAGATACCATATATTTGAAGATGATCCCACTTTCAATGCTTAGTAACGAAATACTGGCCTGTTTTCATCCGAACACGACACGCCAACTTCTACTGCTATCTTCCAACTAACTAACCCTTGAAAAAAAAACAACAAATAGATATTGCATTTCTTCTAAAACTATTAATTTTTACTTTTGATTGATGCCATGAAAATATATCTGAACATCAATGAATAATTTGAGCCTGTGCGTGACAAAACCAACAATTTGGGTTTCTGACCAGGTCCGACACAAACCGACCTGTACAAGCACAGAAAAGAGCCAGAAGCTCTTTTTTTCTTAAGTAGAAGAGGAATTGTACTATCCGAGTAGCGAAAACAAAGGCGCTGATCAGCTTCGCGGTGTAACCGCGAAGCTGATCTGCGCATTTGTTTTCGCCTATGCAGATTGTTGGTTTCCCCATGCGGTGGCTCATTTTTATTTTTTGACCGAACTGAGTACTGAAGGCAAACTATACTAATTCTACATGTACCTTTTGCATGCTGTGAGATTCATTTTCAGCTTCCTATAAACAAAAATACTTCGGGTTTGTGAATCTCATCCTTGCAATTCTGAATAAAAATAATGCCATACAATAATATAGACTTCATAGCCTCTCTATAAAGAGATTTAATTTACGGGAAGGACTATCTTAGCTTTTCTCTAAAATTCAGAAACCTGTACAAAACATTGTCATAAAACATGATATGGGTTAAACCAGACATGATATCAAATATCTGATGTTCGTATTAAAATGTAACAAAGTACAAGTTATTGAAATAATATAATAAAGCCATATATACACAAAAGGAAAAAAAGCACCAATAGATAAGATATTAATTACATAGACAATATGTTTCTTGTAAAGTCCTTTCCTGTTTAGCACAACTTAAAACAGGTTGGTTGTGCAAAGTTTAATTTGTTTGTATTGAGGTTTAACATCCCAGTCACCAATTTGAGGTCATATCAGGACGGAGCTACTGTTTCCTGGACATTAACCAGTACACTGAGGGGTTAGTGTCTTGCTCAAGGACAACAAGTAAACTGCCCTAACAGGGATAAAACCAAGGACCTCTTGATAAGGAGTCTGACACAAGGCCACCAAGCTACCATTTAATTCAATGATACATAATACTATTTTATGTTCAAACAACATAAAATATAGGCCATTGGTTTTGTATATGGCTCAAGATAGAATTTTTCATCTATCCATATTGATAATTTTAACCAGAAAAAAAACAATTGAACACTGCTGCAAAAGAAAGAGTAAATCTTTCTCTTGAAGTTATAACACTCAGCAGGGTATGTAAGTAAAGTAACAGAAACTTTGCATATAGGTTAAGAAATATGATCACAGAAAAGCTATTGGAAAATATTAAGGTAGCAGTATATAAACCTGTTTTAGATATTAAGGTTGCATTGAACAGCGAAAATGTCACAAACATAACTGTGTAGTAAAACAATGGTAGTGGTAAAAAGAAATTGTGAACTACATCAGGTTTATAATTACGTGATCATACAGGTAAAAATCACATTTTTTTTATCTGAAAAAGTCCCTTCAAGTTAGATCATTCTTTAAATGGTGTCTTTATGGTGAAGACCCTCATTTGCTTGAATACAATATCTTATTGCAACAACATGTATTTGATGATTGGTAGAATTCTAAAATGGTGTTTAAGAAAACACTAGGCAAAACTGTTTAAAACCCTCATTCAAGTATCTTTGACAACTTGTGATTAAAAATGGTTCTAACATTTCCATGTGTCTCGCACACCTTGTTCATTGACTGCATTAATTAGTGATTTGAAAAGAGCGTTTTATACTATTTCTGAAATTCAAATCATCGTACACATGAAGATCCTCCAGTCATTCCTAGAACTTCCCTGTCCGACGACCGGAATCCATGAACTTCATGTTGTGTTTCATCATTTCACAATGTATACACAGTAAGCTTCTAGCTATTCCATAGCACTATAAGGAAGCCATATAAAACATTGCACAGAAGAATCATGTAGAGGGAGGCAGAGCTCTCTTGAATGTCAATCACAAAATATCTCTAAAATCTGCACTGGCACTCTGTCAGCACTGCAAGAGAAAACAAAAACAATCTTTTGCACATACATGTATATATATATATAGTCAATTCAGTTTGTCGAAATATTTAAATTGTAATGACCTTCACAATCATTACATAATTAGATACAGAGCCAAATTGAACTGCTCCACTAGAATGCTCCTCACCAGCCATACGAGCAGTCATATCAGGGTCTTCACTGCAATTATGTCTGACTTGTTGGATCACTCTTGTACTAGCCGTGATGCGAGAAAACTGGTCTTCGGGGTTCCAAACCAGGTCCAACACAAACACATACTGGTCTGTGCAGCCAAAGAAGGTGGCTAGAAGCTTGAATTCAGATTAAAGAAGAGGAATTGTACTATCCTGTAGCGAAAACAACGGCGCTGATCAGCTGTGCAGTAACTTTGTTTTCGTATATGCGAAAATCCGGTTTTCTCATGATGCAGCTTATATGAAAGAATTTCTTTGCTCCAGTTTTGGGTTTCAAAACAGTCTCTTAAAATATAACTATTCTCAATAATAATCAAATGTTGACAGGCCACCCTTGCCCTTCTAGATGTACAAGTCACATTGCGCCTGAAATAACACAAAATAAAACATCATTACCAGTATACATAGCTACTGCTTTTTTTCTAATATGAGCTGCCACATCAGATAACCAGTAATTTGCATATGCCAAAACAAAGGCACAGACCAGCTTCGCAGAAGCTGGTAACTGCGAAGCTGATCAGCGCCTTTGTTTTCACCACACTGATAGTATAATCTCTCTTCTTCTTAAATCCGAAATTTCAAGCTTCTAGCCTGCTTCTGTGACTGTACAGGTCGGATTGTGTCAGACCTGGTCGGAAACCCCAAAGACAGGTTTTCTCGAGTCGCGGTTCATATCAAATAGCCAGGGCTGAAAAAAAAGACATTTGATTGTGTAGGTGCCAAAGCTGATCTTAGTCTTTGCTTTGCACAAACACCACTATGATAGTGTTTCTGCGCTTTCACTACAGTGCTGCAGGTAAAACACAAGAAGTATTTTGATGTGATTAATGTAACACCTTGTAAAACAATTTGGCAAAACAGCAACTACATCATACCTGTAAAGTCATACAGCACAGAATGATTAACAACCTGCAGAATTTACATTTAACTCATTTATGCCTGGCGTCCCTTTTTGTGGGACATAGGCAAACAGCATAGCCCCAGATGTGACTCCCATCCCATCTGGGGCTATTCTGTTTGCTTAAAGGAATTTCATGGAAAAATGGAATAAAATTTTAAAATCACACCTGCAGCCCCTAAAAATGAAAGTGGACTCACCCAACTGATAATGATGGGTGAATCCATTTGTCATTAATGGGTTAAGCTTCCTATGATTTAAATACATAGATCCATGGCAAATTCATCAAACAAACATGCACTATATGTGTTGAAAATTATTCAGTTAGTGGGTTCACTTTAAAGTCCCTTCAAGAAACCAAACTCTGCATGTATGTTAAATTGTGTACGATATATGTAATAATATAGAATTTTGATGACAAAATATTTGCCCTGCCCAGAAATTATTACAACAACATAATTCCAACAAAATGTGAAACTTTTGCTACTTTCTTGTTTAACAGAAAAAAGAAGGACAAACAGTATACAAAGACAACATCCAGAGACTTACAGAATCATACAACTACATTGTGCCATTAGTTGATTCCCAACTTGTTGTCATCACATCTTCAGTAAGCAAGGAAGAAGAAAGAGAATAATCTTAGAAAATTATGGGAATGACTTGTACTTCTTTACAACAACAACAACAACAACAAAAAAAAAAAAAAAAAAAAAAAAAAAAAAAAAAAACTCAAATTATTTAATTCATTTTACTTAATTAATTAATTAATTAATTAATAACATTTCAAAGATGACAGTCTTATAACGACTACATGTCAAAACGTACAGTTTCTACACTTGAGAGACAATGAAAATCTTGTGATTCTCATATTTATTTTTTTATCAAATAACATTGTAATAATTTTTGTAATTTCAATACATTTATATCAAGAGATGTTACGAAATGTTGGAAAGCTAGTGAGAATCCTTCAATAATTGGGAACTGGAACCAAACTGTATATAAAGCTGACTCCTGTCTGTACTGTCCATGATGGTTTAAAACGTGGAAAAGGCACAAAAATTAAGCTCATTAAAATTGCTAAGTAAAAGGGAATACATAAACATGGAGATGGATGGATGGATAAATAGTTGGATGGATGGATGGATAGACAGATGGATGGATGGATGAGTTGGAAAGGCATAGCAGATAGCAACACAAGCTTGAACATTCATGCTTACAATCGAACACAAATCAAAGAATCAGTTACAAGAAAATCCTGTTGATTGTTTGTTTCGTGGTTTAATGACGAGCCAACAATAATTATTTTTCTGTTATATAAATCCATCATTCTGTGGGTATTTTAAAATTACTACATGTATAAATGGGGAATTACATGCAATTTTTAGTTTAGGGTAAGCAATGAGTTCATGAAGACCTGAATTTTAATTACCTAACCTAAATCATCTTAAATCAGATCTGGTGCACTTGCACAGGTAGATCAGTGCCTTAATTTTCTACTGCTTAGACAGTCATTGGAGGCAACATCCCGACATGATTGTAGTTGATGATTGGGATGTAAAGCACCAATTCAGATAAACAAAATCTTTAGTAAATGTATAGCCCATGTGGTTACAGAACCTGGAGAGTCATACCTGTTTGAGAAACCTTTCACACTTTAATTGGACACAAGATCACAATATAAATGAACTTAATACTTTTCTCATGAAATAAAACATGATAAAAAACACTACGACTGGACATTTTACAAGCTTATAATTGGCCGACTGACAAGACAACATCGAGATGACACTTAGGAAAGTGTGAGAAAAGGACATACAAAACAATTGCTGCAGTTCACAGTAAACCTATTTAAGGGTCATGACTTTTATGTCATTTTGATATTTACACAGTTTCATCCATTTTGAGTTATGCCAGTCATTGCTCATCATTTGACAAAACAGAAACAAACAAAAGTACACCTCCCCACCTGCAAGCATATCTTTAACAATAAAGAGAGCTTCTTTAATTAATATCTGATAGGACAAAGATCTATGCCGAAATATCAAGAACTGAGAATAATTAATGGCTGTTACAAATAAAAATTCCCATACATGCGCCATGCACTAATGTAGTTTAATTTTGTGCTTAAATATATCGTGGCTTCTTCTCCAATGTCTGGTATTTGAAATACATTGTATAAGTGTAGACCTGTGTTTGAATCTGGATGATTGTGATTGCTTGAATCAGTGCAAATGTGTGAATTTGTGTCTGTTTAATGCAAGTGCATGCTTGTATGTTGTTGTTTTTTTTTTGTTTTGTTGCTTGTTTTGCTTTGCTTTGTTTTACAGCAAATAGGTCAGGACAGTGCAGACAAAGACCTGACTGTTTATACTGATGTAACACTTGCATCTTTTAGATGTGTCATTTCATGGTAAACTTAAATGCCATGTTTTGTTTGAGTGTGTTTAAAACAAAGCTATCAGACACATTTTATAGCTGACGAATAAAAGGCTGAACTGTACCAATTATTTTGTTCTGTATCTCTTTTCTCTCAGTGGTTTTGACTTACTGTGATGACTCGTACATTGGCCGGGAAATGACAAACAATCCTAGAAATAAACGGAAACCTCAAACGCAACAGATTTATGTAGTTCAACTTCTTCTTGATCCAAATACAGCTCCAGTTGTCCGATGCCTTATTTACTTATTTTTTATATATATATATATCTTTTTAACATAAGTACAAGTTCATCTCATTTTTCAGTCGCAAGTGAAAATAAGAGCTGTCGCAGGACAGCGTAGCTCACCTGACTTGTGCTTTGCCACTAAATTTATCAAAATCTATGACCCATGACCTTGACCTCAAGGTCGCTCAGGTGGGTCGTAAAAGCATAAAATTTCAGACCAATATCTACAAACATGCAAAGTATCAACTTGATCCATCAACATGTTCCAGAGATAAAGACTTCTAACAACTTCAACGAAAAACTTCAACAAAAAATTTCTAAATCTGTGACCTTGACCTCATGGTCATCCAGGGTGGGTCATGATGGTACTCCATAAAACTTCAGACCAATATCTTCAAACATGCAAAGTATCAACTTGATCCATCAACATGTTCAAGTGATATAGACTTCTTAAATCTTTAATGAAAAACTTTAACATAAAATTTCTAAGTCTGTGACCTTGACCTCAAGGTCACCCAGGGTGGTCCACAATGGTACTGCATAAAACTTCAGACCAACATCTACCAACAAGCAAAGTATCAACTTGATCCATCAACATGTTCAAGAGATATAGACTTCTAAAAACTTTAATGAAAAACTTTAACATAAAATTTCTAAGTCTGTGACCTTGACCTCAAGGTCACCCAGGATAGGTCATGATGGTACTGCATAAAACTTCAGACCAATATCTACCAATATGCAAAGTATCAACTTGATACATCTACATGTTCAAGAGATACAGACTTCTAAAAACTTTAACAGAAAGTGTGACGCGGACATACACTTAAACGTAAACGGGGACGACCGAGGTGACAACAGTAGCTCTGTGCACTTCGTGCAGGCGAGCTAATAACAATCTGCCTTAAAAATAATACTAGCCAATCTCTCTCTCTCTCTCTTTCTCTCTCTCTCTCTCTCTCTGTCTTCCCCTGTCTCTCTCGCTCTGAGGTAATTAATTGATTTGCTTAGAACTGTGATGAAAAATGGCCTAATAAAAACCAACATCCTTGATATATTAAAGCTATAAACAAAATAGGGAGTGTGGTGGCGTAATGGTACAGCGTCGGACTTCTAATCAAGACGTCCTGGGTTCAATCCCGACAGGTGGCACTGTGTTGTGTCTTTGAGCAAGACACATTTACTACCATGAGTACTGGTTAAAACCCAGGAAGAGGTGGCTCCATCCCGACATGACTGAAAAATTGTTGACTGTGACGTTAAACTTAAGACAGTTAAGTACAGACAAAAAATATAAACAAACTATTGTTGACATGTATTATTAAGCGAATCATGAGGCACTATGTAGCACATTAACTTTCATAGAAGGCACATCAATTTTGTACAGCAAGTATATGTATCATCAACTTTGTAAACTCCTTGGTCCGCCATTCAACATACTAGGACAAAATCGTCTCTGAAAATAAGGCAATTCACTTGTCATCATACAAACTATTTTAAAGTTGTCTTTACAGGGGTATACATCATATGTAAATTTCATGTTTTGCTTTGAATCATTTTAGTGCAAGTAAAACTGAGTTGATGAGTAGAAGTTGTGTTTCCAAAATTTGTAAAGCATGTAAAAAATATTTTAACAAACAAAGTATCTTTTCTCCATTTTTATGAATTAATTTAAACGAGAAAGCATCTTAATTTCAACATGTTCAATGGACCATACAGACTGAACTTTAAATTATGACAGTATTTAAACTACCGATAATTTTACCAATTTCATGATTCATTGCACCAGTAAATTTCTGATGTCTTGCTTAAAAATTTCAAATTTGTAAAACTTATAGACAAACCAGAGGACCAATGGTCCTGAGAACGCTCACCTGAAGCCTGATCCTGGAGTATTAAGTCATCATGAAATGACCTTGACCTTGAATACTCACACACCTTTATTGAATTCATAAGTTGTCTGCATCTGCAAAGATTCAGGTCTCAGGCTGCAATAGTTTCCAAACCCAGTGATTTCTGAGAAAACTATAATTTTAATTTTGATATTCAAATGACCTTGGGTCAAGGTCAAGAAATGACCTTGGCCATCATTAATTACTTACCTTCATTGACTCCATCAGTTGTCTGCATCTAGCAACTTTCAGGTCTCAGACTGCAACAGTTTCCAAAATATCCATTGTTTTCGCCTTTTCCCATGAAAAAGCCTATGTTTCCAAAATTGACCTTGCCGCAAAATAGGTCAAGGTCATCCTATGGTCAGCATTTGATCAAACTATGATGGGCTGGAGTCCAAAATGCTACATACAAACTTTCGCGAAAATTGGCCTGCCGGTTCTGGAGAAGAAGATTTTTGAGTGGTTTTACCATATATGGGCGTGGCAGCCATCTTGGTCATGTGACCTGGATTTCACGATCAAACTTTCGTCTCCCCTACCCATGGATGCTCCACATAAAATTTCACTTTGATTGGCCCAGCAGTTTCAGAGAAGAAGATCTGTGAAAAGTGTGTATGGACGACAGACTGGCCAAGGTCAAGAGATGACCTTGACCTAAATTAATCATATACCTTCATCTACTCCATTAGTTGTTTGCATCCACCACTTTTCAGGCATCAGGCTGCAATAGTTTTCAAAAAATCCATAGTTTTCACTTTTTCACATGTAAAAGCCTATGTTTCCAAAATTGACCTTGCCGTAAAATAAGTCAAGGTCATCCTAGGGTCATCATTTTATCAAACTATGATGGGCTGGAGTCCCAAATGCTACATACCAAATTTCATGAAAATCGGCCTGCCGGTTCTGGAGAAGAAGATTTTTGAGTGGTTTTTACCATATATGGGCGTGGCGGCCATCTTGGTCATGTGACCTGGATTTCGCGATCAAACTTTCGTCTCCCCTACCCATGGATGCTCCACATAAAATTTCACTTTGATTGGCCCAGCCATTTCAGAGAAGAAGATCTTTGAAAAGTGTGTATGGACGACAGACTGGCCAAGGTCAAGAGATGACCTTGACCTAAATTAATCACATACCTTCATCTACTCCATTAGTTGTTTGCATCTACCACTTTTCAGGCCTCAGGCTGCAATAGTTTTCAAAAAATCCATAGTTTTCTTCACTTTTTCCCATGTAAAAGCCTATGTTTCCAAATTTGACCTTGCCGTAAAATAGGTCAAGGTCATCCAAGGGTCATCATTTTGTCAAACTATGATGGGCTTAAGTCCCCGATGCTACATACCAAGTTTAGAGGAAATCGGCCCACCGGTTCTGGAGAAGAAGATTTTTGAGCGGTTTTTAACATATATGGGTGTGGCGGCCATCTTGGTCATGTGACCTGGATTTCGCGATCAAACTTGAAATGCCACTACCCAAGGAGGCTCCACATAAAATTTCAACTAGATCGGCCAAGCGGTTTCAGAGAAGAAGATTTTTGAAGTTGTGGACGACGACGGACGACGACGGACGACGACGGACGGACGCCGGATCATGGCCATCCTATTAGCTCACCTTGTGAGCCTTCGGCTCAGGTGAGCTAAAAATCTAATGATGGCCAATATAATTTACCCAGGCTGCCACTAAATCATTCCTAGGTACATAAAATCAGGTACAGGCCAGCACCTCAGGGATAATTTTGGAAGGGACCATGGGAAAAATGCCTTATTTTCAAAATTACCACTTCATTTGGAAAATATGAGCCATATTTATAATGTAATAAGATCATGTTTTCACACAAAAATGTTTTCTCAAAATGGTCCCTTACATTTTTGAGCCAACAGGATCCCTGGAACCTGAAACACACATAATTTTGTGCCATACAGCATATCAAGTTCATTTCTAGGCAAGCCTACTAAATCAGTTATTATATGCAAGCCTACTAAATCAGTTATTAGTGACATGCTTTTACCTATCCTTAATTTCACCCATGATCTATGCTTCAACTTTATTAATCACAAAATAACATTGTAGAAACCTTGCCTTTAATATTAACAAACCAAATAAGGTGCAGCAAAGAATGTACAAGTATCCACAAAGGCTGATACATGCACTTCTAGGCTGATTAAACACATGGGCCGTGTCATCAGAAAACCAACATTTTGCACCAGTAACTGTGAAGCTGATCAGCGCCTTTGTTTTGGCTACAAAGATAGTATAATTCCTCTACTTTCTAAATCAATTCTAAATTCAAGATTTCCAGCCGCTAGTCATCTTCCATGCTTGTACGGCTCGGTTTGTGTTGGACCTGTTCAGAAACCACTTTCTTTGTTTTCTCCAGATGCGGCTCAGTTTTATTATGCATTTCAGCCCCTAAATTTGAAAGAAAACTTTTTTTTTTTTTCTGGTAAGTTATAATACCAGATAGTTTCCTATAGTTTTTGTCAATAAAACTTCAGCAGATCTGTGATGACCTAATAAAGACTAATCAATGACTTATCACTGACATGGCAACCTAATCTGCATAACAGACTCGATCAATAGGTCTGCAAATAAGACATTATCCATCCCATTATCGATCACCAATCAATTACAAAAATTAGGTTTAGAATAAGGGAAAGGATGGAAGCTATTAATTTAAGTGCTCTTTTCTAGTCATTTGTAACCATGCACCCCAAAGTCCGGGGGCTGGCGGGGACTTTAACTTTTTGTTAGGCAAAGTCCTGCTATAAGGCCTATCCTATAGGGTGAGAGGTAAAAAAGTACTGTGACTTTTTTCCTCACAGTTGACTAATATCGTTTCATTTCTTTACCCTCTTTGTCTATATAAAACAAGGAGGTCGCTATTGACAGCCAGCTGTCAAAAGCAAACTTTAGCTACTGACAGCTTGCTGTCAGTAGCTTAAGTTAGCTATTGACAGCTGGCTGTCAGTACTCACTGGCCACTTCCTAAAAGAAACCCTGTTTATACCCCTGCACTGATGGGGCAGTATGACTGTCAAAACTTGGCTCATATTTGCATCCATCCTCTGTCTTCCCCTACCCTTAGGGGACCGTGGTTACAAATGACTGGTGCATAATCATGCATTATTCTTCATGCATATTCAATGCCTCGGTCTGCCTTAAACCGCTGTCACACTATCGTGTATCGACTCACGTATCTACGGCGTATCAAGATACGAAAGGTACGTCACGCGTACGTCGTACATACCTGAGCATACGTAGCTCATACTCCTCGAGGTATGTGCTACATACGTTTCACTGCTATGGAGTATGTGTGACATATTAGGAATATAGGAATATTTTGTGGCATTCCAAGAGAATCTTAATGCTTCTATATAAAGGTTTTCGTTTTTCCAAGGCCATGGATCAGATTTTTCTCACAGTTCGGGGTGTCTTGCAGGGTTCTTTCAGGGCTACGCTTGGTGTAGCCTCTGTCTTTGTTCATATCGTCTTACGACCAGGATGGGGAGCTTGGTGATGCCCCCCACCTCGTTTTTTTTCGTCGGTGTTAATCTAGAGTATCTAGATTTCTCCAGTGGCATCTTCAACCTCTGATAATTGATAACTGTACCTGTAATGTGCTAATTGCATGAACAAAGTGTTCTAAAAAGCAATTGGTATAGAACAGATAAGCCACAGATAAGAATGGAACGTACATGTAGTTACTAGTACATACGCCAGAGATACGTCACACATACACTTCATAGGCCATACATACGTCACACATATGTAGCACATACGCCTTGATACGCCGTACATACAAAAGTGAGATTCCATACGAATACAGATATTTCACTGATACGCCATGGGAACGTAGCAGGAACGTCGCATGTACGTGGTACATGTACATACGTCTTAAACAAAATACGGTTCAGACCTCAGCGTATCAAAATTCTTATAGATACGCAAGCGATACGCCGCTGATACGTGAATGTGTGACTGAGCTATTATTAAGGTTGAACCTGCTAATTTTGTTACACCCCACCATGTTAGTTTAAAATATTAAATAAACCCATCTTACCACCACCCTATTAAACCATCAGTTTTGTCTGATTATATCACATGCTGACTGCTCACTATTGCAATTCTAAAGCAATTTCCTGTATTTAACAAGTTTTATTACAGCTAATTCGGCATTGTATTCCTACAAAAGGACCCGAGTGGTCCTTTGTGAAGCTCTTATTCAAGTAAGAAGATTTGTTGCAAACTATGTAGTTGACTTCCTAAGTCACCAATCAACTTGGGGAATGATTTCATAGATAGTTTCTTGAGTCAGATAAAATCCTTTTAAACATCTATTGGTGGTCCCCTATTCACAATAGAAAATATCATTATCTAATCAAACTGTATTGTCATGTCAACACCTTGTGAGAACTTATTTAAGAAGTTGCTTAAGGAGTTAGGAAACAAACTATGAAAATTTTTCCATGCTTTCAAATCAACTTGTTGGGCATACAATGAATATAAATGGTTTAGTTGATAGTTTAACAAGAGGATTAAAAAGAACTCTCTTGGTTGTTTGTAGGAAATGGTCATTGAATGCAGTATAACTGAACCCTTATTAGTTATATTAAATAGGTCAGTAGAATTTCATTAGGCAAAAACATGAAATTATTATTATATTCTTATATTATATTATATTATCAAAGGGTTATAAGCATTGCTTAAAGAATTTGGAATGATTTCATGTCTTTCATATATAATATATTAATATCATTGTGCATGATCAGATGCATATCATCACTATAATTATGGATTATGAAGCCACACCTTGACTTTTTATACTATTTCCTTTATGGTCAGACCACTTGTTTTTTTTTTTTTGTTTTTTTTTTTTCCTTTTCTTAGTTTTCAATTAAATCTAAATAAGAGCTGTCGCAGGACAGCGTAGCTCCCCTGACTTGTGCTTTGCCACTACATCTGTTAAAATCTGTGACCCATGACCTTGACCTCAAGGTCACTCAGGTGGGTCATGATGGTACAACATAACATTCAGACCAATGCAAAGTATCAACTTGATCAATCTACATGTTCAAGAGATAAAGACTTATAAAAACATTAACCAAAACTTAAACACAAAACTTCCAAGTCCGTGACCCTGACCTCAAGGTCATCCAGGTGAGTTGTGATGTACATGTACAGCATAAAACCTGAGACCAATATCTATCAACATGCAAGTATCAACTTTATCCATCAACATGTTCAAGAGATTTAGACTTTAACCAAAAAATTTAACACAAAATTTCTAAGTCTGTGACCTTGACCTCAAGGTCACCCAGGGTAAGTCATGATGGTACTGCATAAAACTTCAGACCAATATCTACCAAAATGCAAAGTATCAACTCGATCAATCAACATGGTCAAGAGATATAGACTTACAAAAACTTAAATCAAAAACTTAAACACAAAATTTCTAAGTCTGTGACCTTGACCTCAAGGTCACCGAGAGTGGGTCATGATGGTACTGCATAAAACTTCAGACCAATATCTAGCATCATGCAAAGTATCAACTCAATCCATCAATATGGTCAAGAGATATAGACTTACAAAAACTTTAACCAAAAACTTAAACACAAAATTTATAAGTCCGTGACCTTGACCTCAAGGTCACCCAGGGTGGGTCATGATGGTACTGCGTAAAACTTCAGACCAATATCTAGCAACATGCAAAGTATCAACTCAATCCATCAATATGGTCAAGAGATATAGACTTACAAAAACTTTAACCAAAAACTTAAACACAAAATTTCTAAGTCTGTGACCTTGACCTCAAGGTCACCAAGGGTGAATCATGATGGTACTGCATAAAACTTCAGACCAATATCTAGCAACATGCAAAGTATCAACTTGATCCATCAACATGGTCAAGAGATATAGACTTATAAAAAACTTTAACTGCAAGTGTGACGCTGACGCGGACGTATAGTAAACGTAAACACGTAAACGGGGACGACCGAGGTGACTACAATAGCTCTATGCACTTCGTGCAGGCGAGCTAAAAAAATCATTACATTCACTTGAACTTCCTTCATAGTTTAAAATACAAATTACACTGTATACATGAACCTTAGAACAATGGTTAAAGATGTTGGTATTGTCATCAAGTGATGTTAAATCATGTAAATTGGAAAGCAAGTTTTCCTGCAATACATCATGAAAACACATTTGAATAAAATCTGTCCTACTCTACCTTATTTATAATTCATATTGTATGTACATGTACCTATCTATCACTATCTAGCAGGGTGCCCTTAATTCATTAGGTCTAATAATTAGAAACCCCTTAGCCCACTAGCGATTAGAAAACCTAAGCAGTTGTTTGGGTAATATGAATTAAAAGCGTGTTGGATACATGTGTGTGGACTCAGCAGAATGAAATCAAGCTCTCCTCAGTAAAAAATGAAACTGATGGTTTTCAACCATTTTGGCTTATACACAAACATGTATGGATATACAAATAAAAGCTTTAGAACTTACAGAAACAACCGTCATGGCAGTTGTTGTAAAATGCAATAATTCTAATCAGTCAAAAATGACTTGAATAAAACAAACTAAAAAAGATGACAAGTAAGGAGATGGTTCAAACAAGAAAAACTCAAACTCTTAAAGTAGATGCTTGATTCCATTCTCTTGATTCAATTTTGAGATTTTAGGGGTGTTTTGAAATTTTTAAACTTACCAAAAAAAGGTAGTGAGATTCTTTGATGCAATTCTAATAGTCTCTGCGTGAGTGGTTTTGATAGTTTTGGTGGCGGCCTCCCCCATATCTCCCATATGATTCTTCATTGTAGTGACTTACTTTCGAAGCCCCAGGTTTATTTCTCCCGCCGCCGCCTCCCTGTCCGCCGCGCGGCCTCATGCTACGTCGTTCCCTGTCGAATTCAAGGTCCTCCAACCTCTGTGTTAGGACCAGTTTCTGCTGAATTGCCATTCTCAATAGCGAGTTTAGAGTCTTCTTTTCTTCCTCTGCAGCTGCAAGCTGTCTCTGATTCTCATCCAACTGGGTAACATATTCATCACATCTTTGTGCAAACATGGCTCGGAGAGAAGCAAAGGTTGCAGCATCTTCTTTGAGAGCCTTCAGTTCATTTCTTAATTTCATCATTGTTTCTGTAACAATCACTTTTTCATTCTCATATTTTTGTTTCAGATTTGCTAGAGCAAACTCTGCTGTAGATTTATTAGCTTTAAGTACACTCCTAAGTGTCGCGATCTGTTCTCTCTTAGTTGACAACATAGCTTTCAGTTTGACTATCTGCTCTTGTAGTTCTTGGGCATCAGCTTGTTCAGTGTCAACTGTTCTACTTCGTGATACTTCCATTAAATGTTCTACAGCTTTCTTCAAATATTTGGTTTGATCTAGAATTGTCTCAGACAACTTCTGTGCTGAAGTTGAATCTATTTCACTTATGTTGGCAGTCTTTTTAGATTTTGACTTTTTCTTTCTAGCTGATTTTTCTTTTTCATTAGTTTCGCCTGAAGCCTTTTCCTTATCTTGAGGTTCATCACTGCCTTCTCTGGAATCTGATTTCTGCAGTTGAGCAGTTGCTTTAGCATGTTCTAACATTACTCTACTAGGTGTTTCTCCGTTAACTTCACATACCAAATGATAAAGCTGAGCCAGCTCTTCAGTAACCTTAATCATATCATCTTGTGTAAGCTTTAGAGTACCTCTTGATTCATTTGCAATCTGGGACATTGCCTTCAAGTCTTTTTCTAAATCATTTATCACATCTTCATACTGTTTACACTTAGCCTGCAGCTGGTTCAAAGCTTCAGTAATTTCTGGATCACCTCCTTCTGCATGGAGATTCTTTTCCTGAAGTTTACTGATCTCTGACTGCAGACCACTGATCTGTCGCAGAGCTGTAGAATATTTCTGCTCATTGATCATCAGGTTTTTCTTTAACTCTAACAAAGCCTTCTTTTCTAAATCAGATTCTGCTTCTATCTGCCGATCCAGCTCATCAGCATTATCCGATTCCGGGGACGATTTCTCACCATTCAGACTTAACACAGACGTAATGTGAGATTTCAACTGATCTGCTCTTTCTTTCTGTTCAACCAAGTCTTTCTGTGTATCCTCAATTAGCTTTTTAGCTTCATCCAAAGCTTTTTGAAGCTCTACTTTTTCATCTTCACTTTGCTCCAATAATTCTTCTAGCTTTTTCACTTCATTTTCTTGTATTTCACTTAATATATCATTAACTTTAGTTGGTCCTTTCTTAGGTGTTTTTGAACCTGTGTTTTTAGCATCAGCCTCTACTCTTTTCAAAGCTGGATTGTGTCCGTCTTCTTCATCAGATTCAACATGGCTATTCACCTTAAGTCCATCACTAAGACCACCTAACTGAGCTAGATTACTTAAATTGAACATAGACTCTTGAGTCAATCTTGTATCTAATTCTTTCTTTAAAGCATGTTTCTGTTCCCTTTCAACTTGCAAAGCATTAAGTGCTTCTTCAAGGTTTTTCTCAGTTATCTTTTTCAGAGTCAAACTTTCTTCCAACTGCATATTAATATCATCAATTTCTTCCTCCAGCCTTTTCTTTTCATGTTTTATTCCTTCAAATTCTACTTGACTCTGCTTTAATTGAGATACCTGCTTTTGAAGTGAACAGTTTTCTTCCTCTAACTCAGCATAGTCCATGATATTTCGATTTTCCCTTATTTTGTATTCCTTCAACTCACTTTTAAGCTGCCTCCTTTGCTCTTCCAAAGTTTCTGAATTTTGCTGCAGCTCCGAGATAGCTTTGTTAAAACTTGTATTTTCTGATGTGAGTCTTTCCAAACCTTGCTTGCATGCTTTGAGTTCGGTCTCAAGTTCCGAGATATTGGCTCGATACACCTCCTCCCGTGAGGCTGATTCTTCGAGGACTGACTCTTCATGTTTAATGCCACTCTCATGTTGTTTACGAAATGTAATGTGATGTTTCATCAAAGTCTGAAAAGGATCAAATAAAAGCATTAATTGTTTGAAAATCAAGAAAATAATTGCAGAAGAGTGCCCATAATAATTAGGGCTGAGTATCGCCCACTAAAACCGCATCGCGATATATCGCGGTACGGGAAATGCATATCGCAATGCGTATTGAATATATCGTACAAACAGGAAAGTCAATTTTCAATTTCTAATCGAAGCCAAAATTTGTTGCACTAGAATGGGAATCAATTTTACAACATTTGTAGTACTATGACTGATATTATTGTAAACAACATGCAAAATTTTTATGCGACGTCAGGTTGTTTTAAAGTGCCGAAATAGATGTATGTTCCAAAAATAACCACATGATTGACAGCTCAACAGGGGAGGCAAATACGCACATGTATTGGACTGGTTTCACGCTAATTACCTGTAAAAATTCGATAGCAGGACCGATTGTAAATACACAGTCTGTGGTTGTACTCGTTTGGATTATTTTGGGTGTTAGTATAAACCCGGACTGTGTTACGATATACCGGAATCCTTGTATGGGCGTACCGGTATACCGTACCGCGAGCACCGTACCGCAGTATACCGATATATCGGTATATCGTTACACCCCTAATAATAAAACATGGCATACATGATTGTTACTGTAACACCTTATATAACAGCTTTTTATTTTACTCAGATGTGATATGAGAGGGGATGTGGGGTCTACTTTCACTAATTCTAGCCAAGTGTAACATCAGGAGATTCGCTGAAAAAAAATATGCCATAAACGAAAAATTCAGCTTTTAGAATTAAACGTTAAATACATGTAGTAAAGTGTGCCAGGTGGTTTTTCTCGGGGTTCTCCCGTTTTCACCCACCTACTGATTGGCCCGTCTCATATGAGCTGAAATAATCTTGAAAGGGACTCAAAACTGAATTTAAAAAAAAAAAAAAAAAAAAAAAAAAACATGTAGTAAAAAATCTATTGCATACTTTCAGTGTTTATGAATACATACCATGTCCCAGCTTACAGATTTTAATTTATGGTCTGAAAAGAATTACCTAGACACAGGAATGTCCAGCAGGAATTTTTTATCCGAAAGTTGGCTTCTTGATCTGGGCCAACATATTTGGCATTTTGGGGAGTCAAATTTGACAAAATTTAATGTCATTGTTGCGATGAATATTATCTAGTGTATTAATTGACCAAAATCAATTAAAAGTGGTTTTTATATATACACTTTAATCTCATTCTAAAGCCGCCGCTTACATGCCTCACTGTTATGCGGTTTTCAATATAACACGGCCATGTCATAGCTCCCAAATTGATAACTTGGCTATATGTCTATATAGTAAGTATCTCATTATAACACAGTTTCACTTATAACATGGCCTGCTTCTATGGAACCCTAAGATTCATAGCATTATAATGAGGTTAACCTGTAATATTAAAATGAGCAATAAATTTGTACAGTGCAGTAAACTGTCATGTCAAATTATTTTTTTTCCCGAACAATTCAAGACAGATTTTTATTGTTCAGACAACTAGTAAAAGAAAACATGGAAAGAAATCATTACTGAGCAATATCTGGAAAAAACTTTGGTTTGCAACATGAAGTGTTACACTTTCCAGAAAAAATAATCACAATGATTTACATGTATATGGTAAAATGTCAAATTAAAAATTGTTTCCTTTTACGTTCAATCTGAACTGCCACGTTCAATCAAGATCAGGACATGGATGCATATGGGGAGTAGAATTGTGTATAAAACTGAAGCGTTCTGATATAGCTTTGAGTGTGAAGAAAATATGGTACAGAAACGCATGTAGTCAAAACCAATGAAATTGATTATTCTGGTCACCTAAAGAGTTTGATTCATCAAGTGTAACATGATAAACATTCTTGTCATCACCAATGGAAAGATAATTCTGGGGGGCTGCCTGTGCTAAAAGCCCTATAAACTTTCCAAAAGGCCCCTCCTTTTGAAACGTATGGGCCTTTCTTATAATGTAACTGTATAGGAAGTTGTTGCCCAGGCCCAAAAGTTACAATGAATTTTGTTAAAAAAGCTCATAAGTAAGTAAGTAAGTAAAGTCTTTATTTCACGAGGGTGTCAACATTTAGCAACATTTATCGTGTTTGTTGGCCAGAATTATCACTGCAAACGCATCAAACTGGTATAGTATCTTCAAGTTCATTTCTTCAAGTTCCGTTGTATTTATGACAGACTGTTACAGATCAATAATCAATTTTCACTGTAATGTTGGAGCTGCTTACTTTGATTGTTCTAATTCTACATGGCATTAATGTCAGATCACAGGGCATTGAACTAACTCGCTTGAAGTATTCAAATGATATGCATCTGAGGCCTGAGTTTGAGCGAGAAGTTCAGAATGATTCAAGAGATGGGCCATTTTCCATTTATTAAATATCTTTTAAGCAGTGGTCAATTAGGTATGTTCTAGAATCCAGACTTTACCATATATCAAACCAAATACATGTACATGTACAGAAAAGTAACCACAAGGGCATTTGACCACGAGTCATGAATCGTTTCATTTGCATTGATCTGGTCAGAATCAATAGGTGTTTATCACTGGCTTTCTGAATACATGTATATTCAAAGCAGAAAATATCAAAACATGTCAAATATTTTTTCATAAAAATTTTGTATGCAACTTTAAATTGTTATCATTTCTTCAACTTAAGGCACTCTGCACTAACACTATCAATTTTTAATCATTCTAACTATTTTTACTTTCACGTCTGCTAGAATCTAGCTTTTATCTCTGCACTGACAGCGCAACTGCACATAATACTCATGAGAGGGTGCTGCGGTATGAAAAGATAGATAGATAAAGGCATGAAATGCATAATATTTGTGGCAAATAATTATGATTTTTTTAAGCGTCTTAAAAATGAGTAAATCATAACAATAGTGACCTGGTTTTACCTTCTACCATTATTAATGAGAAGCTTGTCGTTACCCCAAGTCTTCTCTGGCTGGGAACCCATAATGGGGCTTGTCAATAGCCGCCAGTCAAAACTAAAAGGCTATTTTGACATCAGAGAAGTCTTGGATTACATGTCATTTGGACCTGTGTTACTGTGGCGTTAAAACCCCAAAGTCTATCGCCGAAAATACAAATGAAGTCACGTATATCAAACACTGTAGCAATGAGAGATAGCAAGGTTTTTAGAAAAGCTAAAACTTGTTCGCATGGTTTGACAGACAAAATTATAGTGAAATATGAACTGGCTCCAAGAACTTTGGTGGAGAAAGACCCTACTATATAAATACCTCTTTGGCATGTTCAAGTTCTATTTTTGTGGTCTCATAATTGCCCTCCAGCTCCTCAACCTGGGCTTGAAGCTGTTGCTTCTCTTCCAAAACGGCCAATCCGTATTCAGCGGCTCGGATCTTTTCTTGATTTGTCTCCGTCAACTCTTGCTGCAGGCGCTCGATCTCTCGTCGGAGCTCATCTAGCGATAGCACGGTACCCGTTGGATCAGACATCGTTGCAGGGTGTTGCGGAGAAGAAACGAAATTCAAGAAAATCCTCTACGGATGGAAAATATGACAGGTTTTGACTCACTACACGTCCACCATCTTTAATTTATGCAACTATTTCCTGTGTCACGTGATTTTATTTTAAGGTAGATAAGAACAATTTTCATTATGAATTATCTATAACTGCAACTGCAATGCACTTTCCATTAAGGTAGAGACATTCTGCCGGTTGGTGTTTACCACTCAACAGCTAAGGTAATATAAAGACAGACATAGGTTTAAAGTCTCATCAAAAAGTCTGGAGAAGCCGAGATCTTAACCCATAACCCCTGGTTAACTGTAACTGACCCGGTCGGCAAGTTACTCTTTCGTAATAAAAAATCAATATTGGTAACCGGAACTGCACCTTTCCCGCCTTTTCGCTCATTCAGTCGAGGGTACAACTCGGTCAATATCGCTATGATTTAACCATTTTTAGATGCTCATGAAATCGTAATTTGCAGGGAATATTACGGGGTTCATACCTTGAGTTGAAGAAATAGTAGCAATCTATCATGCGCGGATCCAGAAAATTTTCTCAGGGAGGGGACGGGGGGGTCCAAATTCCTAGAAGGGGTCTGACGGAAAATTTCAACATGGCAAAAATTAATAATCTGGCAATTCCAGGGGGTACAGAGCCCCCCCCCCCCCCCCCCCCCCCCCCCTCTGGATCCGCCCATGTCTATAAATTATGCAAAGCTTTTTTGAAAATTTTAAATTCTATTTCATATTTACTGCTTTTAAATCAGTAAGATCACAGCGATAAACACCGAGTAATACACCTCGTTCGAATGACCGATGACGTCATGCCAATCAGATGAATAAGGTGATTGAAGGAGCTTGGCGGCCTAGTAGTAGAGCATCAGACTCTAAATCGAGAAAGCCTGGATTTCAACCCCGCTGGGGTGCCATGTTGTGTCCTTGAGCATGACATCATTAATCTCCTGTACATGGATTATAAACCTTGAAATTCAACACACTCTGCTTCACATGACATCTTTAATTTTGGCTACAAGTCTCATAAAATGGAGGCATCCCAACATGACCATAACTGTTAACTGAGAAGTAAAGCACCATTTCAAACAAACAAACACTCTGCTTCATTTACACATTATGAGCATGTGCCTTTCACCTAGATTTCATGCTTCACTGTCAAGATTTCAAGCTGGATAGCATAACAGCATGTACTATACTCCTCAAGAGGAGCTTTGCACCACTTAGATTTTTTCATAGTTTTAAGTGGGCGGCCCCCCGTGGCCAAGCGGTTAAGAGCGCTGTTTCTTAATCACTCAATCATCTCACCGCCGTGTCTGGTGTGGGTTCAAGCCCCGCTCTGGCCATATGTGAGACAAGCCGAGTTCTGCTTGCAGGTGTGTCAGGTGGTTTTTCTCTGCGTTGTGGGTTCTCCAGTTTTCACCCCAGCTACTGATTGGCCTGTCTCATATGAGCTGAAATACACCCCCTTTCACTCGAGTTTGCCGTTTGAGCATTTGCAATACAGATGTGAGTTTCTTTTCATGTTGTCCACAAAGACATCCAGATTGATCAGTCTACTGATTTGAGTGAGTTTCAAACTAAATGACCTTTAAAACTGCTAACTCAAGTGAAATTTTTTACTTACTATGTTGAATGTTGGCCATGTAGATACAGATCAGGTAACTACTAAAACTGATAAAATTCTGCTTTTGTCTCTATCCTTTCTTAATATATTTCGTATTATGTTGTGCAAAGAATTTTGAAAAAAACCAAAAACAAAAAAAATGTGCTTTAACCAAACAATTACAATGCTTTTTTAACAGAAGAGGTGACAACATTACCTAATAGATTTTAAGAACACCTGGCACCTGGGACACTGTTTCAGTTCTAAAATAGAATAAAAAAGTTGCCTGATTTACGCACAAATGGCAATCTCGAACGAACAAACTTGATTGACCTAAATGCTCAAATGGCAAACTCGAGTGAAAGGGGCTGCAATCTTGAACGGATGTAAAACTGAATAAAAAAAAAAAAAAAAAAAAAAATAAGTGACATTTTGACTAACAAATTTACAAAATTTGACAAAATTGCAGTTTTGGGCAAAATTTCATAAGTATTGGAGAAAATGAGTAAAATCAATATTCGTATCAATTTTGGATCAATATTTTCACTCTGTTTAAGGAGATCTCGTGCCAAAGATATTGCAAAAGCATTTTTTTGATATGCAGCTTTTTAAAAAGTCGGAATTTTGATGAGTTGAAAAGCAGTTTCTTCAGTAAAGCATTAATGGGTGCTGCATGCTGTGTTTGATTGAAAAACAACCCAGTTTGTTGAAGAGATATATTCAGAATTCAAACAAAATCTCAAAAATAGTTGTAATGGTATTCCCGCCCCACTCCCCCACCCCTACCCCCCCACCCCCCCCCCCCCCCCCAAAAAAATCTTTCTTGCATTAAATGATTGCTTTCATTAGCTTGAGTGAGAATCTGAAACGAATTCAGGTTTGGAAGCCATAAAGGTGTGGGCTATTTGCTGCAAAATTTTGGTGTTTTCAAAAACATGAATTTTTGCACATTTCATTTTTTTTCATTACAAATTATTGTTTTGTTATTCACGAAGTCCAGCCCTTTAAAATGGTATCAATTTTTAAAATTTAGTCTGAAAAAGATGTATACTAAACATTATTTTAAAATGAGAAAATTATTAACTGGTGCAAAACTTCTTTTGATGAGTATATTATTAAGTTAGTGGATAGCTTAAAAACACTTTTCACCTCCTCGTTCTGGGTATTTATTTTGGTCAAGGCATGTGAAAGGGCAATGAGCAACTAAACAATGTTGGTAGCTTTCCAAAAGTTCTTCTGTTTCCTCCATCATATATGGCCACACAACATAAAACATCCATGTTTCCAAGAATGCGTACATGTAAATAAATGAGAAAAGCTTTTTGTGCAATTGACGTAAAATAACCGATGTGTAAGCTTTACACAACGCCCACAGGTATAATTTAAGAACAGCTTGCATGAACATAAAAGATGAACAAACAAGTTTTAATTTTCTTTTTATTATTTTTCTTTTTTATTTGGGGTTTAATATTTTTATATGAATGTTAATATATGAAGTCGTAAAACAATAGATTTATTATTGAATACACATACAAACACAGCTGGAAGTCAGAATACTGTGTTAAAATGGCAGATACAAATTTCTTACATACTTCTGTTGAACTTGAAAAGATAGAATGATTTTCCGGTATTTACTGGTGGTGCTCAGATATATCTTACACTGCTGGCTTGGTTGCTCATACAAGATAAGAAAAGCATGCAACTAAATTTGATCATTTCTAGCCAAAGCAACTGCTTCCCAGCAATAGTGTTCAACAAAACTAGACAAAATTGGTGTGAATTCATTTGATTTCAGCCACAAAGAAGCTTCTGGGTTTCTGACGAGTCAGACAAATCTCCAAATATACACCTTCCGTTAGAGAAGACACATACAATTTTAGATTTAGAAATTCTGCTCTTCGAGTGTGTTGTCGGAAAAAATGTTTTGTTATGTTTTATGTATTTTCTTTCCCACCTGTTGTCTATGTTGTGACTTAAAATTTAATTGCATCAATTCCTGGTCCCTCTATTCTTACTTTGTACTGTGCAGCAGATCTCAAAATCCAAAATCAGCAAGTTGGGTTAAAGAGACTGACCTTTGCATGTACATATGTATGTCAGCCTCTTTCAGCAAATGTCAGACCTTTGCCTGAACACATGTATGTCAGTCTCTTTCAGCAAATGTCAGACCTTTGCATGTACACATGTATGTCAGTCTCTTTCAGCAAATGTCAGACCTTTGCCTGTACACGTATGTCAGTCTCTTTCAGCAAATGTCAGACCTTTGCATGTACACATGTATGTCAGTCTCTTTCAGCAAATGTCAGACCTTTGCCTGTACACATGTATGTCAGTCTCTTTCATTAAATGTCAGACTTTTGCATGTACACATGTATGTCAGTCTCTTTCAGCAAATGTCAGACCTTTGGATGTACACATGTACCTCAGTCTCTTTTATTAAATGTCAGACCTTTGCATGTACACATTAAATGTCAGACCTTTGCATGTACACATGTATGTCAGTCTCTTTCATTAAATGTCAGACCTTCGCATGTACACATGTATGTCAGTCTCTTTCAGCAAATGTCAGACCTTTGCATATACACATGTATACTCGAAGATAAAAGTAACTTTACACTGTTTTTGTAGATAGATTTTTTAGGTATAGGTGTGTAATATTTATAAAGTGTTTGATATGTATTGAAGACCGATCAATTACGCATTAGGTAGGCGAAATTTTAAGGATTTTAATGACAGAATGCTACCGCACGTCTCTATAAAACATGCAAGGGGTCAAAATAACAATTTTCCAAATCATATCACTTTTGAAGTGTTACTGTAGTTTTATGAATTAACAATCTTAAAGTTTGAAGACCAAGTCTTTAAGAGACGTTATTGTATTGCTTATTTAAGTCCAAATTAACTCAAATTTTCCTGCTTGAACAACACACCGGAATGAACTTTTCAGGTCCAAGGCCCTTTTAGCGACATTAACAATGGTTTCAATGGAAAATCCCATTACAAATTGTTTGCCTTTTTTTTTTCGAAGCGATGGAATTCTTTTCACCAGCCAGTGTTGCCAAACATTTCGATTGAGGCCCAACGATTCGCAATGAAAAAAGTTTGATACAATTAAAGGTAAAGCTTTCAGAAATGGTTAAAGTTTACTATTGGTTTATTTCAAAGGGAGGTAATTTTGATGCAAAGCAATTTTAACAGTCTGCAAAAAAAAACAGCGAAAATGTCGGGCAATATTTTTGACGGACAAAAAGTGGTCCTTGGCACGGTGTGTTCAACTCTTCTGTCTACCTTTAATTTGGTGAGAAAATGCCAATTTTGTGTTTTTAATGAAAGCACAGATAACTCGCAAGTGGATTCAGTTATATCAACCGCTTTACATGCATTATGCTCAGACATGTGTTGGACACACTCCAATAGATGCTTTGTTTCAATTCAAAACAAATGCAAATATGTTTAAGAATGAAGTGTAAAGTTACTTTTGGTGTTAAGTATATGTCAGTCTCTTTCAGCAAATGTCTGACCTTTGCATGTACACATGTATGTCAGTCTCTTTCAGCAAATGAGCCTATGTCATACTTTGTGTATGTTAAACTGTAACATAAGGCTGCTCATATTTAAGCTGCCGCACATGAAAACCAATCGCAGATCAGCTGTGCAGTAACTGCACAGCTGATCAGCGCCTTTGTTTTCGCTACACGGATAGTACAATGATCCCTCTTCTACTTAAATCTGCAATTTCAAGCTTCTTGCCTTCTTCTGTGACTGTACAGGACTGGGTCAGAACCCCAATTGTTGGTTTTCTCACACAGCGGCTCATTTAATAGCTTTCTGTGATGCAAATTTTATAAAATTAGACACATTTTATCTGAATTGCAATTTTTGGCATATGAAAGAGACAAAAATAGATCAGCTAAGAACAAACAACCATGCTGATCAGCATCTTAGCTATATGTACTTCCAAAGTCTAAACCTCTGGTCATCTTCTGGTTTCATTACAAAAACTTGCCCATTAGTCCAGTTGCCAAACATGGATTAGGCTTGTGACCTGGAAATATGTGCCGCATAAAATATTTTTATGGTTTTCCCTTCTTGATACCTTTCAGATGAAGAATCCGAGTGATGCCAACTTGGCATCATTGAGCATTTTGAAATATTCAAAATGGCCGACATATGGGGGAAAATATTACAAAAACCAACATAAAATATGTATGTGAAATAAAAATTTCACTTCTCATGTTGTTTTTGCTGTCTTTTTCTGGTTTCTAGACCATGCCAGTTCAAAAAATGCATGATAGCATTCTGGCATCATTGCATGGTTGAAAAATACAAAATTCAAAATGGCATCCAAGACGGCTGAAATTAACAAGAACGCAGCACCCCAGAGTTGTATATACACAACATTTTGTGTTTAAAATGCTCATTTTATGTTTTAAATAACACAAGTACCATGATTTAGTATGTTTTATGTTTTGACGCCACAATCATAACTAAAAGACAAGATGGTGATCAAGATGGCCACCAAAATCATTCTATATAAGGAAGTTGTCTCTGATTAATACAGCATTCATGAGCTGCATATAACCAACGTCTAGTGTTGTTTGAATTGTTCACTTTATTTTGTTTACAGTACAAATTAGAGTTTTTGTTTAGTTCTGACCCAACAATGATGCAAGATGGCCACCTTAATCATGATAAAAGGGAAAATGGCATTTGATTCAAAAATCTTATCTAAATGTATATCGAACAATGTGAGATGGTCACCGTTCCTTGCACAATCATGAAATACCGAAATAATTGTATCTTTTCAACAGTGGTCAAAAAGTTTGTTTGTTTGTTTGTTCGGGTTTAACGTCGCTTTCAACATTATCTGTCATATCTTGACGGTGTCGTCTGGTTGTGACACGGAGCTCAATGCTCACTTTTATAGTGCTGCCTCACTGTGGTATCAGATCCCAGACACTTTTACCTGATACCACCCCCAGTCACATTATACTGAAAAGATACAAAGAGGTACAAGTAGCCAAAGATCAGGAAAATGCGAAATCAGAAAAATATTCCCACTCCAAAAACAGAGATGGGAAAAAACTAAATTAACAATCATGTACTTATACCATGAAAACACCGGAGCTATCAGTCCTAGCCCTACCCCGAAAATCCGATCGCCAAGCGGGGAGCATCTAGTACCATTGTCAGCGACTTTGGTATGTCGCGGCCCGGGATTGAACCCGGTACCTCCAAATCTCGAAGCGGACACTCTACCTACTAAGCTACCGAGGCTGGTTGTGGTCAAGGAGGTGTCATCTGCTGTGAAGTTCGAATTAGTCATATAAATTACTGGGGGTGGTGGCTTAAACCGGTTTTACAGGCGCCTAACCTCACCCTCATTTTCTGCAGTGGTTCACAACATTTAGTTAGTGGTGAATCTCTAACTAGTCAATGAATCATCAAGAACAAACGAAAAGAAATCATGAAAATCACCTTGATGAATCAAAAACGAGGACTCAACAGATTCAGTAAGCTGGCCGACGATGGAGATCCCTGGGCGCCGAATAATTTACTGAAACCCGGAGCAAAAGAAAAACACCAGTTGAATACCGGTGTGCCAAGCAACAGACAAGAAGCTCCGGCCCAAACAACTAAAATGAATAGCTTTATGACCTCTTGTCCTGCTGGAGCAGGACACGGGACACGATGCAGTGATGCTTTTAATGCTACAGCCAAAGTATAAATCCAGGACCGCATACAGATTAACATTTGGCAGTTATTATGGGACGTCCACAGAAAAGCACAACCCATCGATGACAACTGTGTCAGGCCAGTGCACCGTGTGTGGATTTCTCAACTAGTACTATTCGCTTCAAAAGATTGTGTGTGTTGATAACCATAATGTCCCCGCTGTCCTTCTACACTGAAGAATGCTGGGAGCCAACTCTCGATGGAATACCATGGCAAGGTCAATCTCCATAAAAGAGTCTTGAATAGTAAATTATGTTTGTGTGAAATGCGTTTGTGACCCTAACTTAAATGAGTGTTTGCTAACCGCCATTCTTACAGCCATACAATCGATCAAGCGATCATCTTTTGGTAACTTTTCAGTCGACAATGTCAAATTCCTCCATCAATTGAAATCATCCATGTGATAAGAAGACTAGGTCAAGTTTTCACATTAATTTTGCTTATTTGAAATGTGGCTTTATTGTATACAAAGCGGTGATGTTGTATTTCCCAATTCATAGTTTCTATGCACGTATTAAACGTTTCCTTTTTCTTTGTAAACCAGCTTTATATGCTTTTCTCAGTCTGCTACATTCTTTCCAAATTCATTACAGACATACAGACCAAGAGCCCAGCGTCTTATAGCTCTATTGAGGGATATACTTAATTATCTATTCAAGAAAATAGATACAGTCCTCATTCTTGCCTAAATTTAAACAGTCAATTTTATATAGTATTTTCATTTAGTGGTGTAGATTGATTTGTTTCCCTCCCTTTAATCCGCTAAATCAATATGTAACACTTACATTGAAAGGATGCTTTGATCAGTGAAGATGTTCTCAGTCGTATTATGATTGCGTAGGGCACATATTTACCTCATAAAAAGATCATTTCAAATACAAGCCATGAGGTATTTGCAGCACTGAAATGCTGCTGTAGCCAAAGGACATTAGATCATGAGCAGGGTGGTCATCTTGGCCACCATCGTGTCTCGTTGTTATAATGTTGGGTCAAATACTCGTATAATAACAAAACACTTCATTTTGCCGTTTACAACATAAATCGAAGATTTAAATTGCAAAACACTGCTTAAATACAGAACTCGAGTGTTGATTCAATCGATTATTATGTACCTGTATATTATAATTATGGCGACCATCTTGGCCACCATCTTGGCTCTTTGTTATTATGAGGGAATTAACATTAAATCATGCTGATTATAACATTATATGTGCGTTTCAAACGTTTGGCATTGGGTATATGCAGCACAGGAATGATGTATTAATCAGAGAACACATTCTTTTAAATAATACCTATGGTGGCCATCTTGGTCGCCTTCTGTCCTCGTTGTTATGATGTGGAGTCATAATTGAAACCCAAAAACTGAACTATAATGTGTACAACAAAACTAGACTTTAAAACACAAGACACTGTTTTTATGCAGCAGTTGATTGCCGTTTTATTAAGAAAACACCTCTTTTATTATTGATTATGGCAGCCATCTTAGCCACCATCTTGCCTCATGATTATAACGTGGGGGTCAAAACGTAGAACAAACCTTTCAACGATGTTTACAGCATAAAATGAGCATTTTTAACACAAAGCTACGGGTATATTCAACTCTGGGGTGATGTTTTCTTGTTTATGGCAACCATCTTGGACGCCATCTTGATTTTTCCAAAACGCTCAATGATGCCAGGGTGGCATCATGCAGTTTCTGAACTAGCATGGCCTAGTGAACTAGAAACCACAATAAAATTTTATGCGGCACCATCTCCCAGGTAATGCTGATGGCTACTGGACTACATGCAACATACCATTTTCTTCAACTCTAAAAAATGAAAATTTTGTTGAAAAAAACAAAGATATTTTTAATATATTTGCTCAAAACATTGATTGTGGGTACATGTTAGAACCGCATCTGCGAGGCGATTCTAACGAGTACCCACAATCGATATTTTGGACCAGAAATAAGAAAAAAATAGGTACCGCCCAGCAGGCACATGGCATCAGAGTGACGTCAGATCGATGTCATGACGTCGCATTGACCTTGATATGACATCATTTTGACGTCATAGCCCGCTGGGCGGATATATCCCTGTAAACCACAGTTTAACTATAAAAAAGTGGGGTTTAAGGGGGTATACATTACACAGACATGTTTTTCCTGATGTATGTCTGACTTGGCTGTCAAATGTACAATACTCTCTTTCTAAAATTCATTCAGCTTCAGCACACAAGATTAAATGATTTAAAACATCACAAAAGAATGATATGGCTAAAAAAAGTCAAAATGAATAGATTACAATTTTTGTTAAATTTATGGCACTAGCTGTGCAAAACTGTTGTTGCAGCACATTTAGTAGGCTAAGTTTTTTATTGGTTCACTTGCATGAGATTTCAAAATAATAATTTGCAAGCATACTTTCCCCAAGTAAATGTAACATTTTTGCAAAAATGTCTTGTACAACTACCATCTTACTTTCAATCGCCATACATGACTGTGTTGAATCCAAGAACTATTTAAACATTCCCATTCACTACAGAGATTTTGTAATCAGATCATAGATACATCACTTGATATCACCCCCACCACGCCACTTACATCGTAAAGACACTTGGGTGACCAGCCCTAGCCTTACCCAGCAATTCTAAGCATCAGGCAAACATGTCCGTGAAATGTATACCGGTACTCCCTTATACCCCACTTTTAAATCGCAAAACTGGGGTATGCAGAGATATACCTTTCTTATTTTTTGCTCCAAAACATAGATTGTGGGTTATCGTTAGGACCGCCTCACTGAGACAGTTCTAAATTGTGTCCAAAATCTATGTTTTGAGCAAAAACAAGAAAAATAAATATCAAAATTTTCTGCTGAAAATTTTTAATTTTTACAGCTGAAAAATTCTCCATATTGCATGGGCAAGTTTTCTTAATGTGAGCCAAGCAGGCATATAAAATAATAGCAGGGAGCAACTAGTATCAACTATGACTAGTATCTCAAGCCCAGGATAGAACATGATTGGTAATTTACTAAAAGATTGCCCCCAATGTCACATTGAGTCACAATTTTAAAAGTAAGTAGTTAGTACTGTGAACTCATTGTCTCAACTACCATAGATACATTTCTGAATATCTGACACTTTGCTAAAATGAGTTTAACCTATCATAACCCAAACACATACACAAAATTGACCTTTTATGATAAAACATCCCGCTATGAATAGTACAAACATCACAAAAATGTACAATCATGGATATTCATATGCTTATATAGAAATGTACTAAGGAGGTAAATATTTAAAAAAAAAAATCTCTGGATAGTGTACACACAATATAAATTGTAGCAGACTTGTCAGAAAATCAGAAAATCTGACAATAGCCCCTCATCCGAGCTTTTTGCCGGAAAAAGCTAGAGCTTGTCAATATTGATGTACGTAATGAAATTTCATCTAATGCTCTCTCTTGATATCAGAAAATTTTGACATTATTTAAAGGCTGTAAGTCTGTTACAAACTTGTGAAAAAATGATGCACTGAAATAATAATTCCAAGCTAGATCTTACCAATGCTGATATGTTTACAAAATTTGGTCAGATTCAGTACATTTGATCACAAGATATTGAGCTAAAAGAAATTTTTAATTCAGTCAAAAACCATATTTCCATTAAAATTTTATGAAAAGTAGCGGGTAGCAATCCCAAGCTACATCATGTAAATGACCTAGGGGCAAATTTTGTCAGTTCAGTCTCAAGATATTGAGAGGAAACCAAATAGTGACGGAACCATAGAATCAAGGAACCATGGAAGGACAGTGTGAATCCAGTATTGCCACAATTTTTTCAAAGTGGGCTATAAATACATACATGTAAGTATTGAATGCAATATATAACAGTCAGAAATACTTTAAAAATATTGATACAATAAAATGCAATAATAAACCAACGAGTGAGCCAACAATGGGTAAAATCATTAGATAAAACAGCTTGAACATTCACTCAGAGTTTGTTGCCTAAATAAAGCAATACCTATAAATGGTCATGTTTACAAAAGCGGTGCGCAGGAAAAAAACAGACTGTGCAGATGCCCTAAGCTATCAATTCTTAGACTTGCTCATTTGTTTGATACAAATTGTACATGTAAGCATTTCAGTCTAAAAAGGTACATGTACAAGTAGGCAATGATCAGGAAAAGGCGCAATCAGAAAGGAATTCCCACTTCAAAAACAGAGGTGGGAAAAAACTAAATTGACAATTAGGTACTTATACTTTGAAAAAATATTGTAAAGCAGCTACTTCCCAATAGGCAGTCACTCAGTTATCGGAACTTAAATTAAACTATGAAAACGTACATAAGGTTCAAACAACACAAAAATTTGACTCCAAAACATGAAACAAATAGAACCACAACAGAAGTATTGCCTTGGA
Source organism: Rugalucina vietnamica (assembly GCA_964017185.1). Lineage (NCBI taxonomy): Eukaryota > Metazoa > Mollusca > Bivalvia > Lucinida > Lucinidae > Rugalucina > Rugalucina vietnamica. Next base: position 54,514,644 of record OZ024875.1, on the reverse strand, counting down.
ATGATCAGTAATATAAAATTACTCACCCTCATCTTCTGCAGTGGTTCACAACGTTTAGTTAGTTGTTCGGTCCTCGTTTATTAAAGTTTGTTTTATCATTTGAGCTGCGAAGCGAGAAAACCGCTCTTCGGGACTTCCGACAAGGCCCGACATATATATCTGCCTATAAACCACAGAAAAAAGCTAGAATCTTGAAATTTTGGTGGAGTGGAGTAATTGTACTATCCATATAGCGAAAACAAAGGTGCTGATCAGCTGTGCACAGCTGATCTGTGCCTTTGTTTTTGTATAGGCAAAAATCTGGTTTTCTCATGACACAGCTCATTTGTCATGCAGTAGCCCTAAAAACAAAAATATAAGAATTAAGGAGCTCAGTATGCTTAGCAATCTGATCACAACTGTAAATCACAGACAATATTCTTAAGTCAATAGTATTAAGAGAAACATGTACTTCTATTTGAAATTCTAAAATCCATCTAGTATAACATGTGTATATACACTGTACATGATATTTTACAAATTATCATAAGATGGTCAGCACACTCAAAATTAAAATGATGCTGCTTGACAAAAACCAAAGATACCACCTTTCATTGACTGAGTGAAGTCAGAAAGTCTTGTCTCAACATTGGCATAATTGAGCCTGTGCGTGTGAAAACCAACAATTAGGGTTCCGACCAGATTTGACACAAACCGAGCTGTACAGTCACAGAAGATGGTTAGGTTTGAAATTTTGTATTTAAGTTGTAGAAGGATTGTACTATCCATGTAGCGAAAACAAAGGCGCTGATCAGCTTCGCGGTTACCGAGAAGCTGATCTGCACCTTTGTTTTCGCCCAAGCATTTTGTTGGTTTTCTTATGCAGTGGCTCATATTTGCCTTGTCTGATCTGTCTTTAACCCAGTCTGTAAACTGTACCAGTCTTATCTTTTGACTCATAATCAGATACGGTTCTTGGCTTTCTTTACTTAAAAAGAGCAACATCAATTTCGGCAAGCAGTCACACACAATGATTGTAAAAGACCAACTGCTACCAGCCATAACTTTGACCGGCAGCAGCTCTATGCCCTGGGTCTCTGGTAGCTTCATAATAGTTTGGTGGGGGTGGTTCACTCTGTCCCGCAGGCCTATTAGCCCCTGGTATTTGAGTATTCTGACTCCCTGGTCCTGAATAACCCAGGGCATTCGCTGGTTCATTGTAACCAGCAAAATCGTTAGCAGTTTGCATGCCCTGTGGGTGTAATGCGTAGGGTAAGGAATTATCCTGATGTTGAAATGGGTCATTGGGTAAACTAGTTCCAGCATTCATCACACGTGTGTTGGCGTCGGTCACCCCACCATCATACTGATAAGTGTTGTAGTTTTTGCCGCCACCAGCAGCGGAGTGACCATCACTGCCCACTTCCATGGGGGTGCAGCCCCCACATAATACCACTAATAACACTGTCACAATAACAGCACATACTCCTATAACTGCAACTGCAATGAATTTCATTTGTTCATCCTCTGCAGAGAGCCCTGTAAGCAAAATGAGTATAACTATAAAATGGAATGCTTTGAATAAAATGGAGCAGGTTATATCAAAGTTGTTAAAATTGTCTACTCATCTGACTTCCTCGCAGAGATGGGGTCAATTACTTTTGAAAGTAATGAATTACATTACCATTACATTGCATTTTCTTCATTACCATTACCATTACCATTACACACTTTTTGGAAAAGTAATCATTACCATTACCATTACTTTGGAAATGTAATCATTACCATTACACATTACTTTTGTCCCGATATGATCTATATGAACAAAGTTCACTTTTGACTAAATATATTATGTATTGCCTGACAGCATAAAACTTAAACGTGTTGTTAGATTATTATGCTGGTACCTTACCAAAAGTGAGTGTACGACATGTTCTACCTCAGACATATGCCACCTTTGAGGACACCTGCCCCACACTAATTGAGAGGGTCTACAACCGACTAATTGTGCAACAAATAACAAAAGAGGAAGGTTTGTAAAATCTGTTTATATAGAAACATCTCAATTTTTTTGAAATTTTGTTTTCTTTATTCCAGTAAGTTTGAAAGGTTTGATTTGAAAGGGCTGTTCTACAAAAACAAATTTTCACTAGATAAAATTGTTTATTATGATGTTTTGCTCTGATTTCTAAGTTTAATTCAATTTTCATTTTTTGTAAATTTTCATGTTTTTGGATGTGTGCAGCTAACTAGCTGTATGTTTTTGAAAGTTTGATTTTGAAGCCACTTGTGTTATTATAGTCATTCATGTGTGCATCTGTCAAACAATGTATCAGAGAAGTCTTTAATTTGAGTTAATCTGTCTAAATTGAGCAACTGTTTTCACACTCTGCAAATCCTTTTGTTCTACTTTGTCACCTTTCATAACAACAGAGTAGATCACCAAGGTAAATGTTGATATTGCTTTAGAATAGTACCATAGTAATTAACAATAAAAAGTATCATCTCCTGGCAGTATAGGATTTTTTTTAAACCATAAAACAACAACACTCCTGTTATTCATCATCATCATCATCATCATCATCATCATCATCATCATCATCATCATCATCATCATCATCACAGTTGATGTTCTCTTTCTTTGTTTCTGACATTATAGATTTGCAACTTGGCAAAGAAGTGTATTTGGTTATTCATTTGCTGTTTAACCTCATCATCCTGACCTGATGCACTGAATGTGAAGTTGTAGAAGATTGTACAAAGTAATGATAATGTAATGAGAAGTAATGGTGGCATTACAGGCATTTTTTCCAATGTAATTAATTAAATTACCATTACTTGTAATGATAAAATCCTTCATTACACATTACTTTCCATTACTTTGAAATTTGTAATGCATTACAATGCATTACCATTACACATTACCATTACCCCATCTCTGCTTCCTCGTACTTGCAACTTCATGAGAAAACCTGCTTTTTTGCTACACCAATCATAGTACACCTCAACCTCTTTATAACACTGAGCCGGGACACGAGAAAACCGGTCATCAGGGTTTCCGACCAGGTCCGACACAAACCGACCTGTACAGTCACAGAAAAAAGATAGATGCTTGAATTATTGGATTTAAGTAGAAGAAATATTGTTCAATCCTTGTAGCGAAGACAAAGGCGCTGATCAGCTGTGCAGTAACTGCATAGCTGATCTACGCCTTTGTTTTCGCAAAGGTAAAAATCCGGTTTTCTCATGACGCCGCTCACACTATTGCTTGGGTCCAAGCCATTTTCCGTGTTAGCTACCCAATCTGTGTTATAATGAGAGTAAAACGTATGGATAAAACAGAAATAAACTATTTGGGGTCCAGCAATGATCTGTGTTATATCCAAAATCGTGCTGTAATGAAGCATGTTATAAAGAGGTCCAGGTGTATTATATTATAACAACCCTTCTACATGTACTTAATAACTTAAAAGGAAACTTAAGTCTCTAACCATCTTCTGTACCTGTACAGCCTGGTTTACGTCTGACCTGGTCAGATACATGTATATGGAAGTGTTTTTTGCACATGGGACAGTACCAAGTTTAAACAGTGACTAATATTTATAAACCAGTTTCTATATCATCCTTATTATAACTTGTTCTGAACCGTGTAATGTGGAATTCAGTATAATATTACCATATCATGGCTCCAGCGGTTAATTACTTGCACCTGTCTGTAATAAGTAACATGGGTGGTTTCTTTGAATGGTCCCTTTATATAGTTTTATGATAAGGTTTATAATCTATATATAGATTACCTTTTTCTATATCAAATGGTGAACCTTCCACAAACTGTAGACCAAACAGTAATATCCAAAGAGATACTGTAACAACTCGACCTTCACTTGATAACTGCATACTGAAATTCACTGAAAGATAAAAGAATCAAGCAATGAGAGCTATGAGAGATTAATCTCAAATTGCCCCACCCCCTAATTTGATATTGTTAGTTTGTTTTTAGCCTGTACCGGTAATTTAAATTATTTTTCTTTTCTGAACAGCATTGTCTCTTATTATGATTTGATGCAAAAAAATTGAAAATTTCGCAGGAAACCATTATATTATTATTTTTAATAGTTTTGCTCAAAACATTGATTGTGGGTACACGTTAGAAAACTGCCTTGCCGAGGAATCACAACCTAACGTCGATCAGGGTATTATCAGACAAAGGGTATTATCGGACAGAAATAAAAACTATCAGTTCTCCTGTTTCTTGTTCCTTGGAATGGGGTATTCTCAAGGCGGTGTGTGTAATCACGGGATCGGGCATAATTACCGGATCGGACCTAAATATCCCTTTAAATCATGCATTTCACATGCTTTCACGTAAATATTTGATAGCATATCATCATACAAAACATGTCAAGTGCTTAATGTTAGGGTAAAAATTAATTGTACCAAGACCAAAAATCCACATCTCCACATACTGGAGGAAAACCTACCTACCATTGATATACTGTATACTTTCTCTTCAGTATGGAAAACAATTAATGCTGTATAAATTAACTGATTGATATTTATAAATTTTGATTCATTTGATGAAAGAAAAATTTTAAAATGGTCAAATGAATATTTTCAGGCAGTTTTGAGTCCGCTTTACATAGCTTGGCATTTTTGTGTACATATTTGGTATTTGGGAAACTTCAAACACGAAGCTAGCAGCTTGCCGCCAAATTCATAACTCTAAATTGGAAAAGAACAACTATGATCATCCATAAAATTGCTCAAAGGACTAGGATGTTAAACTGACTGATAATACACGACACACGTGATTATTGTAAAATAAGTATTAACATCAATGAAAAATTGGGAAATTACGTCCGATCCGGTGATTGCACGCACCCTTCTCAAGTTAGTGTTATAGAAAACATGGCTGTATTAATTTGTTACTCTACACATTTCTAGGTCTGGTCTAGCAGATTCATCAGGAAAACGTGCCCGTGTAATGTATACCCCCGTGAACCCCACTTTTATATAGCAAAACTGGGGTATGCAGGGGTATACCTATTTTTCTTATTTTTGCTCCAAAACATAGATTGTGGGTACTCGTTAGAACTGCCTCGACGAGGCGGTTCTAACGTGTACCTACAATCTATGTTTGGAGCAAAAATTAGAAAAATATCAAAATTTTTCAGCTGAAAATTTTCAATTTTTAAAGCTAAAAGAATCTCTGATTATTGCATGGGGAAGTTTTCGTAATGAGACCCCCCACCCACACAGCATTGCTGCACTCAAGCATACATGTACCTAACCACACTACAGGTCAACCTCATTATAACGCTATCTTTGGGGTCCATAGAAACTGACCGTGTTATAAGTGAACCGTGTTATAATGAGGTTATTTACAATAGATATATAACAAAATAATTAATTTGGGAGCCATGACATGGCCGTGTTATATTGAAAACCGCACTATAGTGAGGCGCGTTATAATGAGGTTGAACTGTACTAAGTATGTTTAGCTGATTCTACAACTGATAGCATATCATTTTAAAACATCATGGTCAATATAGTTGTCTTTAGTAAAAAAAAAAAAAAAAAAAAAAGCCCAAAAACCCTGTTTTCAAGTAGAGTAACAAATTAATGATTTTTCAGTCAAATAAAATTGGGCTTGTAATAGAGTTTCTATAGTCATGATAGTGGGACTCCTAAATTTTGACTCCTACTTTTTCTAGAAAAGTCCCGGACTCCTGTTTTCAACATGCCTACTGTCTGAACACCATCTTTCAGAAACTGCATTTTTCAAAATCTCACTTTTCTGAAACACCACAAGAAAAATATAACCATCTTTTTGCAACTCATGAGTCCTAAAATTTGCCACAAAAAGTTTGAAAATTGGTTCACTAATAAAGTAATTATGCCCAAAAATCATTTTGAATAGGCATTCTTTTGCATGTGCAAGGGAGGTAATCCAAAGTTGAAACACATTAAAACTGAAAATCAAGCAAATCTGTGGAATGATTTTAAGAGTTCATCACTCAGCTATGCATACAAAACAATTTTGTTTTGGTTTGGTGCATTTATGATGAAAAATAATCAATTCAGATTTTTTCTGGGAAAATTGTTACTTCCCTTGCTGGCAATTTTTATAATGGAAAAAGCCCTATTCAAAAATATTTTCTATCTATACACAGGTACAAACAATACGTCACAAACCACATGGTCTATAAAATACAGGTAAGTCATGTGCCTATCACATGACCTTTTCTCACTTCCGGGTGGCAAAAAAAGCTACCTCAGGTTAATGAATGCGTAATGTTTTGATGTATAAAAGGTATAAAAGTGTAAAATAATGTCGAAATATTATTCATAACAAATCAATTTCCATATATGTTTTTTCATTAACCGGATTAGTATTATAAGTATTTAGCGTTTCTTCCCGTGCGGAATTAGAAAACATGAATTTAAAAAGGTTTGCAGCTCAGTCAAAAGATGAAATATTCCCACGGTGTAAATCAAAAATCAACGTTCAATAATTTCCGTGTTTGAATCATTTTTTTAAGTTTTATAAATACAAAAAGAAACCGGAATATCTTTTAGCCGTCATAATTGGTCTCTCTCTCTTTCTCTCTCTTGGTCTCTCTCTCTCTCTCTCTCAAGATCATGTTATCTAATTTTGTTTTGCATGCGGTGAAAAAAACAACAACAACAAAAAAGATGCATTATTTTTTAAATAGATCTAATTTATTCCCAAATCAAAATTACTTTATGTGTAGTGTATCCATTTTTATCTACAACCAAGGACCGTATATACGGTCCTTGCTACAACACTGGAATCATAATTATCTTTTGCTAATCCTAGCGATGTCAACACATGTAATGACAATTAATATCGACTGATTGAACACACAAGCCGGCTGCCCCGGGGGACTGCATTAATCCCCTTAGCATTCATATTGTACCCCAAGAATGTGTCGTTTCTTTGAAGAAGGCGTCATATATAATAATTAAAGAAGCCGATTATCATGATTATGGGCATCGTAATTTGAGATGGTGTGTCGTAAAAGTTAAAACTGTCTTCAATAGCTGAAACCGCCCTTCTTTCCGGCAAATTGATTATTATCATTGAATAGACATGTATTTAAACTGGATCAAGTTATATTTCATTGGGATTAATTAAAAATAATGAGAGCAAGAGTTGATGTTCTTAAGAATTAAAATGTAAATGATGGTTAAAAAGAAGAAGTTTCGTTCATAAAAAGCGCTAAGATGAATGCACTTTTATTTCTAGAAAGGTACAAAATTACAAATAAGGTTGGAAAAAAGGACCAATAACTATTTATTTATTTAATTGTTCATATTACCTTTTTTTTATTTTTTCCATTTTGAATGATTTTTTTAGTCCGATTGCAGAGACGTGGACGCGTGGTTGGCGCAAATTGTTAATTAATTATAAATAATATCTAAGTTATACATATTTTTGTTTGCGCGGTTCAAACATCATTTTGGGTCTTGAGACGCTCAGCTCAAGAAGGTGTTAAAAATGAAATTATTTATAAAAAGAGCAAACAAATCAATGAATATAAATGCCAAAAATTATTAGTAATATTGTATTTAGAGGTCATCATCGTTCACTGATTGAAATGGCACCATACATTTCACTTTCATTCTAACTAATGTATGTAAACAACATTGAACCGGAAATTGTTTTGCCACCCAGAAGTGAAAGTTTCAACCACAATGCAACGCGCAATACGTCATCGAGGTCAAGGTCAAATAATGTAAACAATAACACTGTATGTGTCTATAGATCTATCTATCTTCATATACTGAGTCGATCAATTTCTGATCATCATCTCAGGTGTGTGGGGTATGAAAGACCCTGCCAAGCAGAGCTCAGTATGCCGAGCAAGGTTTTTGACTAATTATTGCTAAACACTCAATATCTTCATGGAAAATAATATACAGAATGGTATTTTATAGCATCTGAAATGATTTTGTACGATTGCAAACAATTAACATAAACTCATTTATGCTAATTTAGCAAATTTATTGGATTTGATAGAAAATCCCAGCTTTTGTATCAGTCAAATTGAAAAATGCCATCAAATTTTGTTTTCAAATGAATCATGATGAACTGTGCGATTTTATCTGTTTCAACACATGAAACCATTCATTTTTGGTATTAATTGTCGATTACAAGTCAAAAACCTGGCTAGGCAGGGTCTTTCTTACAGCTCGGCTCAGCATGGTCTTTCATACCCCACCTCTCAGGTGTTGGGTGGGTGCTAAATTTTGAATTAAGCAAGATGGGGAGAACATTCGAGCATGAATTTTTATTTGTTAACCGATTTTCAAAATTTTGTGACACTTTTTAAGACTTTCGGAATGCAAAATGATGACATTCTCATATTTTTCTTGAGGTCTTTCAGAAAAGTGAAATTTTGAAAAAATGCAGTTACTGGAAGATGGTGTTCAGACTGAGATTCCTGCTAACGAGTACAGAATTCCTCTTTTATAGACAACTGATATCCTACGAGTATGCTTTTTCACGCTACACAATAATCACGCACCTTTGTTCTCATGCCTCTCCTCCTGTTCACACAAAAAATGATGATGTAACACATTTATTTTTAGACACCACATGCTCTTTACTTTTGCTCAGAGTTATTATGTTGAAATTATCCAATCTTTTGATTGGTTTATGGTCAAATCATGTACACGGTGTCACTTTTGTTACATTTTTCTTATACCCAAAATTTTGAAACTCAACACAAGTCAATAATACTTTTTCCAATCACCCTAAAATTTTGACAGTTGGTCTTCTATGTTCGTTAACATTTGGGCTACCGATTCATGTCAACATTTTATGATTACTTGTTCTACTTAAAAATGTATGGGCAGCTAAACTTACCTTATCTCTTATATGAAATCAATCAAAATATTGATAATATTCATTGACCACTGTTAGGAGTTCATCGCAACTAATATTTATCAAGGAACAGGCAGCATCAATAAATCAGGCATGGTAACTTTGCTGAAAAGCCTTATTTTCTATTGCAGCCAAATTATTTTATTTTAGTCAGATATACACTTCACGATAATGATGGAATGAGCAGTCATTTATCTCCACATGTCCCAACCTTGGTTTCCCTTTGTATATTTACTCTGTCAGTGTTGAAATGCCAGTTACTTAGAAGATTTAGCTGTTGCAAACTTGAAATTTGGTTCCTGTTTGGTCAAAATACTTAGTTTGAAATTGCAATGTAGTTCAGACATGTTGTGTGTTTGTCTGCCAATAGATTTAATTATTTTTGAAGTGAGTGACTTTTGATGACGTAAACAGCAAGCCGCCATATTTGTATGGGATTTTCCAAAGTCAGATATAGTGAAAAGGTGCTTTTTAAATTTGTCACTGGACATGGAGCAAGGACTTACGTGAATGCATGTAAGAATAATGATAAATTAATTGTTTGCCCTATGCTTGTATTTTAATTGAGCCAGGAAGCGTTATGTGCGTGATTATTACTTACACTAGGATACAGAATTCCTCTTTTATAGACAACTGAAACCATGAACTACGAAGGCCAGTAGTTAACAAAATATACCTTTATCGGAGTTATTATAGAAGAACGTGCGTTTGATTCAAAGTTTTCTTATTTTTCTTTTATTGCAAAATAAACAAATCATCTGGATTCCGCTTTCGAAATCTGAATTTGCTGGTGAGCCGGATTCCAAGCACTGGATTTCGGCCTAAAGTCTATTGGTATAACAATCGTGTTATAGTTAATTCTGGTCGCCTCGTTCCAGCCAAAGAGTAAGTTCACAATAAACAGACCAACTAAAACACAAGTAAAAGAAACACCACTGTATTTTAACGATGACAAAAGCATATGGTCACTGGAAAATACTGCAAAAAGTTACGGTCAGTCTTATTACCCCAGGACGCCCCAAAATACCGGAGGTCACCCCAAGACGCACCAGGACACCCCAGGACTCTTATTTTTATGTAATTATTAACATGAAAAATGCTTTACAGACAATAAAAAAAAAATGTTAAATATGAACAGATTTTGGGTAATTCTCATCAATGAAAGCGATAACAGGTACATAACTTACAGAATTGTACCAGTTTGTCATACAATTATTATCGATTTTTGTAGTACTCTAGGACTCATTTTGTGTTACCCCAAGTTATGCATTTAGGCAGAGCCACAGGTAGGTTAGGTTAGGTCAGCGACATATACAGATTGGCGACAGGCAAATGTAGCCCCAGTTTTTTTTTTTTTTTTTTTTTTTTTTTTTTTTTTTTTTTTTAACGTGAGAAATACGACACTGCAAAATATCGACCGGTGTCGCTAGCTTCCATCTGTTGCAAGACCCTTGAGCATATAATAGTCAGCAACATTAATAAGTATCTTTCCCTTGAAAATATTCTTGCTGCCTGCCAGCATGGCTTCCGTAGTCAAAGGTCTTGAGAAACCCAACTGGTTCAGTACTTTCATGACATGGTTAGGAACCTGGACCGAGCTCTGAACCGCGGTCACAGACAAATAGATGTGATCATCATGGATTTCGCAAAGGCCTTTGACAAGGTGCCACACAGGAGACTACACTACAAACTGCACTACTTCGGGATTAGAGGATCTACTCACACGCGGATCGCTTCATGGCTCTCTGAGCGCTTTCAAAAAGTGGTGTTAGATGGCCAAGCCTGTACTATCTGGTGTCCCTCAAGGATCGGTCTTGGGTCCCGTCACCGGTCCTTTACTTGATTTTCAAAAATGATCAGAACAATATCAGGTCATCCGTTCGCCTCTTTGCTGACGATTGTGTCCTGTATAGAAATATTAAATCCCTCACAGATCGTCAAATTTTACAGGATGGCCTGAATAGCCTAGCACAATGGGAGACCGATTGGCAAAAGAAATTTAATGTTGACAAATGTCATTCAATGAGGGTGACCCGGCACCTCCCTAGCAATCAAATACACTTTAATAACTCACTGCATCAACAGACATTGGAACAGGTTCAGTCCGCCAAATACTTTGGAATAACTATTACTGACAACATGGAATGAGGTCAACATGCTTCAGAAATCTCTTCTAAAGCAACTAAGACAATGGGTTTTGGCACTTTCACCTAAGCATACGAAGGAAGTTGCATACCAAACATTGGTTCGTCCTCAGCTTGAGTATGCAGCTCCTATTTGGCATCCCTACAATGAAACGGTAGAAAAAGTGCAGAAGACGGCAGCCGGGTGGGTCTGCAGGCGATGGCATAATACCAGTAGCGTCATGACATGCTTGATGAGTTTGAGTGGCCATCCCTGGAGGACCGCAGGCTAAATAAAGTCTTTCTTAACTTTATTTTACGAGATTGACTCCGGCACAGTGAAGATGTCCTGAAGAATTCATTCTTCCCGAGGACTATTCCAGTGTGGAATAGTCTTCCTTCTTCAGTGGTCGCATCTAAGACCACCGAAGAATTTTAAGGTTCTTATTTAAACCAAGGGTCCAGAGGTATATGTTTTAGTATGCCTCTGTCTAGCTTCTTGTAAATAGTTTTATTGGCCCATCCAGAATGTTTCACCCTATTTTGCTATGAGAAGAAATATAAGAGAAATCTATCTATCTATCTATCTATCTATCTATCTATCTATCTATCTATCTATCTATCTATCTATCTATCTATCTATCTATCTATCTATCTATCTATCTATTTTTTTCAAAACTTCGCCCAACATACAAACAAGATACCAAATACATAGGATACATAGGAAAGCCCATGTACTGTACTTATATAGGGGTCTTCTCACATGATCGCACCTGTTGATATTGGCACAGGACATTGACGTTTTAGTACCAAAAAGGTCAAACGTGCCCTATAAAACCCCTTTTTCTGAATAGCTGAGCGATTCAGACATGGGGGTTCTAGGGGCTGTTTGTGGCTATTTATTTTGCTTCTACAAACCAAACGTCAATGTCCTGTGAGTTTCTCGATGAAAATGCAACTTCGCCCGATCCCAGCACACATCCCGATTATCGATATTTTCATTTTGGATAGCAGTCGGGAACGGAGATGGGCCTAGCGTAGGATTTTAAAAACAAAATTCACGTGCGTTCGTTCCCGGGAACTACTTCCAATTTTTGAAGCCCCATTTCAGTTGATGCGTTTATCATCAAAGTTCTCGTTTATACTTCACATTTGCAATCTGTCAGCGATGAAAATAGAAAAAGCGAACATCATTCGGTTCAAAAAGAATTGCTGTATGCGACAATTTATCCCGGTGTCGCTGAAGAACCGCATTAAAGTTGCGAGTTTTTTGCCGTTTGACAGTGCCCTCAGAAAAACGAAAAAAGCAGTAATTTGCGAATAAACTGGAAATTTTTCATCTTGACAACCAAACAGAGCATAAAATTTTCTGTCTGTGTGCCAATTTTCATCAAAAACTTTTTATAGGCCCTAAATTTCTGCCACAATCTAAAATCTACTTTCGGTTTCAAAATGGTAAAACCGGAGAAAATGGCGACATTTCTGGAACAGTGTTTGGCTTGTTGTTGACATAAAATGTGAACAAAAGCAAATGTTTTATCTTACCATTGGCCTTTGATCCCGTCATTTTAGTAATTCTAGTAGCACTATGATCAAATTCATATTCCATACAATGTCCAATTTCATTTATTTTCAAAAGAATCGTCTAAAAACAACGACAGCAAAATGCAGGAGGAATCTGCAAATTTCGCAGTCTGTGAAGTAATCTGTGACGTAACAATAATCAGCTGTCGTCACCCCACTGCACTGACACTGGAAGGTAGCACACTACTATAATTTGATGATAGGCGTGTTTCGGTTCGTTTTGATTGAATGCACAACACATGATCAGGGTATCTGTAATCTATACGACATGTGTGTGCCAATAAATATTTGCACGTGCTGAGTTTCTATTTTAATGTTGTAAGTGCTATTCCTAATTGGACCCATTAATTGGACACACACACACACACACACACACACGCGCGCGCGCGCGCGCGCGTGGATGCAGGATAAGATAGAAAGAACGTTACATAGCATTTTAACACTCGGCACACCCGAAAACTTTGTCCTTGTCATTGCAATCATAAAAACACAGTTTTGCTGACATAAAAGCACAGTTTCAAATGGTAACATAAAAGCACAGTTTTGCTGTTATTTCAACAATCAATTTCACCGTCAATCCAAGAATAATGATTGAGTCCAGACGAATCCCATGATTAAAAGCCAACCGCCACATCAGTGTGCAAGCAGAACTTAGATTCTGAAAACAGTTATGTTACATGTTGTGCGCGTTTTCTACCAGAAGGAGACAGGGAGGCGATTCCGAGACGTTAAAAAGTCATATATATAATCGGAGATGGTAGATCTTAATCGCTTTAAAAATAGAGCAAATGGTTCATCTGTGTGTAAGGTAGCCGGCTAAAGCTTTTGGTCTAACGCGCCGAGCACGAGGACGAACCTGAACGAAAAGCCAGCTCGCGACGAAATCATCGTATTTGAATCACTGTGACACAAACTATAAATATCCATGCAATACCTGAAGAAAAAAAAGAAGAGGAGAAACACACTATATAAAAAGCTGTATACTGATATGTTTTCATTTACGCTGTAAGTAAAAGTTGTACTGTGGCATCGGTCAAACTTCGCCGAAGCATCCAGGTTTAAGCAGGTTTAAGCCCATGTTTCTGCCGGTATATCCCGGTGCCCCCCCCCCCCCCACACACACACACACCTAGCCTGATACAAACGGTTTACAGTTACGCCAAATTATCACGGTTCATGCTAGGTCCCTCGGGGAGTGTTGAAAACCGAGGGCGCAGTAGCGCTCGGTTTTCAACACTCCCCAAGGGACCTAGCGAATGTAAATGGATGACAAAAACATTTTTGATCGCATAAATTCTGCAGAAACGAAAGAAATAAAGAAATATGGTGCACTATATTTTACAACCTCAATCACATTTTCATACGCGTAAAGTCTTTCGTTTTTATGCTCGTTCCGGGCGGACTTCAGTTTCTCATTACTAGCACGTGCTTTGCTGGCGCCCGGTAACGAACATAAGTAAAAGCCATGTATAAACAGCACGTGCGCGTGTGAATTGCAATATTAATGCATGTTGTGTTTTTTTCTTTCATTAATAAACGGCTGTTAATATCGTGTGACACCGGTATTTATGCAATAATATGGTCTAATGTTACCTGGGCTAGTTGTCAATCCACGCCCAATTAAATTTCAACAGGTAATCCCAGGTAATAAAATTCTTGCCACCCGACAGCAAAAGTAGCACTTTTACCAAATTTTATATGATAGCGCCATAGTTTTACCGCGGCCCAGTTTATTTCTACATGTACAGTTCTGCGACATGGGGTCATAATTCACCGACCCAAACCGGGTATTGAACAGCATGGTGTTAAAACAGAGGATCTATAGTACTGTTAACGCTCACCTGAGGTGTGAGATACATGTACATATAATTCGTTTGACTATAATGGTCATATAGATAGCCCTAGGGTTAGGGTTAGTGTTAGAATAACACATAGTGGTTATCTGCAACATGTCAAGTTTCATTGCAATAGATTCAGCAGTTCCCGAAAGTAAAATTTTGGAAGAAGTGTGTGGGCATGGCAGGCATCTTGGTCATTTGTCTAGGATTATGTTTAAACACATAATGTCGAAACATTGGTTCTCACTTTTAATTGGCCAATTGCTGATGGTAAAAGGGAAGCAACTTCAAATGATAGAGCCATGACCTCGAAATAGTCAAGAAAGGTAACTCGTACGACCTTATGAGAGATTTAAGCCATTGCTTTTTTAGTATGTTTAAATGTGGTTTAGCCATGTTAGCGCGCCACAGTCAACAAGGTAAAAGTCACGTCGAGACGGATATAAGATAATTGAACATGTAATCCCTGAACCGACGGCTAAATACCAGAGTGGGCATGTCTATTCATGAATTCCCGAACTCCGGCAGTTTCCGAACGATTTTATCAACTCAGTCTTGTCCTAGCTCAGCGTTTGGTCATCCAAACTTTTATTTGCAAATTATGTTTTTAAAAATATTTTCCTTTCTCTCTGGGTAGCGTTGGGTACCGATACAGAGAGTGGATATTCTATAGATTTTACTTAAGCATTGTTAGTCACGCCTATGCACTCGCCGGGCATACCACCGCGGTTTAACTTGTGTTTTTCTTTTTCTCCGGATTTCAGTTAGTTATTCGGCGCCCATGGATCTTCAATGTCGGTGATGTATAACTTATTGTACGTTTTCATAGAATAAATAACGAGAGCTATATATATAAAGGTCCGATGACAACACAGTGCCCTTTAATATGTACATGCCCTAAAAAGTAAGAGTAAGTAATGATCGAGAAAAGGCACAATCAAAGAAATTCCCACTCCAAAACCCGAGGTGGGAAAAAACTAAATTGACAATCTTATTATACTTAGAATACATCGTAAGCCGAGTGAGCTTCTATTTCCCAATAGATTGCCACTCAGTTACTATGATTTAACTAAATTTAGTAATGCAATGTGCTGCGCAAATATGATTTTTTAACTTATTCTGATCTTTACTTTTTCTTATCATCAAGCGTTCTCAAATATACTGATCTAAATTGACAGGGCGACTAATTCCGAACAACCCTCGCCATTTACCGTATCTCATAAAAACTCGTTAATCGAGAATCCAGGTTGTGATTACAAAGATAGATTATAAATAACAAGATCCTTTAAATATCACTAGAATCAAAACAAAAGGCCTGCGATAAATAAGCAGTTTCAGAGAAAATGTTTTAAAATACAACCCCTGGAAACATTTTTTTCTTTCATAAACCAACTTTATGTACGTTTGCTAATTCTGTACAATCTTTGCAACGATAATACGTTCTATCTCCATTAAGCCTATATATAAGTGGATATCGTACGGAACCCGTGCGATGTCCGTACGGAGTCACTATACGTTCTGATACAAAACGCAAGCTAGGCGGTCGTGCGATAGTCGTGGGGTCTTCGAAGACTTTTAGTGGACAAAGTTCGGAGTCCCTTGGACTTCTGACTGATGCCTTGGCTACAATTAGCTTGCGATGATCGTACAATTTTTACATTTTCATCATACGGGCGCCGCACGGAGACCCTGCGCTGATCAAGCGGTCACCTCGTGATTTTTGTATGATAGTTTGGGGACAAAAATCGTGCAGTGATCGTAGGGAGTCCGCAAGGGGTCATGCCTAGTAGGTTACATTTCCCCCGATCACTGTACGACTTTTCGGTCTGCGATTTTCCCTACGATATTTTAGACATCGTAGGCGATAATGGGCTACGACGGTATGTGTTTACAATTCATGCGGGCATCTTATGATTTTTTGTTCTGACTTTCTTTTATGTTCCGAGTCAAAACCGTACGGAGATCGTAGGGAAGTCGTAGGGTCTCCGCACACTTTAAGTGGAAATCGTAAGGAACCATATCCCGTCAAAAATGCACAACAATCATATGGCGGCCACACGATAAACTCGCGGACGCCGTGGTATGTCCGTATAACGACCGAACGATATGCGAACGGTTTTAATAACCTTTACGATCACCCTAAAGGTTTACGAATATCTTACGATTTTAGTCCCAAAATTATCATAAAAACCGTGCGGTGACAACACGATCAACGTAGGGGTTCCGTACGGCGCCCGTACGATGCTAACTGCGATATGTCTACGGGCTACGGTCTTGCGCTTTTTAGAAACTTGTAAAAGTGCAGACTAGGCCTACTACAAAATCGTAGAAGCTATGGAGATCGTAGTAAGCCGTAAAATCGTAGGGGTATCGTAGGGTCACCCTGCGGAGATCGCGCGAAATGCAAAAATGTGTATCGTACGATCATCGCTAATCGTAGGCCAAATGTAACCTAGGCTTTAGAACCAAGATTTGTTTTCTGGATGTATCATTGTAATTGTTATTTGCAAAGAAGGCCTACAGTGCCGGTGGAGGGGGTGGGGGCACCCTGCCCCATCTCAGGCCAATCTAACACTTTCGAAATCATTTCACCCTTTCCATGGCGTAAATTCAATAGAAATGAAATCATTATTACGTGGTTTGATAGCAGGAAAGCAATCTCAAAATGAAAAAATATTAGATATATATAAAAACGAGGATATGCGTATGCATTTAGTTGTGGTGTGAAACCAAATTCGAAAAATCAATGACAATCGAATACTTTTGGCCACATTCTGTAGTAGTCACATGACGCATGAATCAGAATCAGAATCAGAATCAGAATAGTTTACTGGTGAAACGTCAAACTGACAATACTGCACCAGGGGGGATGGGGCTTGACCGGAGGGGATTAGTCCCGAGCTCTCACAAGAGAAGTAAATTTAGACACACAATCATCTGACAATTCAGCAGAGGAGATCAGAGAATCAGGGAGTTCATTCCAATCTCTAATGGTCTGGGGGAAGAAACTGTGTAAATAGGCATTTGTACTTGCTGAAGGTATCTGAAATGCCAAGGAGTGTTGATTCCTACAACGCCTATTTTTGGGGATAAGGTCATCCGTGGGTATTTTTGCTCTCCCTTTTAGACCTTTGTAAAGTAATATAATTCTATTATCCTTCCTTCTTTTCTGCAGGGATTCCCATTTTAGTTTTTTAAGGATGCCAGTCATACTACCTTTTTCATATGTATAGTTCCTAGTTACAAACCTAGCCGCACGCTTTTGCACCTTCTCCAAATCATCTATCAAACCTTCATAATGAGGGTCCCAAACTGAGCTACCATATTCAAGAATAGGTCTCACCAGACCTTTATAGGCAGCTTCTCTCACATCTTGGGGGCAAGAAAACAGATTTCGTCTCAAAAAACCAAGGGTCCTATTGGCTTTGGTACACACATTGCTGATGTGAGTATTCCATTTTAAATCCTTAGTTATTGTTACACCAAGATATTTGATACTCTCAACATTTTCCAACACAGTACCCTCAAGCTTGTAAGAAGCCTGAATTTTACTAGTACTAGAGTGATGTCACTCTGTTATGACGACATCATTATGAAGCAAAAAAGAAGAAGGCATGAGAGTTGTATTTGCTTGTACATGTATTTTCAAGCTTTTTTCTTGCTTTTGGGAAATTTATCATGCTTCATGTGGTTACAAATCTGAGAAGACATGCCGAGATAGGCGAGATACACACTGTAAAAATCGGTGAGTACCATTATTTGATCGATTGCATTCTAAAAAGGAATAATGACAACTGATCATTCTAGGCCAACAGTCCCCCCATGAAATCATTCAGCAATTGCCTGAATTTGTTTCAACGTCCTTAAAAGAAAACTTGCTATGAAGCCTGGTTATTTAAGCGTCTTTAGTCGTCCCTTGTTTTGTAAACACGTGTTGATGATGTTTACTGCGGCTGCGCAAAGGGGTTTCGAGTGTCAAAATCTTGTCTTCATTTATGGTCAATTTTCTCTAAAACCGAGTAAACTGGAAATCACACATTCGGCCCAAGGTTAGATTGACATCTCTAGAACACGTTATAAAAATATCTTTGAAAACTTTTTATAGGCCCTAAATTTCTGCCACAATTTTGTGGAGGCACTGTCCTGAAATGGACCACCGATTCGATTTTGGTGGTCAAATTCGAGCGCTAATTTCTAGGACATATCTGATTCGTCAGAATGTAAATTAAGTTCAAGTTGAAGATGACAAACCAAATTATCCACTGCATACGCATTTCTACAGTTTTAATAGTTTTATACTCAAATATAGCGAGTTTAAAACACCGGAAGTAGAATGACGATTTTGTAGATTTTTCAAAGACAAAATATAGTCCCAAATGGCGGAAGCACAAAAATAATAGAATACAGCTACCGCCCATAGTTACCGACCGACTGTAGTGGTGTCAAAGTACACGATAATCGTACCAATAGTCAACCACCCTGAAGAAAAGACGGGTACCAGTCGATCTTAGAAACGCCCTTAGCAACGCATTATTTACGTGCTGAGCAAAACATTATTTTAATCAGTAAAATTCAGCAAGAATAATGGAGCAGCAAGAACAAATGCAGGTAAGCAGGATAAGTTAAGATATTGTTTTTGTGTTATGCATCAAAAAGAACTCTAGAAAGTGCAAATAAATTTTGAAGTTTCAGTGATTTTGTTATCTCAAATGGTGACAAGTTTTTTCTTGAGACAAGTAAAAATTTCAGTTTTCTTTCAATTTTAAGATTTTTCAAAGTTAATTCAAATCAAAAAGTTTAAAATCTTGAAGTTTTATTGATTTTCTACTGATTCTGTGTTTCGGAAGGAGTGACTCGGCGGAATTCTTTGGAAAATTGGAAAGTTGAACCGGAGCCGTCAGCTGTCAAAATGTCAAGATGTAAACAATGTCAAGGTCTTCAAAATGGCTGTTTGGTGAAAGCGGGAGCTGATTAAAGTGATTCTGAAGAAAAAGGAGATTGAAGGGAAGTGAATTTATCT
Source organism: Rugalucina vietnamica (assembly GCA_964017185.1). Classification (NCBI taxonomy): domain Eukaryota; kingdom Metazoa; phylum Mollusca; class Bivalvia; order Lucinida; family Lucinidae; genus Rugalucina; species Rugalucina vietnamica. Next base: position 54,495,189 of record OZ024875.1, on the reverse strand, counting down.
ACATTTTTGGTCTCAATTGTGTTAGGAAAGGGTAAATGAAAACTTGTTGTTTTGCCTTAGCAACCAGGTTACCAAGGGCTTGAACTGGACAGGAAATGACATTTCCAGCTGTTTTAAATGGAATTTATGATAAGTGCAACTATTTCAACTTAACTTTTTGAAATGCCAGCTAAGAGAAAAACTGATTCTGCCCTATCTGCAAACACAAATAAATGTCCATGTGGAAAAACTCTGAAAAACAAACCTGGTTGGATTGCCGGCAATATACCGTTAAACTCCCCGCGGGGACCTTTTGTTTTTGACTTTTGAAAAAAATATTCTCTCTATGATTCATTGGGTTCTGAGTTGATCAGGGTTACTGAGACGCTTGCATCCATCGACTTTTTCCGTAAATACGTAAATATACGAGAATTAATTTCCCGCTTTTTTCAATTTGTTAACAGCGCGCACGTGAAAAGAAAAAGAAAAAAAAGTGACCGTAAATTTAAACTTGTCGTCGACTGTTTCATGTAGATATATGTTTGCGTTGACGATGAGCTGTATACGCTTAAGTACAAATAAAATTTCAAAAATTATCCTGTTGTTATTTCTACGTTCAGCCATTATCGAATATAACTGGAAAGTAAAAACTGGTTTTAGCAAGGGACAGTAAACTTCTTGTATATATGAGTCATATATGCAAATATTCCAATGTATATATTCGTCTATAAAACGTTCAAATGAAAGGCGTGGTTGAAATATCCGTGCCGTATTTAGAAGGGGTTTGTTATGGAATGGTCTATAAAGACCGATGCTTTTACGGAATAAACCTCAACCGTATACAATATTTTAATTTATGTACTATAAACAATATTTCAATCATGCGATTTATTCCGTTGTAGCCAAAACACAGACAGAAACAGTCTCAGAAAAACATACCATATTTGTTATGGAATGGTCTATAAAGACCGACGCTCTTACGGAATAAACCTCAACCGTATACAATCTTAAACTTTTTGTAATATAAAAAATATAACAAGCGTGCGATTTATTCCGTTTAACATAAAACATACACGGAATGAAAGTCAGAAATAAATCTTTTTTTGTGGAATAGTGCCATGCATAATAAGTTTCTCTTTGAAAGAAATCGTCGCTATATATATACTACCGTTATCCTCCCCGGGGAGGTTAACGGTACTATATATATATATACTACCGTTATCCTCCCCGGGGAGGTTAACGGTACTATATATACTACCGTCATCCCCCCACCTCTATCTTCGTAAAATGATGCATTGTCAGTGATCGAGATTACGTTTAAAACACTTCCCCCAAAAGCTTTCCGAGCCCCGTTTTCTCTGAAATTACTGCCCCCCAAGAAAACCCTCTTCCCGGGGAATCTTCCCCTTGCCATGCATATTAAGTTTCTTTTAGAAGATTTCGTCGCTATATATATACTACCGTTATCCCCCCCGGGGGGGATAACGGTAGTATATATATACAGACGAATCTTTGAAAAACAATCCTATAATGCCATGCATATTAAGTTTGTTTTAGAAGAATTCGTCGCTATATATATACTACCGTTATCCCCCCCGGGGGGGATAACGGTAGTATATATATACAGACGAATCTTTCAAAAACAATCTTATAATGCCTTGCAAAGGGAAGATTTCCCGGGAAGAGGGTTTTCTTGGGGGGCAGTAATTTCAGAGAAAACGGGGCTCGGAAAGCTTTTGGGGGAAGTGTTTTAAACGTAATCTCGATCACTGACAATGCATCATTTTATGAAAATAGAGGTGGGGGGATGACGGTACTATATATAGTACCGTTATCCTCCCCGGGGAGGATGACGGTAGTATATGTATAGTACCGTTAACCTCCCCGGGGAGGATAACGGTAGTATATGTATATATAGTACCGTTAACCTCCCCGGGGGGGATAACGGTAGTATATATATAGCGACGATTTCTTTCAAAGAGAAACTTAATATGCATGGCAAGGGGAAGATTCCCCGGGAAGAGGGTTTTCTTGGGGGGCAGTAATTTCAGAGAAAACGGGGCTCGGAAAGCTTTTGGGGGAAGTGTCTTAAACGTAATCTCGATCACTGACAATGCATCATTTTATGAAAATAGAGGTGGGGGGATGACGGTACTATATATAGTACCGTTATCCTCCCCGGGGAGGATGACGGTAGTATATGTATAGTACCGTTAACCTCCCCGGGGAGGATAACGGTAGTATATGTATATATAGTACCGTTAACCTCCCCGGGGGGGATAACGGTAGTATATATATAGCGACGATTTCTTTCAAAGAGAAACTTAATATGCATGGCAAGGGGAAGATTCCCCGGGAAGAGGGTTTTCTTGGGGGGCAGTAATTTCAGAGAAAACGGGGCTCGGAAAGCTTTTGGGGGAAGTGTCTTAAACGTAATCTCGATCATTGACAATGCATAGCGGTGGGGGGGGGGGGGATGACGGTAGTATATATATAGTACCGTTATCCTCCCCGGGGAGTTTATCGGTATTATAGGTAGTGATGGGCCGATGATCGATTATAATCGAAAGTCAGTTGGTTTGGCCTTCCGATTAAGATAATCGATAGTAAAATGCAGCAATCGATTGTAATCGGTTGCAATATTCATAATGCAGAAATAATATTTTAAGGGGTTTATATCTGAAAAAGGTGTACCATTTAGGTTTCAAAGTAGATCTAACATGGATATCCCAAAGTTACAATGTAACTGAAGCTGTTCTGGTCCATATATATATGTTAGGCGAGGTCTGCTGACAACCGGTTGTCACCAGCAAAATTTGCTGCTGACAACCGGTTGTCAGCAGCGCATTACGCTGCTGACAACCAGCTACTTAATTTTCCAATAAACCATTGGTTTTGTGATAATTATCAGGTTATAATGTAGTCTTTTCATCTTTTAATTAAAAATACATATTTTGTTTTTATTATGAGGCATCTAGCTACATGTAAATAATAAATGGAAAACCAACCTAAAATGTGATATTAACTGTGATAGAATTTCTATGGAATGGCTATGTTGCCAGACTCGGCAAAACAGCCCATTGAGAGTATTTTAAGTACATGAAGCTATAAAAGACTCAAACTATTTCACCTGATTAAATGCAATCAAAATGTTAAATTAATGTTCTACAGCCACTTTGTACATGTTGTATACATACATGTATGGTACATGTAAAAGAGGTTTTAGTTCCACGTTCATTGGGCTATGAGAAATAGATGGGCTGCTTGTTCTTTCAGGCAGAGCTGTCACCTACTGACCGATCACCTGATTACTGGTTAGCTAATTATACCCCCGGCATTTATGCCGATGGGTATATAGTTTTCGCTTTTCCGTTCGTCCGTTCGTTAGTTTGTTAGTTCGTTGGTTCGTTAGTTCAGTTAAAATGTCAAAGTTTTGGTTAAAGTTTCTCTGCTGGTGTATATCTCATGAACTAAATATCAGAAACCCTTCATATTTGGACTATAGGTACCCTATAGGGTTGGCTTTGTTTCTATGAGTTTGGACCCCAGGGTCCATGCCCGGGGGTGGGGCTAGAGTTCAAAATCTAGGTCACCTTTAATTTGTGTCAAAGTTTTGGTTAAAGTTTCTCTATTGGTGTATATCTCATGAACTAAATATCAGAAACCATTCATATTTAGACCATAGGTACCCTATAGGGTTGGCTTTGTTTCTATGAGTTTGGACCCCAGGGTCCATGCCCGGGGTGGGGCTAGAGTTCAAAATCTAGGTCACCTTTAATTTGCGTCAAAGTTTTGGTTAAAGTTTCTCTATTGGTGTATATCTCATGAACTAAATATCAGAAACCATTCATATTTGGACAATAGGTACCCTATAGGGTTGGCTTTGTTTCGATGAGTTTGGACCCCATGGTCCATGCCCGGGGGTGGGGCTAGAGTTCAAAATCTAGGTCACCTTTAATTTGCGTCAAAGTTTTGGTTAAAGTTTCTCTATTGGTGTATATCTCATGAACTATATATCAGAAACCATTCATATTTGGACTATAGGTACCCTATAGGGTTAGCTTTGTTTCTATGATTTTGGACCCCAGGGTCCATGCCCGGGGTAGGGGCTAGAGTTCAAATTCTAGGTCACCTTTAATTTGCGTCAAAGTTTTGGTTTAAGTTTCTCTAGTGGGGTATATCTCATGAGCCAATCATCAGAAGCCATGGGGGGGGGGGGTAAATTATTACTATTATTTTTTTTAAATTTAGACTGACATTCTATTTTCATTTTCCATCTAGGACTGAGGACCTGACCGTCAATGTCCGTGATTAAGTCCTAGATGGAGTACACAAGTCAGCTCTGTGTACTGCTCTAAAGAAGATATGTCACTCTAAAAACTACACTCCCTCATGTCTGTGGTCAAAGTGCTTTAGAATGCACACTTCTATAAAGTATTTGTTTGAGATTTGTGATTCAATGTCAGGGGTGTACATGTGCTGGGTGGTTGTGGGAGGGAGTAGGAGGACTGGGTGACCACCAGCCGGGGGTATACGTGCCTCTCAAGGCACTTTTTGTAGTTAGATTCTGATTTATATATGTAACCTGAGCATCAATATGTCTTTTTCATTTACCTAGAATATCAGGACAGAAAGGTAGAAATTCCTAAATCAGTGATCTGTTCTAAGTGGAATGTGTTCTAAACAGATAAGGCAAAGCTCTTTTATTGACCCACTCAGTGGGCAATGAAACTGTCACCATGGTTATGACATGCATGAAAGGCAAATGCAAAGTATAGCTAGTTTAACCGATTACACAATCGATAGCTAGTTGGTTTAGTCCGTCCGATTATAAACCGATAATCGATTGTAATTTCAAACCGATGGCCCAACACTAATTATAGGAAAGACAACTGTTTTGATATAAATAAATTTGAACTTATATCGTAATATTTGGTTAAAATTATGCTTTTGTGGACTTTTGAGCTGTCTGTTTCCATATCTGATATTTCTTTTTTTGACCAAGAAATTTACATAAATTCATGCGCGACGCATGCACAGAAAATTTGCAAGCGTCTGAGTGATCATGATTATGTTCTTCCATCTTGTAAAAGTCATTTTAAATTGAGCCCCAAAACAAAAGGCCCCCGCGGGGAGTTTAACGGTATATTGCCGGATTGCCTGCGACTTGTGCAATCAGTGGTGGCACGGTAGCTGTGTCAATCTCACAAAACAAATTTTGAGCATTTTTAGAGAAAAGAATTTACCTTTTAATTGCCCTCACTGTATAGTCACTGGTCTACAGAAATCTGTCAAATGATAATTCTTCCCCAGACCCTCAAACCCTAGGCAATGTTAAAAAAGAACACCCATGCATAAAAGTAAAAGAACAACAGCAGCTTGATAAAAAGATAGACTACGGCTTATCAGATAATTCTGAGGTAGAAACTGAAAGGAATAAAATTCCCATTAAAAATCTAGTTATCTTGGATGGTCTTAGGAACCCAAATAAATTCCAAAATAGCAGAGATATTAAGGCTGAAGTGAAGAAGCACAAGGGAAATCTGAAGATTAGATATGCACATGCCCTGAACAGAGGCGGAATAGCTATTGCGTTGGATTCAGAAGAGAAAGTTGACACATTGAAAGAGGATTGGCCGGTTGAAGCTTTTGAAAATAGTGGTTTAACCCTTACAGCACATGATAATTCTTTGTCACAACCAAAGTGTATTTTAAAGAATATCAAGCCATATCAACCAATTGATAGTGTTTTAACAGAGGTAAAGAAGCAGACAGGGGTTGCAGTAACAGGTAGGAGATTGAGATACAGAGACAGTAACAAGCCCATGCCTATTGTTGTTGTGAACTGTAATTCCTTTGAAGATCTACAGACTTTATTTAAAGCAGATATCATCATAGGAAATAAGAAAGCACTAGTGAAATCATACAGAAGCAAAAGTACAATACCGTTAAGGTGTTATAATTGTCAGGAATTTGGGCACATTGCTAGATTGTGCAAGAATGAAAGCAGATGTGAGATATGTGCACAACATCACTCAGGCTCGTGTGAAGGTAGCAGGTGCTGCGTGAACTGTGGTGGTGGTCATCATTCAAACTCAACATTTTGTCCAGTGTACACCAGTATAAAGGAACGTCTGATTGAACGGAAACTAAGGAACTAGAATCATATTTGTGGTAGTTAATTTGATTTGAATGTCATAGAACATTTTAAAATTGAGAGTGTCTATGAACATTACAGAAATCATTAAATAATACAAAGGTGATATTGTTATTATAATTAAATGAAAGCTGAAAATAATTTTTACAATGTCATGGAACATTTTAAAAATTTGGATGTCTATGAACATTGGTATATTCAGTGATTGTGGAGAGTACATGTCAAGTGAAGAGTTTTATGAATTTGAATATGGAAAATAGTGCATTTAATAGGTCTGCATGTAGACCTGTGTGATTAATGTCATGGAACATTTTGCATTTAATTTGAAGTGTCTATGAACATTGGTATAATTCATTGTACTGCAGATTATTATACAAGTATAAGCTTTCATCAAGATGAATTTTTTCCAGTGATATTGTTGATTGAATGTCATGGAACATTGTGAAACTGATGAATGTCTATGAACATTTATGAAATCAATATAAAGGTGCATCTATAAATATAACATGATTCAACTATGTGAGGAATAGTGTTGCAGCTGATTTTAATGTCATGGAACATTTTTTAAGAATTTAATGTCTATGAACATTTGTAAAAATCAATGCAATTGATCACAGGTGAGAATAGAAGATAATGAAGTAGAAAATTGATCTAAAAGTGTTCAACATGAAGTTAGCTTATGCAAATGTAAGATCATTAAATACTTCTTTCAATTTGGTGGAAACAGCGTGTCTTAGGCAGAAGATTAAAATACTGGGTTTAAGTGAAATATGGCATCCAGCCAATGCATTAAAGGAGAATGTGAAGCAGTCATGGCATTGGATCGCAACCGAAAGAAATGGAGATAGAGGAGGAGGGGCTGCTTTAATGATATCCAAGAATTGTAAGATATTTGAAAGGAAAGAATTGAAACGTGATGGGCTGGAGGCAGTCTGGAGCAACATATATACAGATCAGGGAAGTTTTGTAATTGGATCAGTCTATATTCCCCCAAATGATTCTAAAGGTCTTAAGGAGTTGTTCAAAGTAGTTGATGAATTGAGAGAGAAGGAAATGCCAATAGTTTTGATAGGAGATTTTAATGCACATCATCAATACGCTGGCATGGCGAGAATGCAAACAAGCTTGGAAATGAACTTTTTGAGTATTTATCAGATAAAGATCTAAGTGTAATGAATACAGAACAACCAACAAGAAAGGATAAAATCATAGACTTAACCATTGTCAGTAATGTTTTAGTTGAGAAAATATCTAACTGGAGAGTACAACAAGAAGTCTACTTGAATACAGATCATAATCTAGTTACATTTGAGTATGGCAACGTCACAGAAGAAGGAACATGGGAGAGGTTGGATTTTAGGAATGCAGATTGGTCAAAATGGGAATTAAGTTGTGAAGAACAAATAGAAATTTGGTTAGAAGAGAGAAGATTAGCAAATGACATCAATGATGACTACAACAGCTTCGTTGATCTGATGAAATTAGTTGCAGCTGAATGCATTCCAAAGAAAAAGGTCTGCAAGCACAGCAAAGGATGGTGGAGTGAAGAGCTGAATGAACTTGCAAGGGAAGTAAAGAAAGCTAGAAAAAGGTTTGCAAAACGCAGTGATGAGGCAAATGAAATACTAGTTCAAGAATGTTTGGAAAGATTTAGAAGAGCAGAGTCTGGTGCCAAAGATAATTACTTAGAGGAAATGGTAAATCTAATGGACCCAAGAAAACCTGGTCAGTTCTGGCGAGTGGTGAATAATGAAAGAAAGATGAAAGGAAAAAGTGTGGTGCAACCAATTAAGAGGGAGGATGGAACATTAGCAGTTTCAGGTATGGAAATATTTGACGAAATGAAGAAAAGGTATGGAAAAGAGAGCCTAGACGTTAAGGAGAATGAGCCAGCATGGTATGAGTTAGTGGAGAAAGAAGCAGAGGACATGAATAGTGATGAACGCCTCAAAATTAAAGAGAAGCATTATGCAGATAATTGCAGCCATGAGAACAGTGATTTAAGAATTGAAGAAGTAGAGAGAGCCATAGAGGCATTATCTGGATACAGTGCGCCTAATCCAGAGGAGCAAATTTTCAACATAATGCTTAAAAAGGGAGGGGAAGCAGTGGCGAAAGGGCTACACTACATATTTCAAAAGAGCTGGTCACTAGCAGTACTACCAGGGGCATTTATACAAGATGCAAAGGTAATGCTCCCTAAACCTGGTAAGACAGATTACAACACAGTAAGAGCCTACAGACCAATAACATTAGAAAGTGTCATAGGAAAGGTCATGGAGAGAGTTATCACCAATAGACTGGTTTGGAAGCTAGAAATAGAAAAAGGAGTAGCTGTGACCCAAAACGCATATAGACGACAGAAGTCATGTGTACAGGCAGTTCTGAGAGTAGCAAATTCTTTGTCAGAAGCAAGAGCCAAGAAAGAACACACAGTATTAGCGGTGATTGACTATGAGTCATGCTACGAACGTATCTGGAGAGCGGGACTTCTGCACAAGGCAGCAAAAATAGGCATCAATGGAAGGTTGTGGCTGTACATTAAGAATTTTTTATGGAACAGAGAGTATTACATCAGAGTTAATGAGTTCAAGTCGCCAACATATAAATCTGCTGTTGGGATACCACAGGGGTCTGTCATCAGTCCGGCACTTTGTAATTTATACACGCATGACTCCATGGAGGGGATAGAAGGGAAACATGCAGAATACGCTGACGATGTCAATATGTGGTCCAGTGATGAAAGACTAGCTGAAGCAGGGGAAGCTACTAACAGAGATCTGAATGGAAGGGTGAAGCCGTGGTGCAGAAAATGGAACATGTCAGTGGCAGCAGATAAGACGGATGTGGTGGTTGTTACACCTGTAACGAACAGCCGAGCCAAGCCACAGAAACCCCGTCGGTGGAAAAGCATGCTCATCCACCAAGGGTGGTTTACTGCGCTATGTACCTAACACTTACTCTAATCACAAAGTTTCGAGTTTCTAATTTGCATATTACTACCCGCTAATATGCCGCTAATACGTTGCACCAACGTATTCTACAAGGGAGACTATCCCGTTACATTACTTCCCCCTCCGAGAAGACTCGCCCCGAGTCTTGGCTTGGGGACTACATGGGTAAGGCAACTCCGTTCTGGCAGTTGTCATCATCCCACCGCTGCCACCAAATGTAACGAACAGCCGAGCCAAGCCACAGAAACCCCGTCGGTGGAAAAGCATGCTCATCCACCAAGGGTGGTTTACTGCGCTATGTACCTAACACTTACTCTAATCACAAAGTTTCGAGTTTCTAATTTGCATATTACTACCCGCTAATATGCCGCTAATACGTTGCACCAACGTATTCTACAAGGGAGACTATCCCGTTACACACCCGATGGTAAAGAAGCTAGTGATATGATAGAATATCAAACTTGGAGATGAGAAGTTGAAGGTGGTAAAATCTAAGAAAGTCCTTGGAGTGGTTATAGACAATCAGCTGAATTTTCACGAACAGATACAGGAGAGGGTGAAGGCTGGATTTAGAGCACTGAAAAGTTTGGATTGTTTTGTTAGAGGTCACAAGGGTTGTCCTCAGTCCACTTATCTTAGGCTGTATAATGCTCTGGTACTGCCAGTTATGGACTATGGAGCTGCTGTGGCAGTTACAGCTACTACAGAATGCATTACAGAGATGGGCAAAGTACAAAGAGCAGCCATGCTGAAGGCTTCTGGTTGTATCAACAGCACCAGTACAGATGCATTAGAGGTACTTACGAATACTGTACCAATAGACCTACACCTGAAGATGAGACAAGCCCAGGAAGTTGTTAGGATCAGTGCAAAACATGATGATGACCCTCTGAAGAAAGATTTCCAGGAGTGGGCAGCGAGCAGCCAGTCGTTTGGAAGAAAGCCAACAGTTTTTCAGATGTTAATGTGCCGCTTCAAGGAAATGAAAGGAAAGGTAGAATTTGATAACATAGAGAAAGAGGGAGTTCATGTGCTTAATTAAAAATGGAGGAAAAGTTAAGACAGAGGAGTTTAAGGTTGGGAAAGAGACACAGGAAGAGAATGTGAAGGAGCTTCTAGCAAAATTACAGCCTGAAGATGTGGTGGTGTTTACAGACGGGTCAGCTCTTGGCAACCCGGGACCTACAGGGGCTGGCGGAGTGGTGTACCTAGATGGATATGAGGCAGCACCAGTGCTTTTGAAGAAGGGAGTAAGCCCATACAGCAATAATTTTACAGGAGAAATGGTTGGTATAGAAATAAGCTTGGAATTCATAGCTGGAGTAGACCACATAGAGAACAGAGACATACATATTTTTACTGACTGTCAGGGAGCCATTGTTTCAGCATTTGGAAACCACATACCATCAAACAAGATAGAACTGGTGATATCAATTAAACAATATATCCAACAGTTAAGCAATAAGGGCAACAGGTTACATATTCACTGGGTACCGGGACACAAGGACATTTTAGGTAATGAGCTTGCTGACCAACAGGCGAAGGCAGGAGCCCAGGAGATGGTTGGAGCTACTGAACCGGTTGGGATGGCCATGGATAGGAGAGAAGCTATAGCGGAGATCAAACGACAAATTGCAGAAAAGTGGAAATTGAAATTCACATTGTCTGAGAAAATGGAGAGAATACAGGAAACATTCACAGAGGTTGGAAAAAGAGACTGCTTTGGAGAAAAGGATAGATCAAGCTTCTCAGCTTTGAACCAGCTTCTCTGCGGGCATACTAGACTGAACAGCCATCAAGCAAAGATCAACCCAAACCAGACAGATGTATGTTCAAGGTGTAATGTTCCTGAAACGGTGGAGCACTACCTTTTCGATTGTGACATGTACAAGGAGAAGAGAGATGAGCTAGAAGAGGCAGTTGAAAGTATCTTGGATAGGGAAGGAAAAAGTATTGGTGTAATAGACATTAAAGTTTTGGCAGGAAACATTGAAGGGATCAGCAAGGAGGCGAGATGGTGGGTGCACTGTTGAACTACATCAAGTGCACTAAACGCTTTATGTAAATTTAGCTACGCATGCGCACTAAGAGCAAACAGAGGAAAAGTACTCAGAGAAAATGCACAGAAGAGACCATAGCACCTAGAGGCCATTGGCAACAGATAGTGCCATAACAGATATACAACAACAACAACAATCTTTTCACAAAAGCTAATTGTCTACGCGCCAGCGCGTAGACTACTCTAAAGTTTGAGACTGACCTACTTACATAATTAAATTACAAGACAACTCATACACCTCTCTACAACTGCAACTGCACATTTCAGTCTAGTGGCTTGACCATCGTGTTAGTAGGATTCCGGGTTGTTTCGCCAAGGACCGTGTAAACACCCAAAACACCCATGCAAACCTCCCTATGGTTGGTAACATTTGTACCAATGGTGCAGTAGGTACCAAAAATGGGGCAAATTGTTAAATTCATGGAACTAGTGCATGATTGCATTCTATCTAAGCAACAACGGAATGAAATGAACTGACGGTATTGTGACGCTATATGGTCAGGTATGAAAGCTTTGACCAGGCCCCACCTGCCGTGTAGCCAATTACATTCTATCCAAGGCACAACGGAATGAAATGAACTGACAGTATTCTGACGGTCGATTGTCAGGTATGAATGCTTTGACCGCGCAGCGTTTTATTTCTGTTCAGTCACATGAAATGGGAGCACGGTCAGATTCTTTGACATTCTAGTTTATATATGCGAAGCATAGACCAAGCTTTTTGTTAAAGCTTATACTTGTATTATATTATACTTGTGATTCATTATTTTGACTGTACCTGTGGTAGTCTATACCAGAGAGTTATCTCCGCTAATTGTGGCCTTGAAACAAACAAACTAACAAAAGCTAGCATCTCCAGTGACAATTTCATGTTAAATAAAGAAAAGGAACCACCTGTCCATTTGCCTTTCATTTCTGCTGTGTTTACTAATTTGTGTAACTGTTGGGTACAGCCAGTGGCGGATTTAGAGGGGGTTCGCTCGAACCCCCCTTTAGGACCAAATTATTTCAAACTCATGGGAACATTGAAGAAAATTCAGGTAAAATGTAGCAAACGAACCCCCTTCCTTGGTTTGAACCCCCCTTCCAGAAATCCTGGATGCAGCGGACTTTATCCCGAAAAATAGGTGATGTAGAAATCAACACTCATTGGCATTTCAGAAACCTTCATCTAGGAGAGTAGCTTACAAAAGTTGTTTCTTTCTGCAGACTATCAGGAACTGAAATGATCTGTCCTGCCTGATTCTCTGATCTCCTCTGCTGAATTTAAATAATTGATGACTCTTGAGAGAACCCAGGGGCTAATTTCCTTTCCAGCGCAGACCCACTCCCCTGTAGAAGTATTGTCAATTTGATATGTCACCAGTTAACTATTCAGATTCAAATTCAGAATTTTTGCTATTACTGCCACCTTGTTACAGATTTGAGCCGGCTCGTGGGAAAACCATCAATCTGCATAGGCGAAAACAAAGGCGCAGATCAGCTTCGAAGTAACTGCGAAGCTGATCAGCGCCTTTGTTTTCGCTACTCGGATAGTACAATTCCTCTACTTTCTAAATCCAAAATTTCCAGCCTCTAGCCATCTTCTGTGACTGTGCAGGTCGGTTTATCTCGGACCTTGTCGAAACCCCAAAATGTTGGTTTTCTCATGCACAGGCTCATTTATAACTAAAATATATCAGCTTTGTGGGTAATTTTAGATTAGATTTCCAGAAACTAAGTACTGTAGCCAAGACCAAGCAAAAATAGGCCTCTTCTCAGGTGTTGAATAATTGTAATTGGTCAATTTACATATGTATGTTGTTTTGTAGGAGCCACCAACACAGGAGTGCAATGACAATGGAGTTCCTCAGAGTGCCAAGACCTCAGATTTGTACAGAACTAAAGATATACCAAACAGATTTGAAAACCCAGGTATGTCACAGTTGTGAAATTGTGAAGCAAAGTATATAGGATTCTAGACTGAGTGTCAGTCTATAAATTTGGGCACATTCAGTCTTTTGAGGTCAACATTGGGAAGAAGTGACATCTTATCAGCATTCTGCAGTCCAAAAATTAAGAAAAAATGCAAAAAAAAAACAACAACAAACAAACCCTGCAGCAAATGTATAGCCAGCACAAGAAACCTGAATCTAACAAGCCCTGACGGTGTTCATTTTCTAGCCTCCTCTCCAAGGCACAAATAGACAAGATGAGTTTAGATTTTAAACACACATTTCATCAGGAACCTTTGATTGTTCTGTTTTATGTCAGTTTAATCTCATCTGAAACACTGAAAAAGCTCGAGAATGAACCCATCACCCCTGATTTTCTGGTTGGCATAACCACTTTCCCATACCAGAGCTTTCCTGCAAAAAGAATGACCCCTAAGTTTCAGGGTGAGTGATTAAACTAGGGATGTCAACGAATGCCGAAATTGGTATTCGAATATTCGCATAGGATATTCGAATATATTCGAATATTCGAATTATATACACATCTATGCCCTATAGACCCATTACGATTACTTACTTGGTGGTGCATGTATTGAAAATAAGAGGTACATGTATATGCATGGTATCGTATCTGGGCTATACCAATGGCGCCATGTAAGAAAATCAACAAATTTTGCACAGAAAACTAGACAATCTGGAGGTGTTTAATAATGACAAAATCTATGGGGTTCTGTCTGAGAAAGCAATTACACACCATTATTGTCACGCCAAGATTAAGTTCTGCATGCATGTCGTTGATATCCGCCACCAAGAATGCTTAGAGTCTATTGTAATCATGTGGCCTACATGTACTTTGTGAAAGGTCTGTTGTGACTGTGTTGTTCCTAAATGATTGAGTTGTCAATCTATCCAGCCATCTTAAGTTTTCACATGACACAGCTCAAATTGTAGGACTTTCACACCTTAAAACATTTATTGAAAGCAAGTAATGCTTTCTTCTCAACTTGAATCAACAAAGTGTCACTTGAATCAACAAAGTGTCAAACTGTTAATTGAGCAATCTCAATTTGCAAGTTTGTTAAAATGTTGACCATCAGACAAGCAGGATTACCGGTCATATTATTTTTCGACCTTTGGTCCTCCTTTAAACTGATACATGACAATATTGCAGGCTAGAAAATTATGCGAATATTCGACTCCAGAAATCCCATTCGAATATTTGTATGAAATGCGAATATTCGAACATTCAAATATTCGTTGACATCCCTAGATTAAACCACTTTACCACACCAGAGGTTTCCTGCAAAAACAATGTAAACTTGGAACAGACTGTTAACAGACTACTTCTTGTAATATTCATGAAATGAGACACCCCATGGGAAAACCAACAATTTGCATATGCAAAAACAAAGACGCAGATCAGCTTCGCGGTAACCGCAAAGCTGATCAGCGCCTTTGTTTTCGGTACACAGATAGTACACTTCCTCTTCTTCATAAATCCGAAACCTGCTTCTGTGACTATACAGCCTGATTTGTGTGGACCTGTTCGGAAACCACATTGTTGGTTTTCCCACGAGGCGGCTCAAATGTTATTTCATTTATCTTTCTGTATTGTAGAATGGTTTGAAGGCTATGGTGGTAAACCTCAGCATGCTATGTACAGAACCAGTGCAGCTCAGTATGGATCCCGGGCCCCATCAGTTCACACAATGCCAACATCCTTCCATTGCCGCTCACAGAAATTCTCAGAGGTTTGTTACAAATCTTTTCACTGAAAAATGGCCAAAGTGACAGCTTTGCTATCAATTTTTAGTCATGTTTAGGACCGTTTCCTTGATCTCAAGATGGCCATCGCCTCCAGGTTAAATAATGTGATTGCGAGTTAAAATGTCTTGCTCAAAGACGAAGCAGGTCTTTTGGCCGTAGGTTTCAGTTTCCTCCAAACTCTCACTCTGGGTCATGATGAAGTTCACTCTTTTTGAAATAAAGTTCATTCCAACCATTTCAGTATTAAATGATTCAGAGTTCTGTCCCTTTCTTTTTCAGCATTTAGGAAAATGTGGAATGTACAGAAACCACTCACTGAACACAGCCATGGATCAGAGCAAAGTTTGATTCATAGGAGAATGTTTATTATACATAAAACAAACAGGACTCATTGAGAATAGAGAATTCATAACAGATTTTCCTAGAAACTGTGTCAAGTCACTTTTTAGAAGTTTCCTGTGATAAAGCTCATTTTCAGCATATACTTTTAAAAACACTTCTGTTTTGTCAGGGTTCAGAATGCTTTGATTTCATCAACTTTCAAAGCTATACAAAGAGAACTAAAGGAAGGTAAACAATTTTAAACAAATTAATGGGGAAGAAATCATTTGACTGAATACTTTATGGACACATCTTTGAAAAGAACAAATTTAGAAGATACTGATTCATTAGATGTCCGGTACATTTATCAATATGGTACTCATATTCATCGTTTTGTTTTTATTCTATTAATAAAAGAGAAAAATTTCATTTCTTGATTGTTCTACTGAAAACCCATTTGGAATTTTAAACTTTAAAACAAGGTTCAACCAGAGGACCAATGGTCCTGTAGACGCTCACCTGAGACCTGAGATATATACATGTACCAATAAACTTGTTAGACTAGAATGGTACAATGCATGTATATTACCCTAGGGCAGGGTCAGAATAACTCCTGGAGTCAATGTCTTTTTCAAATCATAAAAATTCAGTCCATTTGCCAATTAACTGCAAGTTTTGTCCTTCAAATGACATTTTAACAATTTTCTCCATTCAAATGCATGGACGATCTAAGTTGACCTTGCCATGAAATAGGTCAAGGTCATCCCAGTGTCATGATTTATACAAATTTTGTAGACCTCCGTTCCTTAATGCTTCATGCCAAGTTTCAAAATCTTAGGCCTTCTGGTTCTGAAGAAGAACTGAAGATTTTTAAAATTTTTTGCTATTTATAGCCATGGCGGCCATCTTGGTCATGTGACCTTGACCATTTATATAAACTTTCATTTCCTCTTCCTAAGGGTGCTCCACATAAAGTTTGGCTTTGATTGGCTAAGCAGTTTCTGAGAAAAAGCTGTTTGAATATTATGGTCATCTACATGTATATAGCTCCGGGGCAGGGGAAGACAACCCCTGGGCCTAAAATATTTTCATAAGCATAAATCTTCTGTCCATTTGCTCATTCCTAGCAAGTTTTCTGCCATTACATGACATTTTCCTATTTTTCCCCATTCAAATTATGTGCGACCTTAGTTGACCTTGCCATAAAATAGGTCAAGGTCATCCCAGGGTCATGATTTATATAAACTTTGTAGAGCTACATTCCCAGATTTCAAAATCATAGGCCTTCTGGTTCTGAAGAAGAAGATTTTTAAACGTTTTTGCTATTTATAGCCATGGTGGCCATCTTGGTCATGTGACCTTGACCATTTATACAAACTTTCATTCCCTCTTCCTAAGGATGTTCCACAAAAAGTTTGGCTTTGATTGGCCAAGTGGTTTCAGAGAAGAAGATGTTTCAATATTATGGTCATATACATGTATATAGCCCCGGGGCAGGGGCAGACAACCCCCTGGGCCCAAAATGTTTTCTTAAACATAAATCTTCTGTCCATTTGCTCATTTCTAGCAAGTTTTCTGCCATTTAATTACATTTTCCTATTTTTTCCCATTCCAATGCATGGGAGACCTAAGTTGACCTTGCCGTAAAATAGGTCAAGGTCATCCCAGGGTCATGATTTATACAAACTTTGTAGAGCTCCATTCCCTGATGCTTCACACCAAGTTTCAAAATTATAGGCCTTCTGGTTCTTGAGAAGAAGATTTTTAAACGTTTTTGCTATTTATAGCCCTGGCGGCCATCTTGGTCATGTGACCTTGACCATTTATATAAACTTTCATTCCCCCTTCCCAAGGATGCTCCACATGAAGTTTGGCTTTGATTGGCCTAGCAGTTTCAGAGAAGAAGATGTTTGAATATTATGGTCATATACATGTATATAGCCCCGGGGCAGGTGCAGACAACCCCCCAGGGGCTAAAATTTTCCATTAACATTAATCTTCTGTCCATTTGCCTATTCCCAGTAAGTTTTACCCATTAAATAGCATTTTACCATTTTTTCCCATTCAAATGCATTGGCGACCCAAGTTGACCTTGCCGTAAAATAGGTCAGGGTCATCCTAGGGTCATGATTTATATAAACTATGATGGGCCCGCGTCCCCACAAAAGAGCAGATCAGCTGTGCAGTAATTGCCTTTGTTTTTGCTACATAAATAGAACAAGCCCTCCTCTTCTTTTCAAAATTTCAGTCATCTTCTGTAGGTGCACACTGCACAGGCCGGTTTGTCAGACCTGGTTGGAGTTTTCTCAGGTCGCGGCTCGAATTGTGGCAGGTAGATGGATGTGGCAGGTAGAGCATGACCATTTTCAAGTTATTTCAATCATATCAAGACTTATGGTATTAATCAGGATGGGGGGAGGGGCACCCATGTGCCCTGACCGATTTGAAAAGAACTGGTGCAAATGCTCAATTAGTACCTTGACAGCAGACCCATGATTGCTCCTCACTTCTTGCACATTTTTTTAAATGAAGATTTGGTCATGAAATTCATGTATTTCTGCCACCATTCTTCTTCAGTTGATTGAAGTAGAGTTTTTGTAAGTTGGTGGTGAAAGAACTGTGCATCAAGGACTGGTAATCTGCCCCTGGGGACCCTTCCCAGTAACAGTGGCTAGGACAACTGACTGTCCTGACATTACCGGTGGTTGACGGTGGTCGAAAAGCACCAACTCAAATGATTATTTGAGGCGCAATGTGAGAAAGAACAGTCTGGGATTTCCAACCAGGTCTGACACCAACTGGAATGTATGTCGCAGAAGGCTAGAAGCTATAAGCCTTAATGGCTTAGTTGGGTGGTTATATTCATGAAGCACATTTTGAAAGTCATGACATACTAATGTTGGGTAAAAGTCCCATAAAATGGAGGCAACGCCTGACATGACCATTGCTGTTGACTGGGACATAAAGCATCAATTCAAATTGAAATTGAAATTTTGGAAATAGGTAGAGGAGGAATTGTACTATTCGTGTAGCGAAAACAAAGGCGCTGATCAGCTGTGCAGTTACTGCACAGCTGATCTGTGCCTTTGTTTTCGCATATGCAAAAATTCTGTTTTCTCATATGGGATGTGCATAGTTTGACTCGAAGAGAAACAAAAATAATCTGGTGAAAAAAAATAATAGGCAACAATGGATAACAACAGAAATAAGATTTATTTATATGCTTTTTAAGTTAAAAAAAAAATCAACAATTTGGAAGCAACAATAGCACATCTAGCATGAAAAACTGTAAAAGCGTAGTTATGTAGGCAATGTCGAGTTTACCAACTCTTGACACTGATTTTCAATAAGTAGGTCCAACTAACGTTCTTGGTATTTTCTGACACAAAATAGCTAGGATAGGCGATCTTAGTGTCCTATAATTTGGCAAAGGTAATAGTACATAAACACAGAAAAAATGGGGTTTCTGCCTCCTGATTTGTTCTTTTTACATATCAAAATGTGTCGATATTTAAACCTTCGTTACTGTCGCCAAGACAAAACTCAGAACATATCTGTTTAAAATCTTCTAGTAAATGGAAACTTATATACAGTTTTATATGTTTTTAATATCTACTAAGTATTCTAGTTAATGAATTATTTATTTGTTAAGTCGGTGCGCAAACAATGCAATGGTACCCATTCACCTTTTTACATGTCGCCGGAAATAGATCCTACGTGATTGCTGTATGCAACATACTGTGACAGACATTTATTATACGTGTCAAACAACCTTTGTAACTTCAAAGTGACCTCTAAACTAGACCACGTTGCCATATTAACATATTTTCCATATAAAGGCATTGTCTACGTGTTAGCTTCTGCTGGAATTAGCCTACTATATTTCAAAAGTAAATAGATAAAACTTTCGTGACTACAAGCATAGAGCTAGGTAAGGTCCACAGGCTGTTTACAACATACATACCGTCTTTGTACATGCTTTTCCAGTATTTTTAAGCCAGACACTGACAGCATATTTTGTAAAACAACCAGTTACATGTATTTCAAAAGCGGTTTGAAACCTTAGAGATTTAAACTTTTGTTGCCGAAATATTTCATGGCATACAATAAATCGGGATTATATTTAAAAAAGGTCTACATATGTCTCAATATAAGGCATCATGTGAAAGCACCTACCCCTGCCGACTAGAAAACCTGACAACTTGACCTGTGAAAGTAGACATAGCAACAGATTTTGGTTTCCCCTTTGAGGAAAAGTAGGTAAAATAGTGTTATTGATAGAAATAGAGCGATCAAGAAGAAGAGCATCGATCCTGTATGTTTTTTCTATCTATATGTAGCGAAGGACATTTTTCAGTGAGATGCAAAACATAGGGCGTGCATCATTTCCCTCCAATGCTATACTAAAGCACATCAACTACAGCAAACCTTCGTTACTGGTCGGTAACGAAAGTTTTAACAGCAGTTTTTCGGGCTTTTGGCTTCTGGAGGTGTTTCTGTTGTCGTCATAATTCAAAAAAATAAATCATATCATAAAACAAATTTATTGAAGGCTTTTATTTGCATTATTTTTAGTTCAATGGCGTATGGGTGCACATGTATCGAAATATACATGGGATCTGCGACGTTTGTATCAAAACAGTTCTGTAAAGACAACGTTGTACTAAATTAGTACTTAATCTAGCACGAGAGTGTGTATGGATCATTTCAGCATACTTTCAGTGAATCATGAACCCAGACATAACACATGATATTCATAACAATGACAATAAATAAAATTGAAAAGATGAAATCTTCGTTAACATATTTCAGGCATGTTAAGTGTCTCTTACTTTATTCCAGATGATTAAACATTTTGTCACAAATCAAGAAGACGGATGTGTGTGTATTATGTTTAAATTGGCTTCCAAACACCTACTTTTAACCGAACTGTACCAGGCATAGCATGATCCTTAAACCTTCGTTATAAACATTCGTTACGAAAACGAAATTGTCAAACTAGGATCCACATGACATATATTTTCAACTTCTTTTGTGTTCTATTATATTTTGAAGCACTCTTATTCAAAGTTAAGTGCTGTAATCAACATAACTTAGTGTTTGGTTAGTACGAGGATCCCTCAAAATCTATCAAAATCTTCGTTATATTTAGCACTGTTGGGATAAACTAAGATTCATGGAGCTGATAGTATAACACAACTCAAAGAGATAACGGCACAAGATATGGAACGGTAAACTGTTTTGTTCTTCAGCCATGATTATTTTTACACTCCTCGTTCAGTTGTAATTTAAAATTAAAGTTTATGCTTGCAAATTTGTTAGCCAAATCAAAAATTTTGTGTATAATAATGGGGAAGATTTTAGGCCCTTGTGTATACGTTAAGGTTTTGGAGATTCAAAACTTCAAATCATTTTTGATTTTATCATTGTTCTTACAAAGTTTTTCCACCATCACAATACCGATTTTCGAGGATGGTATCTAATTATACAATACCAAATAGATAGGGTACGGAGTATCGAAGGTTTTTCCCTTGGACAAAATTGCCATTTTATCACATAAATTTGAATGGATATAGCAAAAAATCTAGAAAAGTGTTGCATTCAGAATTTTAGGACATAGTTTCTAAATGGTTGACCTAAGATAAAATGTATAAAAGAAAGATATTCTCAAAAGTTGAAAATCGGATATTTGTTTTATGCAGTTGGACCTACTTATTGAAAATCAGTGTGAGTATGCTATCATTTGTGTACAAATTCTCACAAAAGCACAAATGCTGCAACTGGCAGGTTATGTTCACAGAATTCTGTTATGAAAATGTATGTACCTGTAATTTATGCAGCTCTTACATTCTCTTTATTGAGTGACATACATGTATAACTCAATGACAGCAAACGCAGACTTTCTTTCCTGGCCAAATGGCATCCCAACCAGGGACAAGTACCAAGTTACTTTTTGGACACTCAGTTTGTTGTGTGTGTAATAAATGGCTCTAATAATACAGTCCCTGAGGGGTCATTCGTGTGCACGAGAGGTCCAGAGAAAATTTTTCCATAAATGGTTAGAGACATATCTGAGATGCAAGAAAATCGAGGGTGATCGGCTGAAATCATGGTGCGGTCCGAGAAATCCAAGATGGCCGCCAAGATGGCGGCCGATTTTCTTAAAAATGGCTGTATACATAAAATTAGCTACCACAACATGCTTTTACTTGGTTTTTGGACTCAAAATGATTATATTAGAAGAGAATGGATACAAATAGAATGTTTCATGTCATTTTATAATCGCTAAACATCAAAAATATTTTTCAGGGGCCTGAAAACCATATAAAATTGGTCAAA
This sequence comes from Rugalucina vietnamica, assembly GCA_964017185.1. Lineage (NCBI taxonomy): Eukaryota > Metazoa > Mollusca > Bivalvia > Lucinida > Lucinidae > Rugalucina > Rugalucina vietnamica. The sequence goes on along the minus strand of OZ024875.1, from coordinate 54,473,679 downwards.
TTTTGATGAAAATATGAGGATGGGGTACAACTGTTTCCTTCACTGTCACTCATTATTGATAAAATGCTTAGAAAACACCATTTAAACATAAATTAGTCATTAGGCTAAATGACTAAGTTCTTTAAAAGGCTTTATTCTGACCCGGATGTCTGATAAAAGTACCTCAAAAGTGGGTGGGGTAAACATACCCTTTCGACAAAAAAATCCATTTAACTAAATTAAGTTGTCACAACTTGCTTCTAATTAGTTATTTTGACATAAAATGTTAATAATAGCTTAAAAGTGATACAAATACATGCTCTATGCAATTTAACACAATTTTGGTAAGAGAAATCCAAGATGGCCACCAAGATGGCGGCCGATTTTCTTGAAAATTGCTGTATACATCAAATTAGCAACCACAACATGATTTTACTTGGTTTTTGGACTCAAAATAATTATATAAGAAGAGAAGTGATACAAACAAAAGGTTTCATGTCATTTTATCATGGCTAGACATCAAAAATATTCTCAGGGGCCTGAACACTACCGGTACACAACATTTGTCAAATTTTGATGAAAATATGAAGACGTTGTACAACTGTTACCTTCACTATCACTCATTAATGATATAATGTTTTATTATGCTTAGAAAACACCTTTTAAACTTTGATTAGACAGTACTTAGCCTATTTGATTAATTTCTTTGAATGGGTTTATTCTGATCTTGAAATCAGATAAAAGTGCCTTAATAGTGGGTGGGGTAAACAAACCCTTTCATCAAAAATAAATTTTGAACTTAATTAAGCTATCACAACTTGCTTCTACTTAGCTATTTTTACGCGAAATATATAAAATGGATAAAATGTATTATAAATGCATGCTTTCAAGCCAGTTTACCCATCCTTAACACTAAATATCTTAAATTTGTATCAGAAAAACGTATGTGATTTGTCCTATTTAATGTAAATTTCACTCAGTATTCAATTTGATATTTTGCTTGAAGAATGCTTGTAAAGGGTCATATGAAGGTTTGTTACCCCAAATTGTACAATTTGGCCCATGCCCACCTTCACCCTTTAAATGTTTTACTGCTTCCAAAAGATCAAATAATTGCATTTTCTTTGGTATTACTGCAACTGGTGTCGTGCCATGTGGCGCCTCTAAAAGTCACCCCGTATTTCATTTATAGTGCAGATTATATTTTTCTTTAGATCATTTGGGATCGATAAGAATATTTGAATTATTTCAAACAGATATGTTAAGTTATATCTTCTTAACACTATTTATATAATCTGGCCCCTTTGGGAATATGAGTCTTTGATGATGTAAACATCTTGAAATCCTGGCTTTCGTTGCCAGTTTTTTGAGGGTCAAAGATGAATTGATGAGGTTTCATTACCAAACATTGTACTTAACTGTTTAAATGGTTTACTGCTTCTAAAGGATCTAATCATTCTATGTTATTCTTAAAGTTAAATCGGAAGTAGAATTAATATAAGTGCTTTACAAGTCTTTTATCGTCGCCGGTTTTAGAAACGGTCACTGATGATGGTTCAGTACCCGAAATTTCGCAATATGGCCAATACTTCCTCCCTTTGAACGTTTTCATTGCTTCCAAAGGATCAAACTTTTATATCTCATTTATTTTTACAAGTAAAGACCACCTTAGTAAAAGAAATATGGCTATTTTCCATTTATGGTGATTATTTAACCCACCCATGTAAGACAGTTGAATTGAAATCAAAATAAAAAAAGAAAAAAAATCATTTGTTTATCATGTTCCTCTTTAAAACTATAAAGCCTTTATAGCTTACCTGAGCCAAATGCTTATCAAGTGAGCTTATAAGATAGCAAGACTATCCATCGTCGTCTGTCATAGACTTACATTGGGAAAACACAAGACCCAGAGCTTCTTTATGGTGTATGGTAGTCCAAACAAATAAATATCTGCCATATAGGCTTATAATGGCAAAAGTCTTCTCTAAAACCACTGAAGCTAGAGCTTGTATATTCAGTATGTTACAATGTTTAGTGGTACCCTACATAAATCTTGCCAATCATGCCCCTGGGTCCAAACTGACTAAGCACTGAGGGTCATTAGCCCCCATAGACTTACAATAGGAAAGCCATTAAAATTTTTCTCTCTGAAATCACAAAGTCCAGGGCTTTTATATTTTGTGTATAGCAGTGGATAGAAGTTCCCTTTATAAATCCTGCCAACCATGCCCCTTTGGTCTGCGATAGGCTTATGATAAGAAAAAACATGAAAAAAATCTTCTCTGAAACCACAATATGGTTACCCAAAGCAGGGATATCAAGTATGCAGCAAAAATGAGAGACAATCCAGCCCATAGGGTCAAATATAGCCCCATCCTGAGGTTATATATATTCCATATTCTTACAATGGTAAAACACACAACAACCTTCTCAGAAACCAGGACGCCTAGAGCTTTTATATTTTATGTGAGGCAATGTTAAAGAATCATATTTATAAGCCCTGCTAACCATGCCCCTGCAGTCCATTCAGACTATGCCACAGGGGCCTCATTATCTGTCATTCATATGCTTATTATAGGAACAAATCTTCTTCTCTAGAACTGCAAGGCTCAAAGCTATTATATTAAGTATGCAACGATCTTGTATTGTGCTTTACGATACATAGATCCAGCAAATGTTGCCACTGGGGTTGAAAATGGCCCCACTCCGAGGGGACAATAGTTCCCATATTCCTACAACGGATAAAGTATACAAAAAGCTTCGTCTAAAACCATGAGCCTTAGAGCTTGTATATTGTGTGTAGCAACAATACCGAGGCGGGAAAAATCTAAATTGACAATTAGGTATGAATACATAGAGAACATATCCTTAACTGAGTGAGCAGCTATTTCCCAATAGGCGGCCACACAGTTAACCGAACTTAACTAAAACTATGAAAACATACGTAAGGTTCAAACAGCACAGAAATTCGACTCCAAAACCCAAAACAAATAGAACCACAACAGAAGTATCGCCTTGGAAAGATCAGATATATAAAATTACTGGGAGGGGGGGGTTAAATCGATTTTACAGAGCTCTAACCTCACCCTCATATTCTGCAGTAGTTCACAACATATAGTTAGTTGTTGGGCCCTCATGGTGAATCTGTAACTAGTAAATGAATCATCAAGGACAAACAAATAAATCATGATAACCACCGTGATGAATTAAAAACGAAGACTCATATATTCAGTTAGCTGTCAGAAGATGGAGATCCCTAGGCGCCATATAACTTACTGAAATCTGGAGCAAAAGAAAAACGCCAGTTAAACCCCTGTGGGCCAAGCAACAGACAAGAAGCTCTGGCCCTAACCAACTAAAATGAATAGCTTTATGTCGGGGCCATCATTAGTCATCAGAGTCTGATGCCTGACCCACCTGCGTGAAAATAAAGAAGGCAGCATAGTTATCAAACCATGATTGGGTTAAAAGCTTAGCATGCAGACTGTCATATAACATTAAAGTTATAACCTTTACGTGTGTAACGTGTAATGATTTTTTTTCAACTGAAAACTGTCAAGATCAGGTGAGCCTCCTCTGGTCTTAGTCATACATGAATAGTGGTAGACGGAATATTTCCATGTCCTTCGGTGCTCCGTTAGACCTCTCCACACGGAAGTGGAGCGAGGTCACAAATGTATCGAAATGCAGGTTAGCCAGCTGATCTAGAATAGTGGGTGACAGTAAAGTAAAAGGCCCTGCTCATTGTTTAGTATTATGTAATCACAATTTGACAGTTTCCTGACATTGTTCTGGCCTGTATCATAGTTTGGTGTTATGTCAGGCAAAGATGACATAGCATGCATTTATACCACTGGTGTTACATCAGGCAAAAATTGCACTTAGCCATGTATTTTTATCTCTTCCTTACTATTAAGAATATAGCATCCAAAATACAAAGCAGACGCAAGTTGTAATAGCTAGCTGAGATTAAATAGTCATTGTTCTGTGGTGGTTAATAGTCATTTTAAAAATAGTCATACTTCTGTGGTGGTTCTTTTTGTTTTATGCCTTGGTGTTTAAAATTTTTGTGCTGTTGGCTCCTTATGTATGTTTCCATATTTTAGTTAAGTTTAGGTAACCTATTGGGAAATAGCTGCTCATTCGGCTTACGATATGTTTTCATGGTATAAGTACCTGATTGTTAATTTAGTTTTTTCCCATCTCGGTTTTTGGAGTGGGAATCTTTTTCTGATTGCGCCTTTTCCTGATCTTTGCCTACTTGTACCTTTTTGTAAAAAGGTGTGCTTACCCCACCCACTTTTAAGGCAAAGCAAAACCAGAATAAATGCATTCAAAGACCTTAATTATTAAGGCATCTTTACCATTTAATTTTGAGAAAGCTATGATCAAGCAGAAGATGAAATTAAAGGAAAATGTTGCACACATTGTCATATTTTCATTAAAATGTGACAAATTTTGGACATTATTCTGATCCTGGTCTAAGATGTTTGGCGTTAAGTTCGGGTAAAATTGATGATCACATGTATTTGAATCACTTTTTATATATTCTAAATATTTGATGTCAGAATAATTAATTAGAAGCAAGTTGTGACAACTTAACTAAGCTAAATGGTTATTTTTGTCGAAAGGGTCTGTTTACCCCACCCACTTTTGAGGCACTTTTATCAGACATCAGAGTCAGAATAAAGCCTTTTAAAGAACTTAGTGATTTAGCCTAACGACTAATTAAAGTTTAAATAGTGTTTTCTAAGCGTTTTATCAATAATGAATGACAGTGAAGGAAACAGTTACACCCCGTCCTCATATTTTCATCAAAATTTGACCAATTTTCTATGGTTTTCAGGCCCCTGAAAAATATTTTTGATGTTTAACCATTACAAAATGGCATGAAACATTCTATTTGTATCTATTCTTTTCTAATATAATCATTTTGATTCCAAAAATGAAATGAAAGCATGTAGTGGTAGCTAATTTTATGTGTACAGTCATTTTCAAGAAAATCGGCCGCCATCTTGGCGGCCATCTTGGATTTCTCGGACCGCACCATGATTTCAGCCAATCACCCTCGATTTTCTTGCACCTCAGATATGTCTCTAACCATTTATGGAAAAATTTTCTCTGGACCTCTCGTGCACACGAATGACCCCTCAGGGACTGGAGTATAAACAATGTTTCTGAAAACAAAATTTATAGAGAAAAAACATTTCACCAATCTAGCAGTAATTAACAACATGAAATAATGATGGTTTCCATACCCTAATAAGGCTAGAACAATGGAATGAGACAAAAAAAAAGCCCCATCTTAAAGAAAATTCTCTTGACAACATGTATTTCAAACAAAGAAATATTTAATCACAGAGCATAGTCTTTGTTGCTGGCCTACGCCATAAAACTGCTTATGACAATGTGTACACAGAATAATCTACATGATAAAAGACAACTACTTCAGCAGAACTGGAAGTTTTGATTAAATGATTGAACAACTTGTGGTATTTCTAATCTCATTAACAACCGGTGTGTGTGGAGGGGGTGATTTCATGTTTAACGTCCCACTCAACCGCTAAGATCATATGCAGACAGGTCCTCTGCTTTTAAAAATATCAAGTGAACTGCCACATCAGAAAACCAACAAGTTGCATATGCGAAAACAAAGGCGCAGATCAGCTGTGCAGTAACTGCACATCTGATCAGTGCTTTGGTTTTCACTACAAAGATAATGCAATGCCTCTTACGCTTATATCCAAATTTCAAGCTTCTAGCTCTTTTCTGTGACTGTAAAGGCTGGTTTGTGTCACACCTGGTCAGAACCCCAAATTGTTGTTTTTCTCATGCAAAGAATCACCTGAAAGACTGGAGTCCCAATATCCCTGGACCTGAGGTTATAAAACTTTTTTTATGCTCAACTCAGCTGAGACTAAAATTTATCCTGCTCATAAATGTTAAAATGCCAACAATTGTTGGCATTTTAACATTTATTAGCAGGATAAATTACTAGTTTTTGAGTTTTGAACCTGAATTTTCCACATAGTCCAGTAGCCATCAGCATAACCTGGAAGATGGTGCCGCATGAAATTTTATTGTGGTTTCCAGTTCACTGGGCCATGCTAGTTCAGAAACTGCATGATGCCACCCTGGCATCATTGAGCGTTTTGGAAAAATCAAGATGGCGTCCAAAATGGTCGTCTTAAACAAGAAAACAGCACCCCAGGGTTTAATATACTCATTTTTCTGCGAAACAATGCTCAGTTTATGCTGTAAACAATATTAAAAAGATAATTCTATGTTTCGATCCCTATGTTATTATAATGAGGCAAGATGGCTGCCACAATCATACTAAAAGCAATACTTTGAAATAAAACGGCATTGAAGTGCTGCATAAAACAGTGTATTGTGCTTGGAAGTCCATTTGTGTTGTACACATTATACTTAAGTGTTTCGTTTTCAATTATGACCCCACATCATAACAACGAAAAAAGATAGCGACCAAAATGGCCACCATAATTAAAATTTACAAGATTGTGTTCTCTGATTAAAACACCATTCCTGTGCTGAATATACTAAATGTAATATGTTTGAAATGCTCATATTATGTTGTGAGCAGCATGGTTTATTGTTTATTCCCATATTATAAAAATGAGCCAGGATGATGGCCAAGATGGCCGCCATAATCATAATATATGAGTACATAATTTTTGATTGAATCAGCATTCCAGTGCTGCATTTGTTTTGCAATTAAAATGCTCAATTAATGTTGACAAATGAAGTGTTTCTGTATTATATTTGACACAACATGATAACAATAAAACAAGATGGTGACCAAGAGGACCACAATATTCATACTCTAATGTTCTCTGGCTGCAGCAGCATTCCATTGCTGCAAATACGGAATGGCTTGTATTTGAAATGATCATTTTATGTTGTAAACATCGCAATTTAATGTGTTTTTTTTTTGTTTTTTTGTTTGTTTGTTTTTGACACCGCAAAATGATACTGGGACCAAAACATCAGTTTAATTGATTTAGCAGAATAAAAGGAGGGAAGCAAATCAATCTACACCACTAAATGGAAGTATTCGTAACATTTACATCTTAAATATATAAGGAAGAAAAGGGGACTGCATTTTTTCTTAAAAAGATAATTTAGTGAATCCTTCAATAGAGCTATAAAACGCTAGACGCTTGGTCTGTAGCATATTTGGAAAGGATGTAACAGACTACAAACGCAGATAAAGCTGGTTCACAAAAAAGAAAGGAAAAGTCGAACTGACGCTAATGCTAAGAACAGAAAAGTTTAAAACGTGCATAGAAACTCTGAATATTGGTATATACAACATCACAACTTTATACACAATATTGTCGTTTTCTTATTTCAAATAAATACGTGTAAACCTTTGCCCATCCCCTTTCCCATTAATGTGTTCCCTGCTCTTACAGGATCTCAGTTTTATTTTTATTTCTTAGTGCATGGATTTAACTTGACGGATGAATTTGAAAAAGTTGGCTGAAAAGTTTCCAAACAATGATCGCTTGATCATTTCTATGGCTATTACAATGGCGGTACGCAAAACTCATTTACGTAAAAGCCACAAACACTTGAAGCAAAAATTATTTATTCAAACCACTTCCTTGCCATGGTATACCCTCAGTAGTTGGCTCCCAGCATTCTTCAATGTTGGGGGACAGCGGGGACAAGAGGATTACGAACACACAATATGTTTGGAAATGTACTAGTTGAGAAATCCACATAACTTCTCGCGCAAGACAAGAGCTTTAACAAAAAGCACTAGCATTCTCTCAACTCTATTCGATCTTCTCAGCAGATGACAGCTTTAAAACCACTGTTGAAAAGATACAATGATTTAGGTATGCATTGAAGAAGGGCTTGTAATATCACAGACTGGTTAAAAGTATACTCGCTGATCGTGTTCGGACCTAACGCTAACGATGTTCAGGTGAGACATAGAAGTGAGATGATTGCGAACCATTGAGGAAAATGTGTAAGCGTTATACACGAACGTCAATGTATTGCTCAAGATTAAATATCTACAATCAATGTAAACCGAAAAGAATAAAAAGTAAAATCAAGTCCCTTTAAGAGCAGAGAAAGCATCAATGCGAAAGGGGATGGACCATATAAAAGGGACATTTGAAGGACGCTAAATATTGGGTTTCATACCTGACAAGCTTAAACTGAGTAAGCCTTTACCAGATTATATCTGTAAAATATATGGTCGAATGTAAAACTGGTAAGCAAAGGCTAACAAACGCTCCCAAGCTCAATGCATATAATCACCATATACACAGTCGTTTACCAAAACAATGTGAAACCAACACATGTCCAGACATCCATTTGATAATCCACGCTTGGTCAAGGGTGCGTGGTCTAATATCCAACTTAAGTCAGGTGGTCGAAATAATGTTGAAGGGTTCTGAGCGCTTGCACCAATTACAACAGCCGACAGTGTGGCTCCAGCAACAGATAGTATACTTCAAGTAGAATAATTTGCTGTGGGTATTCTTCTGAACAACCATGCACATCATCAAAATACAGGCGCTTCATAAATCAAGTAGTCTGTACAGCGTTTTGCAAATGCAATTGAATTGAAGAATCAATTGTTGCAATAGTTGAACAATATAGCTGATGATTTTGCTAATTATTACAATGATATGACACAGGCGAATACCTTATCTCAGTTTTAGAATAAAATGCCTACTCTATATTTCATTAAATGATGTTGATTTGCTTCCCTCTGCTTATTCTGCTTACTTAAAACTTAACAAATAAACATTTAGATAAGCGTTTTGAATCGGAGACCATTTTCCCTTATACTAAGATTAAGACGGTTATTTGATCACGATCTTGCATCATTGTTATGATGTTGGGTCAGAACTAAACTCGAACTTGAACTGCTAACAAAATAAAGCCGTTCAAAAACAAGACAGTTAAGACAGTTTATTAAACATCAAGTTCTCTATATCATTATTTCGGCTGCCATCTTGGAAATCATCTTGCTTTTTTGTTATGACTGGAGCGTAAAAAACATAAACAAAACTAAATTATGGTGTTTTTGTTAATAAGAACATAAAATGAGCATTTGAAACACAAACCATTGAGTATGTGCAACTCTTGGATGCTGTTTTCTTGTTTATGCCAGCCATCTTGGACGCCATCTTGATTTTTGATTTTTTCAAACAATTCATGATGCCGTTTTTGAACTGGCATAGTCTGATGAACCAGAAGAAGACAGTAAGGACAATAAGAGAAGTGAGCTTTTAGCTTCACATACATTATTATGTTGACTTTTGCACTATTTTCCGCCATTTGACGGCCATTTTGAATTTTTGAATATTTCAAAATGCTCAATGATGCCAAGGTGGCATCACTCGGATTCTTCATCTGAAAGGTATCAAGAAGTAAAATCCATAAAAACATTTTATGCGGCACACATTTCCAGGTCACAGGCCAAATCCATGTTTGGCAACTGGACTAACAATTTTTGACTATTTCAGCATTTATCAGCAATTGAAATTTCCTGCTCAGCTGAGCTGAGCTTGAAAAAAGTTTTGTAACCTCGAGGCCTGGCTAGTGGTTTAACCCTACGCCATGTAGGTTTCATAATTGAGCCACGACGCAAGAAAAACGGTCTTCTGAGTTTCCGACCGGGTCCGATGTAAACCGGTCTGTACAGGCTCAGAAAAAGGCCAGAAGCTTGCAATTTCAGATTTAGGAAGAAGAGAAATTGTACTATCCGTGTAAAAAAAATAAAGGTGCTGATCACCTTCGCAGTTACTGTGAAGCTGATCTGTGCCTTTGTTTTCGCATAGGCAAAAATCTGGTTTTCTCATGACGTGGCTCAATTGATGTGTGTGAATACATGAACACTTCGCTTCTAATAGCACAACAGGAGCATTTACTGTTCACAATATACTAATATAAAACCTAGTACCTCTTTGTTATTTATCATCAATTTATGTTATGTTAAGTGACATTATCTACAAAAAAGTTATTGTTGATTGATAAATGTTTTGAAGAAAAATAATAATGTCCAAATACTGGACTGAAGATTGGAGCAACTTATGCTTGCAGCAAATGAGAATGACAGTTAATGTATTTTATTACAATGTTTTAAAGCATTTATAAATAAATGATATGAGCAACCTCATGAGAAAACCAACAATCTGCATATGTGAAAACAAAGGCGCAGATCAGCTTCGCAGTACTGCGAAGCTGATCAGCACCATTGTTTTCGCTGTATGGATAGTACAATTCCTCTACCTTCTAAAACCAAAATTTCCAGCCTCTTGCCATCTGTGACTGTACAGGCCGGTTTGTTTCAGACCTGGTCGGAAACCACATTGGAGGTTTTCTCATGATGTGGCTCATTACGTTAGGCATCTATTTGATTTAGAGCTGCAACGCTGAGGAAATTCCAATATTTACCCATAACAATATATACAGTGTAAATTACCAAAATCATACTTTTGTAAAGCTAGCTCTGTAAGCATATTCTACCTAACACCAACTGAGCTGCCGCATAAGATCACCAACACACAGCATATGTGAAAACAAAAGACACAGATCAGCTGTGCACTAACTGCACAGCTGATCAGTGCCTTTGTTTTCACTGCAATGATAGTACTCTGTCTCTTCTCTCTGAATCTGAGAAAACCGGATTTTCGCATTTGCAAAAACAAAGGCGCAGATGAGCTTCGCAGTAACTGCGAAGCTGATCAGCGCCTTTGTTTTCGCTACACGGATAGTACAATCCCTCTTCTTCTTAATTCCTAAATTTCAGGTTTCTAGCCTGCTTCTGTAACTGTACAGGCATGTTTGTGTCGGACCTGGTCGGAAACCCAAATTGTTGGTTTTCTCATGCGAAGGCTCAATTGTCAGTTGCTGGTGAAAGGTTTAACACTGGGTAACAACTTTGGTAAAGCCAGGTGGATCATCTGACTGACCGAGATGGCCTCAGCTGACTGTCAATAACATTAATGCTTTCTTACACAATAACCGTTTACCCTATAGACAAACAATGCGTTGTGAGCTTAAAGCTTTATCAACATAGAACAAAACAATAATGACATTTCTGTTTTCTTGACTAGATTTAATACATTTGCTGTAATACTTGTAGGTAAATCAAACTTCTTTGATCTCAGCATTTCCTAGGAAAAACAATGTTTATGTGAACCATATAACAAGTTGGAATTTAAGAAGAGGGATTATACTCTCAGTGATTAAGACAAAGCACATTTGCCTGATCATTTAGCTATCTTTCAGTTGATATCTCCCTAATGCAAAACAAAGGCAAAAACAAAGATACTGATCAGCTGTACAGTAACTGCACAGCTGATCAGCACCTTTGTTTATGCTTCACAAATGCATGTAGTACAATACTTCTTCTTAAATCTGAATTTCAAGCTTCTAGCCTTCTCTATTGACAGTACAGGTCGATTTGCATTGGACCTCGTTGGTAAACCCCGAAAAGACATTTTCCCTTGATTTGGCTCATATTATGTGGAAGTTCCTCAGTTATAGTGGTTTAATAATAGCACACAACATTGTATAGATATGGGGTATTTGATGATAATTCAGATATGAACCGCATCATGAGAAAACTAACAATTTGGGATTCTGACCAGGTCTGACACAAACTGGGCTGTACAGTCATAGAACAGGGCTAGAAGCTTGAAATTCCAGGTTTAAGAAGAAGAGAAATTGTACTATCCGTGTAGCAAAGATAAAGGCGCTGATCAGCTTCGCAGTTACTGCGAAGCTGATTAGCGCCTTTGTTTTCGCATAGGCAAAAATCCGCTTTTCTCACAATGCGGCTCATATAATTTTGCTCATTTCTTCATAAAAACCTATGTTGTAAATGCTAATTAGTAACGCCTCAAACACAATGCGATGAAGACAAGGTGCTTCTAATGAGTCCCCACAACAAAGGTTTTTATAAAGAACTGACCAAACATACCTTTCACTCATTTAATACTCCCCGTATGTGACCTGCTGATTTAAATGCAAATATAAAAGTAAGTTTTAGACAACAATATACAAAACAGGTAAAATTATAAATACTGCAACAAAAGAATTTAACAAAAAGTTTAAATACATACAAGTAGGAAACAAAACCATTGACACCAATGTATACTAACAGTAAATGTGCACTTTTAAAGGTACTGTTAGTTCAGAAATGTTCCCATGAACTTGACTTTGGCGAATATTCGCCAGTTTGTGCCTCGCGAATTTATGAGGCATGAAGAATGAACACTGGTTCGTGAATTCAAGACATCGCGAATTATTCTGAAAAAGAAAATTTGCGAAATAAAAGTCACGCGAAAATTTCCGAATTTACAGTAATAAAATAGTATTTTTTTTCTGATTGTCCATGGCACATGTTAACTTCTATTACCTTATAACAAAGGTATCTAGCACTCATTCTTTTACAGAGCGGAAAAAAGTTTGCCCATTTATTACCATGAAAAGCACGCCATATTTGTTCTATTGTGCAATAAAAGAACAGCAAACAAAACATTCCGTAGCACTCTATATGGATAAAAAAAAACAATGACGCAGCAAATAATAAATCAACACCACAAAATAAAGTAAAACAAACAAAAATACATTTTATCTTTGAATCTATTCAGGGAAAAAAATGCATATGCAATTGCAACTGGTAAATTGTCAGACTTACAGAATAAAGAATGACTCATCATTTGAGCCGCCACATGGGAAAACCAACAATCTGCCTAGGCGAAAACAAAGGCGCAGATCAGTAACTGCAAAGCTGATCAGCGCCTTTGTTTTCGCTACTCGGATAGTACAGTTCCTCTTCTACTTAAATCCGAAATTTCAAGATTCTAGCTCTTTTCAGTGAATGTACAGGTATTTGTGTCGGACCTGGTTGGAAACCACATTGTTGGTTTTCCAACAAGGCAGCTCATTTAATAAAATCAAAGAAATGCATGTAGCTAAGTGATGTTATAGCAAAATGTGAACTTTGGGCCTATCATGAAAATACTTACTTCTCTGCAGGCTTTCCTAGGATACTACTCATACAGACAAAAATTTTCCTAAATTATTGGTTCAATAAAAGAATCCTGAAAATGAAAAAGCAGCATTTGACCCTGACCAGAATAGTTCATTGGTCAAAAGTGTTTGTATAAAATCTGCCTCAAAATTCATTATAAAACAGACTAGAATACTGTGAACAAAGTCAGCAGTCTAATCAAGGTCTATTCAGGCCTTTTCAAGATAATACTCAGAACAGACTGATCAGGTGCCATTTTGTCTGCATCTTTTGGAAAAATATTTCTACAATAATAAGTCTCTAGCTCAAAAAAAATTCAAATAGATAATACTGTTATTTTTAGGAATGTGAAAATTTAGGACTTTCAGAATAGTAAAAAATACACTAGCTTAAGGCTTAAGTATTTATCGTACTGAAACCTAACTAGTATTAATTGCCTTATTGCAAGTGTTTTGTCTAGGGTGAACAATCACCCTATCAAGTTTTGAGTGGGTTTGGATTTTGCAGAACAGCTAAGAAGATCACAGACAAAGAGTTTTGTGTTTATGAATATCCTTCTGCAGAGTAAACTGTCTTGTTCTCATCTTTAGGAGTGTGGTGTGAACTTTCTTGTCTAATGAAATAATGAAAGCCTTTTTTGTGAGCATTCACAATCTCCATATCCTGCTTCTGACAAGTTAAGATTTTACAGAACTTAGATGCTCACTGATATACAGGTGTTTGAATTTCTCAATCTTTTGAGACAGGGTAAACTGTCTTGTCTGCGGCAATGTTGACTGTCTCGTCTACTGCAAGCCTCATTGTAAGCTTTCACAATCTCTCTATCCTGTCTATTTTAAGTGGGGATCTTACAGAATGCTCTTGGGTTTAGAACTATGATGCTCACAAGTAAACAGGCGGTTGAGATGAAGAGTGCTCTCTGATCGGGTAAACTGTCTTGTCTTCCAAATCCTTTAGGACTGTTAACTGTCTCGTCTACTGCAAGCCTCTTTATATGCATTGACAATCTCTCTGTCCTGTTTGTGGTAGGTGGGGATCTTGCAGAATGGTTTTGGGTCCAGATCTATTATGCTGACTGAGAAGCTATAATGACCTCCGTACGGGTCAGATATACAGGGTGAGGGGCTGGTTTCACTGAAAGTTGAAAACAACATTAACCACATTGTGTAGGGGAAAAAAATCCTACCTGCCCACCACCTTATGGAAATTATTGTGAATTTTTAAAACAAGTAGCCCAAGGGCAACGATCGCTCACCTGAGAGTCAACAAGTACAGTCACTGGACAAAGTGTTGTTTTTTTCCATATATGGGTATGACGGTCATCTTGGTCAAGTTTCAGGCCTATGGCTGTAATGGTTTCCATAGGATCATTGGTCCTGTAAATGCTTACCCAAGACCTAGTTGTCACTTTTTCCCATGTTTCCATGTTTGCCTATGTTTCCAAAATCGACCTTTACCTACATTAATCACATACCTTCATCTACTCTCAGTTGTTTGCATCTATCACTTTTCAGTTCTCAGGCTGCAATAGTTTTCAAAAAATAACATTTTAAAAGCAGATGGGCTCCTGGGGTCCATTTTTTTCAGAATCATTAAATTTCAGTCTTACTGCCCATTTCCTGCAAGACTTTCACTTAACATGACATTTTAAAAGTTTTTCCCATTCAAATGCATTGACGACCTATGTTGACCTTGCCATAAAATAGGTCAAGGTCACCACAGGGTCATGTTTTATATATACATTGTAGTACTTGAGTCATCCATACTTCATGCAAAGTTTCGTTGAAATCGGTTCACCGGTCTGGAGAAGAAGATATTTTAATGGTTTTTACCATATATGGGCATGGCGGCCATCTTGGTCATGTGACCTGGATTATTTATATACACATTGGTTCCCACTTCCTATAGATGCTTCATATAAAATTTGGCTTTGTTTGGCCAAGTAGTTTCAGAGAAAAAAATCTTTGAAAAGTGTGTATGGACGACAGACCGGCCAAGGTCAAGAGATGACCTTGACCTAAATTAATCATATACCTTCATCTAATCCATTAGTTGTTTGCATCTACCACTTTTCAGATCTCAGGCTGCAATAGTTTTCAAAAAATAGCTAATTTCCACTTTTCCCATTATAAGTCTATGGAAACTTAAAAGTTACCATAGCAACCAGAGTTCTTATCCGACTGGAATAAAAACATAAATTATGTAGAGGCTACCGTCAGGAACATGTATACAAAGTACAGGATTCATCCACTTGACGGTTTCTGAGGAGAAGATTTTTGAATGTTTTTTTTTTTTTCTTTTTTTTTCTTCAAAATTTTGCCCTTTATGGGGCCCCAGCAACCAATCAAAATAAAGGATTAGGACAAAACTCGCAAGAAACGTCAAACACTACTAAATAAACATTTCTGCAAAAACAAAATTCAATTGTCTGCAATTTTAGTGGAAAAATAGCCGATTTCGACTTTTCCCAATATAAGTCTATGGAAACTTTAAGTTGCCATAGCAACCAGAGTTCTTATCCGCCTGGAATAAAAAACACAAATTATGTAGAGGCCACTGTCAGGAACATGTATACAAAGTATAGGCTTTATCCCCTTGACAGTTTTTGAGAAGAAGATTTTTGAATGTTTTTCGAAATTTTGCCCTATATCGGGGCCCCTGCAACCAATCAAAATGAAGGATTAGGACAAAAGTCACATGAAACATAGAGGACTACTCAATAAACATTTCTGCAAAAACAAAATTCAAATATCTCAAACAAGACAGCAAAAATAGGCAATTTTCACTTTTCTCCATTATAAGTCTATGGGAAGCATAAGTTGCCATAGCAACCAGAGTTCTTATCCGATCAAGATAAAAAACACAAACTTTCGTTCCCCCTACCAATGGATGCTCCACATAAAATTTGGCTTTGATCGGCCAAGCGTTTTCAGAGAAGAAGATCTTTGAAAATGTGAACGGACGCACGCACGGACGGACGCCGGCTCAACTACCATACTATAAGCTCCCCATGAGCTTTCGGCTCAGGTGAGCTAATAAGGGGTTGTGAAGTCCTCCTTAGTGCAATTTTCTTAACTATACTATGCTGTTAAGCAGCATTTTTCACTGATTTCTTGCAGTGATTAGTAGATATGCAAAAAGTAGCTTTATGATGTCTTTTGGTTTTCAAGAAAATTGATAAACACATTGGTGGCTGGTAAGAACTTTTGACCAGCATAAATGAGGATTATTACACTCTTCTCAAAGAATCGACTTTAAAATATTTTACCGCCATACATACCCATCTCTTAATGCTTGTAGAGCTACCATGATAGAACAATCTTGCACTGTCTTTGATACTAGAAATCTTTTCACCTGAAACGGTATTCATGAAGAAAATCTTTTCAGTACTGATTTCAAAACATAGAAAGTTATACGGGTAAGTTGTAGCATGTCAGTACCAATCAAATTAATGCAAATCACCTCACATGCTCTTTTTGAGATCAAATACCTTATAACAAAGGTATCTAGCACTCATTATTTTACAGAGCGGAAAAAGGTTTGCCCATTTATTACCATGAAAAGCACACCATATGAGCCGCTGCATGGGAAGAGAGAAAGAATAGTTATAAAAGGTCTAAATTAAAGTTGCACATATACTACATACATGTGTATGATATACTGTAGGTATGTAGCAAAATAAAAAGCAGCTATGCTATGTGGCTATGGTAATAAAAAGTGTTTCAGGGTAACACTGAAAAGACTGACCTTTTGAACACTGTCTTGCATATACGTATCTTCAATGGTAGATGGGTAGTTCTTCTGTTCACCTGTACAGGGATATAGCCAGTTAGACTGGGTGTAGGGGCCGTCCAAACAAAAATGCCTCCTGAAAAGTAGAGAACATTGTCAGCATCTTTGTTTACGTTTGCATGTGAATTTTCAAGAAAACATTATTTGTGAAAGTGTAACACAATTTTTCAGCATAACTCAATTTCTTTTATTGATTTTAGTTCAAACAGAAATGGCAAGAAGGACAAATAAATGAGAAACAGACACAAGAAAAAGAATATCACATGCTCACTTGGATTCAAGAACACAGACACACTCTAACCAGGGTTCATACAGAAATGAAAAGGCAAAATTAAAGAACTTTTCCAGGATACTTTTGCATTATGTCATATTTTCTCGAGAAAATGTTGAAGTTTGAAGATATTCAAGGATAAATCTTCATTGTCAAGGATATTTGAGCCGTCCCGTGAGAAAACTAACAATCTGCATAGGCGAAAACAAAGACGCAGATCAGCTTCGCGGTAACCGCGAAGCTGATCAGCGCCTTTGTTTTCGCTACTCGGATAGTACAATTCCTCTTCTACTTAAATCCAAAATTTCAAGCTTCTAGCTCTTTTCTGTGCTTGTACAGGCCGGTTTGTGTCGGACCTGTTCGGAAACCACATTGTTGGTTTTCCCACGAGGGGACTCATTTTTTGAAATTCCAGGACAATTCCAGGTAAACTGGCAGTTTTATGAAATTCCAGGAGTTTTCCAGGACAAAGGTCAAATTCAAGGATTCTTGCAGGTCTGTGCCAGCACTGTTGAACGTATGTGCATATCACTTTTGTAAACTTACTATTTTCACCCAGATGTCCTCTGAAATTTACCTTTGAGATGGGTTTTGTCTAAGATATCTGTCTATATGTTGGTAGAGTGGGAAGATGCCATGTATATCTAGACTGTCCAGCCTCTGGGCTGTCAACACTCGCTCTAGAACACAACCGGGTGGTAACTCACAATCTATAAATAGAACACAACCGGGTGGTAACTCACAATCTATAAATAGAACACAACCGGGTGGTAACTCACAATCTATAAATAGAACACAACCGGGTGGTAACTCACAATCTACAAATAGAACACAGAACACAACCGGGTGGTAACTCACACTCTATCAATAGAACACAACCGGGTGGTAACTCACAATCTACGAGCAGACATGGGAATTAAAGCAAACAATATAATGATGTTAATATCTTAATAATAATTGAACATGTTAGGAATAATTCTTTTAAAAATGCTAGCAAAATAAAGCTTTATGAATGTATTTCAAAAAAGTCCATATTTTCCGATGTATCTCATACTGAAACAGCATTGCCCTTTTAAATTCAGTTGCGTTTTAATGAAATCAACCTTCCCTTTATTTTTATATTTCCTGGCTTAAAACTATAGTACAGCAAATACATGTAAGTAAATGTTTGCAACTTTATGTACCAGCAGAATCAGAAATTGTATTAGGTGATTAAGATTTGAGCCTGTGCGTGAGAAAACCAACAATTTGGGTTCTGACCAGGTCCATCACAAACCGGCCTGTACAGTCACAGAAGATGGTAAGAGGCTGGAAATTTTGGATTTAGAAAGTGGAGGAATTGTACTATCCGTGTAGCGAAAAACAAATGCGTGATCAGCTTCGCAGTTACTGCGAAGCTGATCTGCGCCTTTGTGTTCGCCTATGCAGATTGTTGGTTTTCCCACGCGGTGGCTCATTTTTTTTCATTTACAGGCAATCTGAATGCACTAAATAGTATAATGGATAAACTAACCATTTTCTTCGATCTCATTTATTCTGCTGGAACTTTTATGACAACATTGCACTGGGTTGATTAACAATTCTGTCTGCCATGGGTCACTATCGTTGTCATGGCAACTATCGCCATTCCAACTCAAAGACCTTATCACCGGTTCTTTTATGTCCAATCGGAGCCCATCCTGTCCCGACTCACTCAATGCTCGTTTATAGTCTACAGTACTCGAGTTCCGACAATATTGCACAGAATGACTGGATTTCACAGACAGTTCTCGCCCATGACTACATGGCACATTATAACTTTGAGACGACCCCTGATCACATTGCACACAGAAGTTTGATGTTGAGATTATCCCCGGTAATTTGTTCTCATTCTCATTATCGGAGGGTACATAAAGGAGAGCCTCCAAGACTAGATCTAGAAATGTGTGGAGAGCCCTGAAAAAAAAAAAGACGAAACTTGTTATAATTTTGAGACAATCTTCAGTAGTTATCCCTGGTAATTTGTTCTCATTCTTGTTATCATATGGCCTCTAAGACTAGATCTAGAAATGTGTGAATAGCCCTAGAAAAAAAAATTATTAGAATTACATGTACTTTTAAAATTTTAGACCACACAACTTTTAAACTTTTCTAAAAATCTAAGTTTACGCTTTCATGATTGGGTGAACTTCCAAATGAGTGGTTTCTTTGTTTTGTGGTTTAACATTCCTGTCAACAATGTTTCAGTCATTAGGACAGAGCCAGCATTTTTTTCGGAGGCGTTGACCAGTTATGTGACTTTCCCAAGGATAAAACTTGCCTCCAGTGGAGACTGAACCCCAGACCTCTCGATCCAGAGTCTAATGCTCTATGCCCAGCTAATAGCTACCAGCTAAACATTCCATTAAGAAAACTTGTCCATGCAACATAGAGATTATTTTTTCAACTGTAAAAATTGAATTTCATCAGAAAAAGTTTGATATTTTTTATATTTTTTGCTCAAAACATAGATTGTGGGTACACGTTAATCCAAGGCCGTTCTAACATGCACCCACAATCTAGGTTTTGGGCAAAGACAAGAAAAATATAAAAAAAAATTCCAACTTTAAAAATCTCTTTATATTGCATGGGCAAGTTTTCATAATGCTTCCCAAACTCCCACTGATGAAGACAAGAAAGAGAACAGTGAAGGCACAAATTAGGATCTTCTCTGTTTGTCAATGTCTAACTGTTAAACAATGAGGAAAATCTCTGTAAGAAATCAATACTGTTTACAGCTTTTACAATATCCATTATGTATGACAATTGAGCCACCTTGTGGGAAAACCAACAATCTGCAAAGGCGAAAACAAAGACGCAGATCAGCTTCGCGGTAACCGCGAAGCTGATCAGCACCTTTGTTTTCGCTACTCGGATAGTACAATTCCTCCTCTCCTTAACTACAAAATTTCAAGCTTCTAGCTCTTTTTTGTGACTGTACAGGACGGTTTGTGTCGGACCTGTTCGGAAACCACATTGTTGGTTTTCCCACGAGGCGGCTCAATTGTCTTGTCATGAAGCTGCCAACGTGATGCAGCTCATTTGTCAACAACCTTTAAACCTTTCAAGCAAAGTTGCACATTTCTATAACAACAACTCATTAAGAAAGCACTTTTATATTTGAGCCGCCTCGTGGGAAAACCAACAATGTGGTTTCCGAACAGGTCTGACACAAACCGGCCTGTACAGCTATAGAAGCAGGCTAGAAGCTTGAAATTTTGGAGTTAGGTAGAGGAGGAACTGTACTATCCGAGAAGCGAAAACAAAGGCGCTGATCAGCTTCGCGGTTACCGCGAAGCTGATCTGCGCCTTTGTTTTCGCCTATGCAGATTGCTGGTTTTCCCATGGGGCGGCTCATATTTTTCTTTCATCTCTGAGATTTTTCTCCTGTTTAGATTCCATTTGACATGTCTGAGGGCTGGAAATATGAAAAGCAGCATGTAACTGCTTCCAAACTATGATATCATTCATTATTTTCAATCTACGCACCTGATCCCAAAAAGTAAAATACTCAAGTATGAAAAAGACAATGGACATGTTCTCTCACTAATGTGTGTTTTAAACATGTGAACTGGATCCTTTACTAAGAATTAATTCTAACACACCTCACCTATATAGCCAATGGTTAAAAAACGTGTTATATTGTGCAACAAGTTCACGTTACTCTGCACCGTTTTGACGCCATTTTCATTAAATAATGACGTCAGCTATCCCATGAGTCACGTTACCTTGACGTTAGACAGTGTAACATCATTTCAACGCATTAAAAACGTAATAAACATGTTAAACTTTGCGATACAGTCAAACGGCTGGCGGGATTTCTTCAGTACAATGGATGATGGTGGAAAGGTTAAAGAAACTGAAGGTTCAAAATGATTTTACTTTGTTTATTGTGTGTTAGAATCGAAATAGTTCAGCTCTAGTGCATGAATTGTTGAATAATAATTCACTGTTTGTCCATCAGATGTACGCAGATAAATAACTTGCACTTGGCGCTCGTGATTTGATCTGCTTTACAACTAACCTCCAAACAGTGAATTATTACTAAATAATTCACAGCTAGAGCTGATATATTTCTTAAGTAACCAAAGAACTTCACTCAGGTTCTCCTTTGTCTTAGGAACATGTTGATCTTGAACTAAACCTATCTCTCCCAAAACTTAAGACCTAATAATGCACCAGGTCTGTACATGAGAAAACCAACCAGAGGACCAATGGTCCTGTAAACGCTCACCTGAGTCTGCTGCATATACCAATAAACATGTTTGAATATTATGGTATTTAACCCCAGTGCAGGGGCAGATGAAGCCCTTGGGCCATTTTCTTTTTTCAGAATAATCAATATTCTGTCCATTTGCCAATTTCTTGCTGGCTTTTCCCTTCAAATGACATTTTAACAGTTTTTCCCATTCAAATGCATGGGCAACCCATGTTGACCTTGCCATAAACTTGGTCAAGGTCATCACAGGGTCATGATTTATATATACATTGTAGTACTATAGCCATGGATGCTTCACGCCAAGTTTCATTAAAGTCAATCTATTGGTTTCAGAGAAGAAGATATTTGAAGGGTTTTTACCATATATGGGCATGGCGGCCATCTTGGTCATGTGACCTAGATTATTTTTTTTTTATTTTTTTTTTTTTTTTTTTTTTTTTTTTTTTTATGTCTCGAAGCATTTTATCAATATTTATTTCTTTATAAGCTGTCTGCTGCAAAATCCGGCAATGGTAGTCTGTGTAGATATGATTTAACTCCACTCGCTGATAGGATTGGTCCTTGGAATATGCACGGTGCGAATGTGACCTAGATTATTAATATATATGTAGGACTCACAACTAGGGTGAGTCCCACAACTAGGCGGATTCCCACAAATGGGCCGATCCCTCAAATGGGCCGAAAAATCTGACGTCATCCCACAAACGGGCCGATTTTTCTGACGTCACGTTACACCAAACAAAGTTTACGTCGCCGTAATTGCATTATAGCAACACCAACGGAGGTCTATGGGAGCTGTGTTCCGTGATCATTCAACAGCCTCTAACCTAATATGAGCATGTTTGTGCTTTTATGATGCTTCGCAGTAATGCGTCCATCATACAGTGAATTTGACAGGGCTTTGCATGCAAGTTTAACATCGTAAATGAGCCTAAAATATTCAAGTTTATGTTAGATTCCATATTTGAGTCTAAATATTAAATCAGTTGTAATGTTTGCAAAATTGTGGAAAATATTCAACCTCGCCGCACATGCAAATTGGAATATATGCGTCGGTTTGTGGTGGCGTACCCAGAGTATGGTTGCATTTTGATTTTATCTTCGTCGTAATGACGCGGGGGAACGTGACGCTTAATATTGCAATCGGCCCATTTGTGAGAATGACGTTACAAAGTCGGCCTACTTGTGGGGGAAAATCGGCCGGTTTGTGGGATTCCGAGATGAAATCGGCCTAGTTGTGAGAATCGGCCCAGTTGTGGGAATCGGCCTATTTGGGGGAACCGGCCTAGTTGTGAGTCTTACATATACATTGGTTCCCCCATCCTATAGATGCTTCACATAAAATTTGGCTTCAATTGGCCAAGTGGTTTTAGAGGAGAAGATGTTTGAATATTATGGTAATATACATGTATATTGCCTCCGGGTGTGGGCATATGAGCCCTTAGGTCCATTTTTTTTCAGAATCATTAATATTTAGTCCTACTACCCATTTCCTGCAAGATTTTCACCTCAAATGACTTTTTAAAAGTTTTCCCAATTCCAATGCATTGGCGACCTATGTTGACCTTGTCTTAAAATAGGTCAAGGTCACCACAGGGTCATAATTTATATACACATTGTAGTACTTCAGCCATTGGTGCTTCATGCCAAGTTTCTTTGAAATCGGTCCACCAGATTCGGAGAAGAAGATTTTTGAAGGGTTTTTACCTTATATGGGCATGGCATCCATCTTGGTCCTGTGAACTAGATAATTTATATATACATTAATTTCCCCATTCCATAGATGCTTCACATAAAATTTGGCTTTGATTCGCCAAGCGGTTTCAGAGGAGAAGATGTTTGAATATTATGGTAATATACATGTATATTGCCCCGGGGTGGGGGCACATGAGCCCCTGGGGTCCATTTTTTTTCAGAATCATTAATATTCAGTCCTACTGCCCATTTCCTGCAAGACTTTCACTTTAAATGACATTTTAAAAGTTTTCCCTATTCAAATGCATTGGCGACCTATGTTGACCTTGCCGTAAAAAAAGGTCAAGGTCATCACAGGGTCATGATTTATATACACATTGTAGTACTTGAGCCATTGATGCTTCATGCCAAGTTTCTTTGAAATCGATCCACCGGTTCTGGAGAAGAAGATTTTTGAAGGGTTTTTACCATATATGGGCATTGCGGCCAACTTGGTCATGTGACCTGGATTATTTATATACACATTGATTACCCCTTCCTATTGATGCTTCACATAAAATTTGGCTTTGATTGGCCAAGCGGTTTCAGAGGAGATGATGTTTGAATATTATGGTAATATACATGTATATTGCCCCGGGGTGGGGGCATATGAGCCCCTGGGGTCCATTTTTTTCAGAATCATTAATATTCAGTCCTGCTGCCCATTTCCTGCAAGACTTTCACTTTAAATGACATTTTAAAAGTTTTCCCCATTCAAATGCATTGGCGACCTATGTTGACCTTGCCGTAAAATAGGTCAAGGTCATCACAGGGTCATGATTTATATACACATTGTAGTGCTTGAGGCATCAATGCTTCATGCCAAGTTTCTTTGAAATCAGTCCACCGGTTCTGGAGAAGAAGATTTTTGAAGGGTTTTTACCATATATGGGCATGGCGGCCATCTTGGTCATGTGACCTGGATTTCTTATATACACATTGGTTCCCCCTTCCTATAGATGCTTCATATAAAATTTGGCTTTGGTTGGACAAGCGGTTTCAGAGAAGAAGATCTTTGAAATTGTGGACGGACGGACGGACGACGGACGGACGACGGACGGACGCCGGATCATGGCCATCCTATAAGCTCACCTTGCGAGCCTAACGGCTCAGGTGAGCTAACAATTTGGGGTTCTGACCAAGTCCGACACAAACCAGGCTGTACAGTCACAGAAGCAGGCAAGAAGCTTGAAATTTCGGATTTAAGAAGAAGAGAGATTGTATTATCCTTGTAGCCAAAACAAAGGCGATGATCAGCTGTGCAGTTACTGCACAGCTGATCTGTGCCTTTGGTTTCGCCTATGCAGATTGTTGGTTTTCTGATCCACTGGCTCCTATAATAGTATTTAGTAATCATAATTATCTCCCTTTGACTTACTGTTGTCTCCAGAGACCGTTACTGAGACCGTTGGGCCAGTTACCAAAGAACTGTTCAAACACCTCACACAGATCCTCCTTGTTCCAGGCACCATGAATCTCTTCCCCATTCTGAAAGTGACAAAATAACATAAAATACACTTAGCGTACATTCTAAAACTTTTAACTTTTTTCAAATTTTGGTAAACAGAATAGACCCATGCATGGGTATGTGCGTGCATGAAATGATATCATATGGGTATTTAGTCAATCACAAATTAACCATATCATGGGAAACCAATAATGTGCTTTTTTAACAGGACCGACACAAACCAAGATGTACAAGCACAGATGATGACCAGAGGCTGGAAATTTTGGATTTAGAAAATAGAGGGATTGTACTATCTGTGTAGCGAAAACAAAGGCGCTGATCAGCTTTTCAATTACTGCCAAGCTGATCTGCGTCTTTGTTTTCGCATATGCAGATTGTTGTTTTCCTCATGAATGATGTGGCTTAATTATTTATATGTACTGCATTTGCTATGTGGTGGCCGCAATAAAGGCAGATCTATAAGGCAATATTGGGTCATATCAGATTACCTCCCTTTGACCAATAAAAGTTTCAATCTCTACCTACCTGACAAATTCTGAGATTGTTCTGTGGGGTTTCTGCCAGAGCTAAGAGGGCCTGCTTCATTCTACTTCTCTCTCTGAAATAACAACAGATCGAAATTATTCTATCATGCCCTAATTCAACAATTTTTACCATCCAATAGAGATCTGATGTCTTTTTTCCTGCATCTTTAACCCATATTTGACGAATGGATTCTCCCATCATTATCAATTGGAAGGGTCCACTCAATTTTAGGGGTGTTAGGAGGGATTTTTATTTTTTATCACATTTTTCCATGAAATTTCTCTGTGCAAACAGAATAGCCCCAGATGGGACGCCGCAGAATGCGGCGTCACATCTGGGGCTATTCTGTTTGCCTATGTCCCACAAAAAGGACGCCAGGTGTAAATGAGTTAAGGATTTCCAACCCCGTCACAAAGAAGACAGGGACTTAAATACTGGGAATGGTTTATTTCAATGTCCCAGTCATCATTCTTTCAGTCATGGCACTAGACAGTTAGTTTTTGGATGTTAACAAGTATTTTTGGGAGTTAATGTGCCCTTACTCAAGGACAAAATCCTGCAGATGGGTTCCAAATCCAGGACCACTTGATTCTGTGTCTAATGCTCTAACCACTAGTCAACTATATTCATTATGAAAACATGCCCATGTAATGTACAGATCTTCAGTTGTAAAAATTGAAAAATTCTCCGTAGAAAAATTTTGATATTTTTCTTATTTTTGCTCAAAACAGATTGTGGGTACACGTTAGAACCGCCTTGGCGAGGTGGTTCTAACAAGTACCCACAATCTATGTTTTGGATAAAAAATAAGAAAAATAGGAATATATTAACCCTGTTAACACCAGTTTTACTATATAAAAGTGGGGTTTAACGGGGTACACATTTCACGGACATGTTTTCCTGATTGACCCGGTCGGCAAGCTACTCTTTCGTTAGAAAAAATCAATATTGGTTACCGGAACTGCACCTTTCCCGCCTCTTCGCTCATTCGGTCGAGGGTATAACTTGGTCAATATCGCTGTAGTTTAATCATTTTCAGACGCTTATAAAATCATAATTTGTCAGAATAATAACGGGGTTCATACCTTGAATTGAATAAATAATGAAGATCTAAAAAGACATGCAAAGCTTTTATTAATATCTTTATTTTGTTTTCATATTTTCTGATTTTAATTCAGTAAGGTTACAGCGATAAAAACCGAGGAATTCACCTCGTACGAATGACCTATGATGTCACGCTGATTGTATCAATGTTGAATGGGATGGACCATTGTCTACTCATGGAGTGTGAGTTTAAAATGCTGTCTACAAAAGGTAAGTACAGTTAAGTATACAAATAGATACTGTTTGCTGGAAACTTTGACCAAATGTGTAACTTTTGAGCTAAGCCATTTCAATGTTTCAATATTTGTGATTTTAGTAAGTTACATGTAAATCCTTGTGATAACACCATAAACTCACTAATTAAGGCCTGTGTATACATAAAGCTTAATATGGCTTCAAGAATTAAGGTTCATAAACCAGTTTAAAGAAAACTGTTCAAAGGTATCCTGTTTTCACAAGATTTACAAAGGTGCCATGTTGATATTATAACTTAATCAAATGTATACTCAATGGCATTCTTGTAACAACAAGACTATCAAAACATTCGAAAAAACCTGTTTTGGGCAATTATGAGACGCATCGCGAGAAAACCGGTCTTCGGTGTTTCCGACCAAGTCCGACACAAACCGGTCTGTACAGTCAATCGAAATAGCTAGAATCTTGAATTTTTGGGTATAAGTAGAAGAGGAATTGTACTATCTGTGTAGCGAAAGCAAAGGCGCGCAGATCAGCTTCACAGTTGTGCCTTTGTTATCGCACATGCAAAGATCCAGTTTTCTCATGGCGCGGCTCATATATCCTTGTTTAATTTGGTATAGCTGGAAATTCAGATTTTCCTGGGGTCAGGATTTTGACACAAGTTTTGGTTAATTTTTTATCTCATTATACAAACTGACAATAAATAAACAATACAAACAGAACAAACCCATCTACAGGCAATCTACTTTAACAATACTCTATTTGCCAACTACTTAGCCAAACATGACATCAAAGAATTAAACCCCAAACTGTCAAAGATTAGCTTCTTTAGGGCTCTTTAAATGGGTCAGTTTGGACAAAGTAAAATGTTAACATTACATCATAGCCTGCCATTAACAACTTTCAGACTGAATTAACAGTTTCAGACAAAGAGCTCTCCCAAGGACTTGTCAACAGGAGTGCTATAATGTAATAAATGAGCCTGTGCTTGAGAATACTGGTTTTCGGGGTTTACGACCTGGCCGACACAAACTGGCCTGTACAGTCACAAAAGCAGGCTAGAAGCTTGAAATTTCTACTTTAAGGAGAAGAGGGATCGTACTATCCGTGAAGCGAAAACAAAGGCGCTGATCAGCTGTGCAGTTTCTGCACAGCTGATTTGCGCCTTTGTTTTCGCAAAGGCACAAAATCCGGTTCTCTCATGACGCGGCTCAAATGATGGAAATACAATCCTCTAGGAGGGTTGTCAAGCACAATATAACACTTTTCAGACAGACCTGTCATGATAACACAAAAGCAATGCCATTACCATAGCAATTTTCACAGTAATTGAAGGAAAACAAAATGACCATGTCACCTCATGAGAAAGCGATTTGATGAAAATGACATTGTATACTTGCAATTGCCACTTGCAGCAATCAAGTCTCATTCACACCAGTACTTATTTTGGTACAGTGATACATGTAAAGAGTGCAAATCCAAACAAGACCTAGTGGTGGATTTAGTGGGGGTTCGGGGGATTCACTCGAACCTCCCTCTGTGACCAAATTATTTCATTTTCTTAGGGAAATTTGAGAAAATATTGGTAAAAGTATGAAAATGAACCCCCCTAAATAGGTTTGAACCCCCTCTCCAGAAATCGTGGATCCACCCCTGAGACCATTGCTTATGCTGCCTCGTTAACCTGAGGGGGTTCATTCCCGGGTGTTTCTGTAGTCCTTCAGCCAATAAAGACTCAAACCAAAGTTCTGTCTCCATATGTCCTTAAATAGCTGTTGAGTGGGATGTAAAACACAAAATCAGCCATGTAGGGAGTGCAAAACCACACAGCACCTTTGTGTAGGCGGCATAACTATATTGTAGTATATACGATCTATCTACAGGTACTTCCTAAATCCAGAAATTTGGCAAGCCTCTCCCCATCAACACTGACAAAATGCATCAAACTTGGTCAGAAACTTCAGAAACAGAAACTTTATACGGATCACAGGTTCTCAGTTTAACATCTCAGATTAACATCAGTTTACCATGGTTACAGTTTCAACAGCAGCTGTATTAGAATTAAAATCTATTGATCAGAATTGTTAATTAACACTAAATACAGTATTCTGAAATGTTATATGAACAATAAGAATATCATTATTTCTGTAATTCATCAATGCACCCATAATGATCTCTCCATGGACGAAATTCTTCTTTTTCACTTACTTGCCCACATTTAATGTTGACCCTCAATTTTACAATAAGAACCCTTAATTTTACTATAAGAGATCTAAGATTGTAGGACCAATCTAAAAGTAGCATTTCTACTGAGGTTTCCATGTAGTGAAGACAAGCCATGATAGGCCCACTTCAGTCCTGAAACCAATCCTGAGATCAACACCCATATCCAACATACATTGTTTGTCATAAAAGAAATCTATGACTATTGACTGTTCTTCCTCTTCAGCTGATTGAAGAAGAGATGCTGGGTTGAGCAAGAGCAATTGAGCATTTATTGCTCAGGAATGTGCACTAGGTACTAGTAAACTACCTCTATGAGGAGTGTACAGAAATTTCATGGTTAAAGTAACTGACAGTCTGGACACAACATTTACCATAACTGAGAGGCAGTATATCAGAATCTTGCAGAAAAATTCAATTATCGCTATACGTGTTGTCTAAAAGCAGTCTAAAAGCCTTAAGGAATTTGTTAGTCATGCTATGCTGCTATGCACGTAGGTGGAATTATTTCTATCAGATTTCTCTCCCAAACTGAGACACTAAATTGCCAACAATCTCCAAAGCCTTGTGGAGAAAACAAAAAGCGAAATCGATTCTCGAGGATTGTCAACTTAATTGTCAGCAGTAGAAACATGTGATTCTAATCCTGGAATTCCATCACTCTTACATAAGCCGCGTCATGATATAACCAGATTTTTGCCTATGCGAAAACAAAGGGGCAGATCAGCTGTGCAGTAACTGCACAGCTGATCAGCGCCTTTGTTTTCGCTACACAGTGTAATCCCTCTTCTTCTTAAATACCAAATTTCAAGCGTCTAGCCGGCTTCTGTGACTGCACAGGCTGATTTGTGTCGGACCTGGTCGGAAACCCAGAATCCTGTTTTTTCTTACTTCGTGGTTCATTACATGTACATATTTCAATATTGGTGTACTTTTGAGTGTTGTCAGTATCATTTGCTTCTTCTTTTAACTAAATTATACATCTTACCTTTGTTAGACGCTAATGACCCATTAGGGTTGACGCGTCGTTAAATATCAATCAATTGTCAGAGATATTAAATTGCCTTTAGTGATTCCAAAATAGCATTCAAGCATGAGTACTGACTCAAAGTGTGTCATTGTCATTTTGATAGCTGTTTGACAGCTGAATTTGAAAAAGAGTTACTTCCCTTACACCACAAATTTTCACACTTGTTTTTTGATTTGTGGTTTAACATGACATTTAACACTTTTTCACTCATGTTGGGAAAGAGTCACAGCTCAATAGGTGTTCACCAGTATTATGGGGAGTTGATTTGCCATGTTGAGCCTCAAGGACACAAGCAGCACCAGATAGGTTTGAACCCCTGACCTCTCAATCCAGAGTCAGATACACTTACCTGCACTCTCGTCCTCACTCACAGGTACGACTTGAAGACTGGCATATACATGTAGGTTGTATAACCATGCCACAGAAGATAGTTTAGCACGATATATTGCAATGGGAAGTGAATTTGTTTGTTTGTTTGTTTGTTTGTTTGTTTGTTTGTTTGTATTGAGGTTTCACATCCCACTGCCCAGTCAACAATTTTTCAGATGTAGTGACGAGACATCGCTTCTTGGGTATTATAAACCAGTACAATGGGGAGTTAATGTACACAACACGGTGCCACCAGTGGGTATCAACCCCAAGAACTCTCGATTTTGAGTATGATACTCTACCACTACGCACTGCGTTTCCCATTGAAAAGTAGAGGCTACATTATACATGTGTACATATACAACGCTTTAATAGCCTTGTTTTGTTTATTTCTTTCCTGGGTCCTGGTTGATTGAACCTCTCGGGCAACAATTTATCAGTCAGGATAGGATAGAACCAAAAATAGTTGTTATTGTTTTTTTGTTGTTGTTTCTTTTACATCCCAGTCCCAGTCAATTTTTCAGATGTCGTGACGAACCAACGCTTCCTGGGTATTATAAACCAGTACTTGGGGAGTTAATGTACCTTGCTCAAGGACACATATGTCTTTGAGAGACCTGTACAATAGAAGCTATAATGAGCAGCCTGGCTGTGAGCGCTAATGGAAGGTTTTCTCAATATGAGCCTTGATGAGAGAAAACCATCTGTACAGTCACAGAAGCAGGCTAGAAGCTTGAAATTTTGGATTTAAGAAGAAGAGAAATTGTTTTATCTGTGTAGCGAAAACAAAGGCGCTGATCAGCTGTGCAGTAACTGCACAGCCGATCTGCGCCTTTGTTTTCGCATAGGCAATAATCCGGTAAAGTGGGTTGAAGGTTCTACTACTTATGTTTTCTAACTTCGCAATAATAGTGTCACCACTCAAGGCACAGCCTGTCACAAATTAGTTTCATTTTCTCCATTTAATAAGGAAATTTTGTCCTATTTTGTCTTCCTCAAGGTGATCTTAAGCCCGATTTAGACTTTGTGGCTGTTAATTATTTAGCTTGCCAGACCTCAAGAACCTACTACATCTTTAACCGCAACATAATTGCTGGCCTTGTGACGGGAAAAGCAGCTTTTTGATATGTAAATGTAAAACATTTCCTTCAATTTTCAATTCCATGGTTTCCAAGGGATACAGCCAAGTTTGCATTGAGTATACTTGGAAATGCTGATTATTCAGGACATACCAAAGTACTTTGTACTTGCATGGTCTACCATATATATTTTGGGGTTCGTTTTTTGGTAGATTTATTAATTTTGATTAATGATTAAACAAGTTTTAATTCTGTGACTGTGAGTACATGTATAATTAAACCCAGTATGAATACACAACTCATACAGCCCTTCTAGCAACAGTTTGTTCAAGGTTCAAGGTCTTGCCTTTTGTTTTATAAGGCTATGACAGACTATTTGAAACCACATGTATACTACAGTAGTCTATATGTAAACTACGGTAAGCTATATATAGCAGTAACATGGGACTTTTCATTTTATTTTTTTTCTGTGTATTTGGAATACCAAATACATAACTTACACAGATTAATTTAACTGTTACGACAGTTTCCTTATTTTGACGTAACCTACAAAACCATACTATGATAGTAAAAGTTCATCGACTTATTATGACGATACATATTCTCGAAATATCTAAACTAGATCTATACTCATCAAAAGAAGTTTTGCACCATTTAGATTTTTTCATATTTTTAAATGACATTTTAACTAACGAATTTATAACCTAGCTTTTTGAATTTGCACAGTCTGAAAGAGTTTGATAATGTGTTTGATAAGACCAAAATCGTTGCGGAAACAATTTTAGGAAAAATTGAAAATTCCCATTTTCTGTAAATGCTGAAAAATGGAAAATCGAAAAAATTCCACAAAAGATGCCACAGCATTAAGAACACATTTTTGTTTCCAAATTTACACACAAGAGCTCCAAAGCTAATGATTAAGCCTAAAAACAATTTTAACAATCTCAAAATTTTTGTAAAAATTTATTTTTTGATAAAATTGCAGTTTTTGAGAAAAAAATGATAAATATTGGAAAAAATGAGTAAAATCAAAATTCATTTCAATTTTGGATCATTATTAGATGTTTTGACACCAAAACCTGCTGCCTGTGTTCTTTCTGTGAAAGGCAATCTCATGTCAAAGATGCTGCATGAGTACTTTTTTGTTATGCAGCTTTTTAAAAATTCTGAATTTGGATGGATTGAAAACCAGTACCTCCAGTTAAACATTAATGGGTGCTGCATGCTGTGTTTGAAAGAAAAACAACCTATTTTATTGGAAAGATTAGTTACTAAGCATTATATATCTTACAATTTAAACAAAATCTCAAAAATCGTTACTTTTGGTCAAAAAAGTGTTTTTGTCCAAAAAATTCAATTTTTAGTTTTTTGCCATAAATGATTGCTTTCAGTATCTCGAATGAGGATGTGAAACGAATTCGGGTTTGGAAGCCCAGAAATAAAGATGTGGGCTTTTTACTGCATCCCAAATTTGGGTGTTTTCAAAAACATGCATTTCTGCACATTTTTATTTAATCTTTTTAAGAAAAAATATTGACTTGTTATTCAGGAAGTCCAGAACTTTAAGATGGTATTAAGTTTTAAAAGTTTATTTGAAAAATATCTATACTAGACATTATTTTAAAATGAGAAAAATATTAACTGGTGCAAAACTTCTTTTGATGAGTATATAAACGAACATGACCAGATGAAGCATAATCATCATTTAATAAGATATGCTGACAGGACAGTGAAAGAAGCTTGTGCAATTTAAAATTTATTTCTAGAAAATTCTTAAGATTCTGTGTCACTTAAATCCTCCATAATGAGAAAGACCATCTTTATTTCTTGAATTTAGTTGTTCAGGTGTGTTGATGAGTTCTTATATGGGCCAGGTGACTAGGCCATTAGAGCAATCAGTATCGAAGAATCTGGTATAACGGCCCTTTGACTTTGGCTTCTTTGTGCTTTCTCTATCTTTTTCTTTGAAATGAATTGTGCCTAGCTTTGTTGATGAACCATCAGGTAAACATGTCCGTGACATGTATACCCTCTTAAACCCCACTTTTATATAGAAAAACTGGGGGATGCAGGGGTATACCTATTTTTCTTATTTTTACTCCAAAACATAGATTGTGGGTACTCGTTAGAATCGCCGCGGTGAGGCGGTTCTAACATGTATCCACAATCTATGTTTTGAGCAAAACTAAGAAAAATATAAAAAAAAAAAAATCTGCTGAAAATTTCCATTTTTACAACCCCCCAAAAATTCTGTATATTGCATGGGTATGTTTTCTTTAAACAATCCTGTCCATTGGTACATGTATGTTGAAATCATTCAGTAAGTTTGTAGTGATCTTTTATTTTTCAATTTTCCTGAAGGGCAAAACACTTTTTATCAGCTAGGGCTGAAGACTGTAAGTTTTTATTGTGAAAACTAGTTCAAGGTGTGTGCTAGAGAAATTTTTTGCTTGTCAATATTTTCCCTAAAACAAGTATTTTTACATGTAATTCAATCGTAACTTCCTTAATCACTAGACATTAATTTCCTTATATGACCTTTACATGAGCCGCATCGTGACAAAACCAGATTTTTGCCTATGCGAAAACAAAGGCGCAGATCAGCTTCGCGGTAACCGCGAAGCTGATCAGCGCCTTTGTTTTCGCTACTCGGATAGTACAATTCCTCTTCTACTTAAATCCGAAATTTCAAGCTTCTAGCTCTTTTCTGAGCTTGTACAGGCCGGTTTGTGTCGGACCTGGTCGGAAACCCCGAAGACCGGTTTTCTCCCGTCGCGGCTCAGTCATAATGACAGCTTAATTCCTAGCTTTGTTATCAGGATAGAACATCCGTGACACGCAAGCATTTACATCCGAGCAATTAACGAAAGAACAGCTCTTGTTCATTACTGGCCAAATCTGATGTACGGCAAATCAGGCTGAACATCCGTAAATTGTGATGCAGAGGGATTGTGGTATCTATGGAGTGACAATGAGCCACAACGCGAGAAAACCTGTCTTCTGGGTTTCTGACCATGTCTTACACACCACTGACCTTTACTGTCACCGAAGCAGGCTAGAAGCTTGAAATTTCAGATTTTAGAATAAGAGAGAGAAATTGTACTATCCGTGTACGAAAACAAAGGCGCTGATCAGCTTCGCAGTTACTGCGAAGCTGATCTGCGCCTTTGTTTTCGCATAGGCAAAAATCTGGTTTTCTCACAATGCGGCTCCAATGGTGCTGTTCCATTGAGCAATACTCATCAGATGATGTATGCCTTTGTTTTACTACATCCGAAACAACATTAAAATGTTTTCTTTCGACGCATGTCATATGAACATCAGGAGGTTCGTAAATGCAGCGATTACCAGATTTTAGTGTCAGCATCAGCTATTACCGAACCAAATAAAGAATAAAGCTTTGGGTGTGTGCGAGCTCAGACATCACGAAAAGGAAATTTACCAAACATTTTGAGAATTGAGTAAGAGCATCCATCAGACCCTACTGCAATCAGACCAACATAAGCATCCAAAAATTTCTGCCTGGTGTGCAAATATTTAGAAATTATGGCTATACAAAGTAGTACATGCATGTGCTTTCAAGTTAATTTGCTAAGTACAGGTACTCAGACACTTCTGAAGACATAAAAGACTAAATGCTCGAGAACATGTTGACTGCATCCACCGGAACCTGAAAAGCTAACATAATATTTTACTTGAATATTAAATAGATTGGCACATGTCATGTAGTGTGATGTATTCAAATAAAAAAACAATGTTCATGCTTTCCATCACTATAAATATAATATTCCTGTCATGGATACATGTAGTACTGTTATTTCTTTGCTTTATTGCAATCTTTTTTTTTTTTTTATAAACAACTATTAAATGAGCAGCCCCATGGGAAAACCAACAATCTGCATAGGCGAAAACAAAGGCGCAGATCTATCCGCGAAGCTGATCAGCGCCTTTGTTTCGCTACTCGGATAGTACAATTCCTCCTCTACTTAACTCCAAAATTTCAAGCTTCTAGCCTACTTCTGTAGCTGTACAGGCTGGTTTGTGACAGACCTGTTCAGAAACCACATTGTTGGTTTTCCCACGAGGTGGCTCAAATGTCATGTAATGGGACAGTCTGTAATACCCACATGCACATTCTCCTGTCACAACCCAAAAGCAGTTTACAGGTAGAAAGAGTGAATTCTTTAGCAAGTAACTGACATGTGAGTATTCAGTTGAATGGCCCTAGAAACATTTTCTTGGTTTGTTTGTTTGTGTTGAGGCTTAACGTCCCAGTCAACAATTTTTCAGTCATGTTTGGATGGAGCTAACGCTTCCTGGGTTTAACCAGTACTGAGCTAGGGTGTTTTGTGTCTTGCTCAAGGACACAACACGGTGATACATGTGGGGATCGAACCCAGGACCCCGACACTCTACCAATACACTACCGCGCTCCCGCAACAACATTTTCTTGACTAATTTATCTTCATGAAAGGCCGAGTCTGACATGGGGTTGACAAAAATGTACCCAAGTATAAAGGTACCGTATGTTTTCTTTTACTTTGGGTGGATATACCACCAACTTCTGTATTATATTAGGGAAGAACTGATATTAAATCTGGATCAATATCATCACCAACACAATCATTATCCTTCTTTCCTTAATCAGCAGGATGCGCAGTTGTCATTTCTGCAGATCTAGTTAACAACCGCCTACAATATTGAACAAGGATGAATTGAGCCGCGACGAAAGAAAACCAGTCTTCGGGGTTTCCGACCAAGTCCAACACAAGTCTGTACAGTCTCAGAAAAAGGCTAGAAGCTTGAAATTTCGGATTTAGGAAGAAGATGAATTGTACTATCCATGAAGCAAAAACAAAGGCGCTGATCAGCTGTGCAGTTACTGCACAGCTGATCTGCGTCTTTGTGTTCGCATAGGCAAAAATCCGAATTTCTCATGACGCGGCTAAATTGGAACTAGGCAACTCATTGATTGCCGATCAATAATGCGTGATTCAGTGGCACTGATTCAATCCCAACTTGAAAACAGATCATAATAAACAGCATCAGCTGATAAATAGAACAGCGATGATACGATATATTCTTTTCATCGTAAAAGTGCATAAATATTATGCATACTGTGCAAGCTTTTAATACAAAACTTCAATACCAACCAAGCGAAAAATCATGCACATTTCTATATAAGCTTTACCATTAATATCCTAAAGTACAAAATCGAGTTCAAGCCGAGAAGACGAAACAAAAAATTACATAACGTGCGCCCAATAGTGACTCTGACCAATCTGGGCATCCCTTTCTGCTGATCTCTCAGATTAGACCCACCGTTTTTTATATGAATGCCTTGCCAACACTGATCAGACTGTTCAACTGAATTGTGATTCATACTGGGTGCACTTGACGCCTGTTTATGTAATCATATATGACATATCAGTTATGATAAGTACAAATTTCTTTTTAAGGCAATTCACATGTAAGTAATTCAAGAGAAAAAAAAACAAAGGAGCCATTCAACCTACAGGATAGAGGACAAAGTCGACAGTCCTATCTCAAGATAAAATTTCCGTCAAAACATATTTTGATAAAGTACTACATTTCAGTAAGAAAGATAAGCAGTGAATAGAAACAGACACAATCAGAGGATACACTATGCTTCCAGCAACTTGTATTGTATAGATGGTTACTGCCAAAAAATTATTTTAGAACATCAGGTCGTATGTAAAAATTTACTTTAACTCATATAAGCCTGGCGTCCCTTTTGTGGGACATAGGCAAACAGTATAGCTCCAGATGTGACGCCGCAGAATGCGGTCCCATCTGGGGCTATTCTGTTTGCTTAGAGAATTTTCATCGAAAAATTGAATGAAATTTAAAAATCACTCCTTACGCCCCTAAAAATGAAAATGCACTGACCCAAATGATAATGATGGGAGAATCCATTCGTCAAATATGGGTTAAACAACATGAGCATGAACTTTCATAGAGTCAATGTATGATAATTGAGTTAACACTAGCTGTTATAACTGGGACATAAACAACAAATAAAACAAAACAAACAAATAAAACTAGTCAAATAATAGTATGAATGAAAATAATTATAGTGTGACCATGATGAGGTATATGTTTATTGTTTGGACAATAACCACCAAAAGGAATGTTGAATGAACAGGAAAACAGAAATTGCAAAATTCTAAAAGATTTCCCACATATCACAATGCAAAATATTTGTTTGTCTGCAAATAATGCCAGTAAATGCCTAACAATTAATTTTGATGACAATCACACTAATGACCTGATAAGATTTGTCAGATTGGGCAGATAACTCTGCAGAGTGTAATAACTCACAGATAAAATCTAGACATGAAAGGCTTTGACACAGGGGTACTTTGTGCCGGACTAATCTTCAAAGAGAGCCCCCCTGGACATGTAGGAACATAAAGGGTCTGGGAAAATATTATTATCATAATAACACTTCAAATTCAGACAGGTTGAAATTTAGTGTCTCTCCCATATTTTGCCACTTGTGAAAAGGAATTTTGTAAGAATGCAAATGGTTGCATTAAAGGTTATCATTTTATTACAATGTACAATGTACTTACAAAATGATTTGTATTTAATTTCTCATAAAAACAAATAATGTGAATGCATAATTTTATATAGAACTAAGATATCATTTTATATGTTGCAGAATAGACTGATAAAGGGACAGAAATCGATTCAGGCCAAAAAATAAGGAAAAAGAATGCATGAAATTTTAGTCCATTCTTGGAAGAACCCCAGAAACATATGAGCCGCATCGTGATAAAACCGGATTTTTGCCTATGCGAAAACAAAGCCGCAGATCAGCTTCGCGGTAACCGCGAAGCTGATCAGCGCCTTTGTTTTCGCTACACGGATAGTATATTTCCTCTTCTTCTTATATCCGAAATTTCGAGCTTCTAGCCTGCTTCTGTAACTGTACAGGCCGATTTATGTCGGACCTGGTCGGAAACCCCGAAGACCGGTTTTTCTCGCTTCGAGGCTCATATGAAAAAATGTATCAAAAGATAATTAAGTAAATTATAATTTAAGCCATCTGGCACCAGGCCGAACAAAATCATATGCACACACGCACATAGAATAAACTCAATACACAATGTAAACTGAGCCACCTCGTGGGAAAACCAACAATGTGGTTTCCGAACAGGCCTGCATGACACAAACCGGCCTGTACAAACACAGAAAATAGCTAGAAGCTTGAAATTTTGGAGTTAAGTACAGGAGGAATTGTACTATCCGAACAGCGAAAACAAAGGCGCTGATCAGCTTCGCGGTTACCGCGAAGCTGATCTGCGCCTTTGTTTTCGCCTATGCAGATTGTTGGTTTTCCCACGAGGCGGCTCAATTACAGGGTAATTCGAGACAATCCCGCCAACCATTTTTATCAAAGTTCAGGACTTTTGTGACAAATTTCATTCTTAAAATGGTAATTTAAACACGAAAAAGCTTTAGCCCACTTCCAAAATTGGCAACAATCTCCTTAAGTTAAGACTACAAAGCATTAATCACCGCTTTCGTACACTTTAAATGCGAACGAGTGTCTAATTTCGTCTAATTTGCAAACCGAATTTTCGCCAGCTGTCACATCTGATTTGCATACAGCCGCATATGAGCCGCCTCATGGGAAAACCAACAAACTGCATAGGCGAAAATAAAGACGCCGATCAGCTTCGAGGTCACCGCGAAGCTGATCGGCGCCTTTATTTTCGCTACACGGATAGTACACCTCCTCTTCTTCTTACATCCAAAATTTCAAGCTTCTGGCTCTTTTCTGTGACTGCATAGGTCGGTTTGTGTCAGAACTATTCGGAAACCACATTGTTGGTTTTCCCACGAGGCGGCTCATCTCATGCTTCTCTAACTGTAAACATAATCACTGGGGCCATAAAGCCACAGCATGGTAAAGCCTGCTAATTGCCTATGCGGAACACTTTTATTCTGTACATGGATTTATGTTGACTGCACTCGTTCACGCAATTATAAATTAGTCTATAATTCTACCATTTCTGAAATCCCACATTTCAAGCTTTTAATGCCATTTCACAGTTGCTTTAGTCAGCCTGCTTTGTGTGGGACCTTGGCGGACACCCTTGTGATATGGCTCGCCAAAGGTTGAAAGGGTACATGGTTTTACCATAATGTTTAAACAAAATCTCTGAGCATTCCCAGCATACCCAGATCAAGCTGCTCATTAGGATCATTCTTAAACTGAATGAGCAGCTCCCTGATATTAGAGTCTACAGACGTTATTCCATCTAGAATTCATGATTCTTTGTCTTTAAATGGTGGAATGACTAATTGCTTGCGGCCAAAATTTACCATATCTGTGGTACAGAGGGTCTGTCCAAAATGTCAACACTAAAATACCTTGAACCTGGACAAAGAGAGGGCCCATCAAGGGGCCAGGGTGTTTGTTTACATTTCCCATTTACAGTTAACCCTCTCAATACACAGGTAGTGACAGGAAAAATCCTTTGTGTGGAGTTCATACAGTAGTGCTGTCTCGCCTGACCTTTATGAAAACTTTCCCATGCAATACACAAGTTTTTTGAAGCTGTAAAAATTGAAAATTTTCAGTAGAAAAAAAAAACAAACGATTTTGTTTCTTATTTTTGTTCCAAAACATAGATTGTGTGTATACGTTCGAAGGCGAGGCGGTTCAAACATAGACATTGTCGCCAAGGCGGTCAAAACATAGATTGTGGGTACACGAGTACCCGGAGCAAAAATAATAAAAATATGTAAACCCTTGCAAATTCCAGTTTTGCTATATAAAAGTGGAGTTTAAGGGGGATCAGCGAAGCTGTTCTGCCTCTTTGCATTCGCATATGCAAGACGTAGGAGAAAAAGCACAAAACGAGCACAAAGCAGCATTGTGCAGAACAAAAGTGACTTACTCACACCCAGTTGGGAGAGGGGACCAGGCCCCGAGGTAATAAAAAAATTTCAAGATCAACTCAGCTGAGCATGAAATTTAAAGCGCTCATAATTACTGAAATAACCAAAATTGGTTGAAATTTCAGGTTCAGATTGCCAAAGCCTGTACTTTATCCTGCTAATAAATGTTAAAATGCCAACAATTGTTGGCATTTTAACATTTATGAGCAGGATAAATTTCAGTCTCAGCTGAGTTGAGCATGAAAAAAGTTTCAGAACTCCAGAACAAAAATTGGTTGGTCCTGTGACTGTGCATGTTAACATTCCAGTCAATGGATTTTCAGTCTGAATGGATCTGGAAACTGCCTTGGTATAGGTGAACCCATTCCTGTCTCCAATTACATGAACCTAACTGCTGAGCAAGATGTAAATTGTGATAAACAACCAACAAAATCATTTCTTTTCCCTTTTTGTTTACCTCTTGAATACATTGATATTATCAGCCATCTACAAAACTATTCTTGCTTCAATAAATATTGAGATCCAATTTTACATTTTATGAATAAGAGGCCTATTGTATGAATTTTTAT
Source organism: Rugalucina vietnamica (assembly GCA_964017185.1). Classification (NCBI taxonomy): domain Eukaryota; kingdom Metazoa; phylum Mollusca; class Bivalvia; order Lucinida; family Lucinidae; genus Rugalucina; species Rugalucina vietnamica. The sequence goes on along the minus strand of OZ024875.1, from coordinate 54,433,137 downwards.
CAAACACTTCATCTAAATAACCTACAATTTTTTATGGTTTTGTGACAAAGTTAGAAAATACACCCAAAGGCTTTTGAATCAAACTTCCCCTTTGATTGCCTATAATATGAGCTGTGACACGAGAAAACCAACAATTTGGGTTTCTGACAAAGTCCAACACAAACCGCGGCCTGTATAGTCACAGAAGAACGCTAGAATCTTGAAATTTTAGATTTAAGTAGAAGAGGAATTGTACTATCCGTAGCGAAAACAAAGGCGCTGATCAGCTTCGCAGTTACTGCGAAGCTGATCTGCGCCTTTGTTTTCGCATAGGCAGAAATCTGGTTTTCTAATGACGCGACTCATATCATAGCAAGCTTAAATTGTGCAGAAAATGTAAAGAACCTCCACCCTAGAAGAATTCTTTACTTCCACCCTAGAAAAATTCTTTACTATCTGGAAACAAGTGAAACGCTTGAAAAATTTGCTACAGACTGAGAGCTTGGTTTGCCAATTAGATTGTGCTCATGCGCGGATCCAGAAATTTTCATGAGAGGGGGTCCAACGAAAATAGTAATTTTTGGTTACAGACGAGGGGGGGTCCAACCCCTAAAAAATCCCGAAATTACCTTTTTTTTAGGTAAACTTTTCAAATTCCACGGGGGGTCCGGACCCCAGGTCCCTCCCCCCCCCTTGGATCCGCGCATGGTGCTTACAATACATGTACATGAAAGTGTGTTTTCTATGATAGTGACATCTGAAAATATATGCACATTTTTAAACCACTGAAAAGACCTCATAATAAAGGTCAACAGTACATGAACAGACTCTCTTTGTGCTTGCACTGAATATTTGGTTGGTTGATTGGGGTTTAACGTCCCACCAACAGCTAAGGTCATATGGAGACGGGACCTCGGTTTATAGTCCCATCCGACGGACTGGGGAAGCCCGGGATCGAACCTACGACCCCTGGATTACAAGGCGAGTGACATAACCACTGCACCACGGAGGCTTCTACTGAATATTTTGTAGCTTTGACATTTTCACCACATAATTATGAGCCGCGACACAAGAAGTCCCATTTTCAAGGTTTTTGACTACGCCCGACAGTCTGACACAAACCAGTCTGTACAGTCACAGAGAAAACATATTAGCAGCTTGAAATTTCGGATCTAAGGAGGAGAAGGATTGTACTATCCGTGTAGCAAAAAGGCAGTGATCAGCTGGGCATATGCAAAAATCTGGTTTTCTTATGACATTCCACCACATTCTGCTCACCGATTTTAATTTAAAGTGCACTATCAGCTGTTATAATGGAAAAACCCTGACAACAAACAAACCAATATTCTATATTTAGATTGCAAGCTCAACTGCTCATTGAGTTTGACTCATATGCTGAGCAATTTCTTTGTTATTGAGCAGCAACGTTGAGCCGCATCGTCAGAAAACCGGATTTCTGCCTATGCAAAAACAAAGACACAGATCAGCTTCTCTGTAACTTTGAAGCCGATCAGCGCCTTTGTTTTTGCTATGCGGATAGTACAATTTCTCTTCTTCTTAAATCCGAAATTTCAAGCTTCTAGCCTCCGCGCTTCTCTGACTGTACAGCTTGGTTTGTGTTAGACCTGGTCAGAAACCCCGAAGACCGGTTTTCTCATATGTCGCGGTTCAGTTACAAGGATCATTCTGAAAACGGCCTCAACAAATTGCATAGACGTACTCTGTGTCCAGCATCTATGTTGCTTATAAGTTACAATAAAACCAAGTTTGATTTTGTTGATACCAGGAAAATGTCTATGATCATGTTGGGACTTGTACCTGACTTTCAGACTCATTGACATCCAATGACCTTAAATTTTGAATACAATTAAAAATGAGCCTGTGCATGAGAAAACCAACAATTTGGGTTCCGACCAGGTCCGACACAAACCGGGCTGTACAGTCACAGAAGATAGTTAGAGGCTGGAAATTTTGTATATAGAAAGTAGAGCAATTGTACTATCCGTGTAGCGAAAACAAAGGCGCTGATCAGCTTCGCAGTTACTGCGAAGCTGATCTGCGCCTTTGTTTTCGCCTATGCAGATTGTTGGTTTTCCCATGGGGCGGCTCAAATGTTAATTTTATGCTGAGGCAGCCCTTAGTGCAGTATCATCAATAACAATAACGCTCAAACAAAACATGACCAGCTGTTACTGAATATAGTTAATATCATCAACGTCATGAATAAAATCTGATTTCAAGATACGCCAACCAGCATGCATAGTCATAATGCTATCATGTAATAAGCCAGCATAGAGCATATAACAGCTTGAGATATGCAATGTATCTATGCACTCAATGAAAAAGATTATGATCAGATTATGATCAGTTTGCCATCAGTTACGCGCCATAGATGTGGTCATACAGACAAAACTGATTTTTTTCACCACCGTGGCCACCAAAGTAAATGTCAACATGAAAGAACAAAACTCACATCACATAAACTCACAGCATGAGAAAACAGGATATTTGCATATGCAAAAACAAAGCCGCACATCAGCTGTGCAGTAACTGCACAGCTGATCAGCGCCTTTGTTTTCACTACGACAGTACAAAACCTTTACTTTTTAAATCTGATGTTTCAAACTGCTAGCTATTTCTGAGGCTGTATACACACCGTTTTTTTATGGACCTTGTCCGAAACCCCTGAGACTGGTTTTCTCTTACCCCACGCCATCACATAAACTGGCAAAAGGATCTTGGTACACAGTAAAACAGCTGTCACAAAATACATTAACCGAGATATTGCATTCTCACAAACAACTTATTTATGTGCTGGCATGAAGCTTACTGACAGCAAAAGTTGCTGTTGTATTTTTTTCTTGTTTTTGAACAGATCATCACATATCTTTACCTTTTACGCACACGCCATTATGTATCCATATGGCCCTCAGTACCAAGGAATAGCTTCGACTTTGATTTTTGGTCCAACAAATTCCTGCTAAAAGCCCTGCCCTAATTGATGTGCAGAGTTCCTAATAATACTCAGGTAATCATGCGCGGATCCAGAGGGGGGGACCGGGGATCCGGACCCCCCCCCTGGAATTTGACAATTTTACCTAAAAAAAGGTAATTTCGGGATTTTGGGGGGGGGGGGGTGGACCCCCCCTCGTCTGTGACCAAAAATTACCATTTTCGTTGGACCCTCTCTCATGAAAATTTCTGGATCCGCGCATGGGTAATCTACGGCTATCCTCCGTGGCCTCCAAACAGAACGGGGGCCGTGGTTTCAAATGACTTGTGCAGTCATTAAATTTTGGGCTCATCTACTTCAAATGTATAATTCTCAGTTTACTAATTTCTATACATGTCAGTATTAAATTATTGACCCCATTAATTCAATGAGGGCCACACATGAATTTTGAAAGTATGACATCAGATGAATTTTTGAAAGTATGCCATCACATAACTTTTGATTTATGAGGTCAAGACATAAGCAAAATAGCATGGCACATCTCATTACATCAATGTGTGACAGGGGTTATATCATTTGATTGAATGGACATCATCAAATATTTGACTGAAGGTTTAATTTTCTTCAATTTAAATGATTGGTTGGTTGATTCGTGGTTTAACATCCCACCAACAGCTAAGGTCATAAGGAGGCAGGACATAGGCTTAGGTCTCATTTGACAGACTTGTGAAGCTCTGGATGAAACCTGCGAGGCCAGGCCCCGAGGTTATAAAACTTTTTTCATGCTCAACTCAGCTGAGCTTGAAATTTCAATTCCTCTTAAATACTGAAATAACCCAAATATATTGAAATTGACGGTCCAGAACTCCAAAGTCTGTAATTTATCCTGGTAATAAATGTTAAAATGCCAACAATTTTATGCGCAGGATGAATTTTAGTCTCTGCTGAGTTGAGCATGAAACAAGTTTTATTACCTCGGGCCCTGGTTTACAAGGCAATGGACTTAACCACTGCAATACTACAAACATGAAAATTATAACAAAAACAAGAAATGCTGGGGAGGGGTAAAAGCCATGATTTTGCCAACTGAATGTCCAGTATCTTACAGAGGACCCCCGGAGAGGACCTCCGAGCCATTTGGTTTACAAAAGCCTGGTGCAATGGAGATAATCAGCTGATTTACCAAAAACAAGAGATTTTCTTCTCCTTTGAAGACAGACAACCATATTAAACATAAACATTCTGCATGATAAAATCTTGAAGCCTACCATGGTGGTTATCAATTTATCATTCCATCACTTACTGACATGTTTACCAAGGGCTTAAATACAACACAATATAGCATAATAACTATTAATAAGGATTAGAACTGAGGGTTTCTCATTATTTTGAGCCCCTTTTATGTCAAACATTGCTTTGTGCATAATGCAAACAACAGAGGCCTACAAATGTACAGTTAATTTTCTCTTTGTCTGTACATGAACCAGCAGCTTTAAGTAACTCAATGAGTCTTGCCCCTGGTCTTGTCATTTTCTAAGTTCTTTTATTGCATGTTTGAAGTTTTGTTACATTAAAATCACAGCATTTTAGTGCCTTTTTTCCTCCAAGATAATCCTCCAAAATTGTGGCCATCTTATAAAGCTGTATCATATCCCAGTTTGTGTTACACCTTGTCAGAAAGGACAGACAAGCTTCCATGAAACATGGTTACGACATAAATTAATATACAATGTACTCACCCAGAGAAGAGATCCAGAGGGCAGTATTGACTAGTGTTTGGCCATTGTCCTTCTTTCGCCTGAAAAAATACAATGCAAATATGTAAAAGAAAATTGTATTTCGTTTTCAACAATCTTTCAGTAATATAAAAACAATGTATGATTGCAACAGCGAGCTCCCTGACTAACTGTGGTATAACTTTGATAAACTGATTTATCCACAGTTTTTATTTCCATAGACTCTCTACTATGCCTATAGGATAAATGTAAATGTAAATGTATTTATTTAAATTCACCCTTATCAAAACCATTTTACTGCTATTGTGATGACCCTATCCCTAACCAGAATTTTTACATGTACATGTACTTAAGGATGTTCGCTGCCAATGAAAAAGTATTCAAACTTTTTTTCTAACCACTCTTTTTTGATTCCAAAATACAACACAAGACATTTGAAAACAAAATAAATATAGGGTAGTGTGCATTTTTTCAAGCTACAGGCCTCTGAATGACACCTCTGAGCGCCATGTTTTAAATTTAGGCCAAAAAAAAAAATAAAAATGTTTCTCAGGCACCGCCGCATCTGTCTGAAACCCCCCGCATTACCCCTTTTTATCGTCTCAAAAAAAAAAAGAAATGAAATAGCGCATCTGTTACAAATCTTCGTTTTTGTCTTTGGCGATCAAGGAGATAAAGCCAAGCGCTTGTAAAGAGGCATGGAAAGCGTCTTCATGATTTTGGGTTAATACAAAACATTTTTTTTTTTTTGGACGGAAACATGTTTACTTTCGGATTCAAGCCGTTTCTTCCCAAGGTTGTTTCGGTCCAGTTTGTTTGAAGAAAAAACAACAAAACACTAGTATTGTGGAATGGGTGTACCCTTAGAGGGTAGGGTAGGGAGGAATCCTTGTACTGGAGGATGGTTCACTAATAGGGTGGGTGTATCCTAGGAGCTAAGGTAGTGTGGAACCCTGGTAAGTTAGGGTAGTACAAGGCGCCGTTTTACCCTAATATATTCCTGTATTGTATTGCAGTTAAGGCGTTTATGTGCGGATGAATTCACTGTTAAAAAGATCTCGCCAAGGTTCAATTTTCTTACAGTTTCTCTTTATGGTAAAAAAAAAATTAAAGCCGATGTCAGGCGTTTGCCAAGGAGCGATTTTCTTACAGTTTCTCTTTATTGTACATTGAGAACAATTAATGTTAATTATCTTTTGCATATTTAAGACTGACAGAACAGGTTTTCTAATAGAAAGCATAATGTGTTTACGAACCGTGTCGGCTGCGTGTATATTCACGAGTGATAATTGCCATTTCAGTAATTTTTAGACGGACACAATCCACCGCTCGCGAAGCGTGGATGACACATTGTTTTCTTAAGATTAGCCATAAAAGTTGTGAAAATAAGCCAAAAGCACTAGGGGATTATCGATAGACCATAACGAGACGGTAAACACAGGCTGCTGTAGGCTATTTGTGACAACTGTTACGCAACGTTGCTCACTTTCGACGGCGACACAAACCATAGATTTTTTTAAGCATTGGGACACCTATATCTTGTATAATTCTATCCAATCAGAAAATGCATTTGTGCTTTCTCGATTAAGAACGGCGAATTGAAATAATTGTAAATAAGGAATCGGCAATGACACTTGTCCGCGTTAAATATCCGGGTGCGCCAATAAGTCAAAGGCAGAACAGCAACATTAGCGTGGTGTTATGGACGCTTTAAATCGTTGTAGATCGTTTTTAATTGATTAAAATAATGAAACAAGCAACATTTCACTTTTGTTTATTCCATTTTACAAGGACTCCAGGATAAACCGCCAATTTGCTCGATTAAGCAAATTAACACGCCGTGTAGGCGCTTTTCCCCACCCACAAAAACTACATGAACTTTGATCAGCCTGGTCCGACTCAGTAGATTTGCAATACGCGCTTCACCTATAACGCGCATGCGACTTGTGGACCCCGACCAGCGCCTTATAACGGGTCTGAAGTGTACACTAGTAGGGTGGGATGCGTGTACCCTGAGAGGGTAGGGTATGGAGGAGCCCTAGTAGGGCATGATGGTTCACTAGTAGTAAGAGTACCCTAGGAGATAACGATAGGGGAAACCCTAGTAGGGTATGGTGGTACACTAGTAGAGTGGGTGGCAATCGCTGAAAGGTGAATTGAGGATCTGTCATCAGGACAACAATTCTGTAATACTCCATTGTTGGTGGTGTTCTCATGGACCTGAATTGTTATTAGCTGTAAAAGTCATGGAATAAATGATATAAGGTCGAAACCGCCTGAAAGATGTATCCAGCAAAGTTCGAAACGTCTACGAAACAATTTCGTTTCGCTCAAAAAACAAAAACAAGTTTTGATAAGTTTAACCTCGTTTTCGGACTTACTTTCACTTTCCACCTACGTGATGGAGAGCTCACGAAACTCATAATTTTTACTTGTTTAATGGAATTGTCAGTCAAAAGTAAGTAAATTATGATGTTTTGTATGTTGTATTCAAATTAGCAATAGCAATATTTCTGGCTTATTCTGCGTAGAAGTTGAGATTGATTTGAAATTGAGCGTTCGCCCGATCGCAAATTAGTATTGTCTTGCCTTGTATCGTAATGTTCCCCCGTCGATTTATCGATGCACCTCGTTTTAACCCCGAGAAAGGGTATTACCACCACCAAAGTGACCAGACCCCAATGATAGAACTACACTGTCTGCCACCAACCATCACCTTGACATATTTACTGTATTCCTATCACTGAGGTTGTTGTTTTTGGAGAAGAGAAGCCAGTCAAATGCTGAGCACCAAGTAAGGTAGCCACTGATACAATTTTTAAAGTCTTTGGTATGACCCAGCTGGTATTGAACGCACAAACTCCAACTTCCAAAGCCAACGCTGTAACCATTATGCTAGATGAGAGTCTGGTATTTCGACAGGAACATCATAATAGAAAATACAACCCACAGGTAAAGCTATGTTGTACAGTGGTATACATATATTTTTGTATTTTTGCTTTAAGACAGATTATGGGTGATGCAGCTCTAGTGCATACCCACAATCTATTTTTTTGAGCAAAATTAGAAAAATATCAATTTTTTTCACGCATGTTTTCCCGGTTGCCAAAAAAAAAAAGTGGCCTCATCTGTTTTTTGGTGAAAAAAAAAAAAAAAAAAAAAAACCTGCCTGCCTCATCTGTTTTTTCCAAAAAGTGCCTGAGAAACAATTGTATTTTTTTTTTTGGCCTTAGTAAAATTATTTTAATTTTTAATTCTTTGAAATATACCTGTCTTGAACAAAAATACACATATAATTCTTTCAAAAGTCACAATAGTTACGTAATTTAGACTATTTCGGACCAAAAGCATTGAAGAATTTGCAACTTGAAGTGGATGACATAATTTAACGATTCATTTTCCAACCCTACCCCCATACTTGAAAAGTCGGAAAAACTCAATATTTTGAAATGTGCCAAACCCATATTTGTTGATTCAAACTTTTTCTTGTATTTTCACACAACATAGAACGTGGTAATATTGTTCGAATAAAAGAAAGAAATATATAGGGTAGTGTGCATATAAGAGAGAACCAACAACTTGAAAATCGCCATTTTCAGCTTTTCTGTTTCTTAAAGCCCATTTCATAAAACCATCTAAAATTTTAAAACCAGCACACCAAAGACACAAAGACTGACTTAGAAGACCGTGTACACATATACTGCTGCTAAAATAAACATCGAACTAGTGCAATTCATTTGAAGATGTATAATATTCAAGTTCAATCTACCCTACCCCCTAAATTTTACTGACAACTAAAATTTTCTGAAAAGTTGCAGAAAAGGGCGCATTCCAATGGGGCTAATTTTTGATTTCTGAAAGTTTACAATGGGGCTAGGGAAAAAGGTATGAATGGGGCTATTTTACCTGTACAGTATTAAGTTGTTCACACCTAGTTCAGGGGATTAAATCACAGAGCACAACGTACATTAGAATGAGAACATTAAATGTAAATGCACAGATCTCCAAAACTGAACATGAGAAACAGCAGTTTGTGTTTCAACAGTATCACAAATTTCGGTCTGAAGAAATCAGTCGCTTTGAATTTGTGAAAAGCATTGGATATAAATTCAGGGCAAGAACGGACCTAGTTTAATAAACATTGTGAACTGCGAATATGTATAAAGTTTCAGGACATTGCATGGCAGTGCTGTTTGGACGAAGAACTGTAAAAGGCATTTTGATGCATTTTAAAATGTGCATAGCATTTTACTATTCTTGAACTGCGAAACTGTATAAAGTTTCAGGATATTTTGATGCATTTTAAAATCTGTTGCTTTTTTAACTGATAGTGCTGCTTGGTATATATATGTGCTGATACATTAAATGTCACGCTTAGTATTTTTTATCTGCAAGAAAATATAGACTTACCAGTAGGATTAGCCCCATTGACCTGTGAAAAAAATACAGGTAAATTAGCCCCATTCATATTTTTTTGTAGCCCCATCGTATCTTTTTTTTTAGCCCCATAGTCTTGCCAATCAGCCCCATTGTGTAGCGCCCGCAGAAAATGGGGTGAAAAAATGGAGTTTCTTAGATTGACAATTCTTATGGCTCATTCAATGCATATCATCAATATGTATCCAACTGTAAAATATTAGGAAAATATCTGCAACCATTTACGAGATATTCAACAAAAGAAAAACCGGAAGTTCCAAAATGTCAAATGTTAGCAGTGAACATCCTTAAGTTAGTGCCTGCCAACATTTTGTAGTGACTGAAGCTGATTTTACTACCAATTTCAGAGTGAACACAACCTATTTCACTGACATAAAGGAAAACCAAGACAAAAGGCGAGACAACAAAAATGCCATGTCAACAAAAACAACCGCCCGAGGGTTACATCTGTTACAAAGACAGAAAATCATGACTACTTTCGTTCTGGCTCGTGTCAAACACATTTGTATATACGTCAGTAATGAGAGATATGTGTTTTAGCATATGAACAGGATATATTAGTATTGTTAAGCAAGTGACAGCAAGACGCCCATCGGTCTTCATTATTAAAATGAAAAAGATTAAAAAACTTTGCATATGAAAAATTGTTCAAATGATTAGCATTACCATTTCATTTCAACAATGCAGCAATTTATTTTGATTAAAAATATTATGAATTACATCTATAGGCTTAAGGGAAAAATGGTACAGATACATTTTTGGGGATTATGTGACAATCATTTCAAATCATGTTTCTTATAATATGGAGGTGTAGATCTTATAAGAGCACCAGCAACAATCTCTTCTGAATCTACATCCTTTGTCAATATTGGTTCATTAATGCAACTCAGAACCCTAGCCAACTTTCTTCTTGCAGTTAATAGCGACGCTGACAGTATAAATCCATCACATCACATTTATGAGACAATAACAGGAAGTAGGACACAGGATTTCATCTCCGTACCGCCAGTCATACTGTCGCCTTCATGCACAAACAGGTGATATCAAGAAGAAAAAAATAATAGTGAAAAATTTCTAAGAAATAAAACCCCTTAAAAGTGTTGAAAAAAAGAGAGAAAAACATGACAAAAATATAATACAGCATAAACTATGTAGTATGAGTATGTCGACCTTATTATAACACTATCATTGGGGCCCATAATAGAGGATTGTGTTATAAGTGAAACTGTATTAAAATGAGGTTATTTACTCTTGCCTAATAGCAAAAAAACTAATTTGGGAACCATCGATGGTACGACCATGCATGTTATATTGAAAGTCACATTGTAGTGAGGGGCATTATTATGAGGTTTTGCATACATCACAGTCCTTGCGTCTTGTCTTGATATGCTAGTGATCACACCGCTTCACATGTGAGTAAATAATGTGAAACTGGCAAAGCTGCACGCTTTACCTTTGCTGACATTTTATTAAACATTTTATGTCTATCATAATAAAATGTATCATAAGACAATAAGGTATTGTAAATATTAAAGTAGCTTAGTTTACCATTTAGCATTTAATGATTATATTCCGCTATTAAAAAAGCTAAAATAATTCCACCTTTAATATAATATGAGAAGTCATGCAATGAACAATAAATCATTGAAATTTTAATGAAAATATGAATATGAATTTTAACAATATAAAGAATTCAAATGTCATTGATCAAAGTGAAATATATTTTACTTTGTTTAACCAAAACAGCCATTGTTGCCAAAAATATAAACATTAAGTTTATACAGAGAATAAAAGAATAATTTTCACATTTTTACAGTTCACGATTTTTTAATCAACCGGTGTTCACAAAAGCTGCCTGATGAGTGATCATGCGACAGTTTTGGCAAAAAAAAAATATAAAAAAAATGCTTTAGTCAGATGTATTGAAAAATTGGTTTGGAGATACTATGCCAAAATGTTGCTGGCCGGATAGTAAACCTGGCTTTGCAAGTTTCATCAAACACTAGACAATGTTCAATGTCAGGCGAGACAGCATGAAGGCGAGACACTCATGGTAATCAATGACACATTTGACTAATGTAACCAACACACAGATTTTGATAAGATTATCAAATGTCACAGGATAAAGTATGTCCAAAAACTGTCAGAAAATAAGAGACAATTATTTCTGAAAAGAGTTTTGTGTTTAACAAAGAAATACAGCTGTATGGCAATACACAAATAGGGCTTACAAGGTTCTGCGGACAAAAAGACGTGTTTTATGTTGCGTGTAAACAATGGCAAACAAAATGTCTTGTCATGTCAACTGACGTTTTAAGTGGCCCTAGTCATGTGTTACACCTTAAACTGTATACAATCATTAAACAATCTAAAACAGGAAAATATATATTGAAAAGGGTATAATAGTAATGCCATCAGGCTAACATGTTCGTGACATGTTTACACCCTTGAACCCCACTTTTATATAGCAAAACTGGGGTATGCGGGGGTATACCTATTTTTCTTATATAGATTGTGGGTACCCCTTAGAACTGCCTAACTGAGACAGTTCTAACGTGTATCTACAATCTATGTTTTGAGCAAAAATAAGAAAAATATCAATTTTTTTCAGCTAAAAATTTACAATTTTTAAATCTGTTTATTGCGTGGGCAAGTTTTCGTAATGCTAAAACAATTTAATCTCAAGTTTCTTGTTCTTTATGCAATTCGAGAAGTTTGTAATCCTTGCAAAATATTTTTAACAAAGAGCCATTCTGTATTCAATGAACTTACAAAATATTTTTTCTACATTTCTCGAGTCACACATTTGAATGAAACTGTAATCATCTTTATTGTACTATTTTGTGGGTTATGACTTACTGTCCAGTCCTACCCTTCTGGCTGAAGGACACTACAAGGAGGAGATATCGAACCCAGGGCACCTTGCTCTGGCCCCTAGGTTATAAAACTTTTTTCAAGCTCAACTCAGCTGAGACTAAAATTTATCCTGCTCATAGATGTTAAAATGCCAACAATTGTTGGCATTTTAACATTTATGAGCAGGATGAATTACTAGTTTTTGAGTTTTGAACCTGAATTTTCCACTAATTTGGGCTATTTCAGTATTTATGAGCAGTTTAAATTTCATGCATGCTCAGCTGAGTTGAAAATGAAAAAAAGTTTTATAACCTCAACTCGGAACCTGGTTTACCACTGCACCACAGAGTAGGCTCCACTGGCTGAAGCCTAGAGACAGTCTTGCTTGACAACCATGTAATGGCTTTACAAGAGCGATAAATGAAGAATCATTGATCTGTTTATGGGAAATTAAACTGCCTTTGGACAAAAATGGCAACAAATCCTCAGGACTTTCAGGGTCACAGTCACGTTTTTCTCAAGTTCAACATTCCGAATGATAAACTTCGTGATAACCACATGACCAAGTTTGAATACTTTGATATGCCATGACTGAAAGGTCTTTCACTGATAATGGTGGTGGTGGTGGTTGTGTTTAGCCCCACTTTATAACATCATATGGAAATGGTTTGAAGTATTGTCCACATGACAGGTCTGGAGAGGCACAGGTTTTAAACCTGGGACAAAGAACTTAGCTTGGCTGATGTCCTTGCACAAGGATAGAATCCACACTGGACACAGGGATGAGACGATCAAATGACTATGATGGGTAATGACAACGGCAAGCGCGGATCCAGGCACTTTTCTCAGGGGGGGTCCAAATTCCCAGAAGGGGTCTGACGGAAAATTTCAACATGGCAAAAATTAATAATCTGGCAATTCCAGGGGGAGTCCGGACCCCCTGTCCCCGCCTCTGGATCCGCCCATGCAACAGCAACCTAAACCACTCAATCATAGGAGTCCTTGAATGTACTTTAATTGTTTGCCAAATGCTTTTGAATAAGGTCCAATTGAATGAGCAAACCATTCTGATCAGGCATGTGGGATGCGCTGTTGTTGATTTTGTTATGTCAGCAGTTTTTTTCTCATGGCAGATTAGCTGCACATCTGTTACAAAACAGCTTTTCTTCCTTTCCTCTTTTTTTTTTCTTGCCAATCAGGTCGTGGGTTCACTACCTGTGAGGCTTCTCCAGTCTTTCAAATGAGACTTTAAACCCAGGTCTTGTCTCTAAATGACCTTAACTGTTGAGTGGGACATGAAATTATTGATCAACCAACCAATTTATATTATTTTTACTTGCTAGTGATTGATGATTAACTTTGTCAGAAAACCAGTTTTCTTATAGCAAGGCAGTTTATGTGAAAGTATAAAACAGCTGACTGAAAATTGTTTAAACAGCAGGCATAATCAAAATGTGGCACACCACTCCAAAACCAGAAAAGCGGTATACACATCACTACCAAAGCAGACTCAAACCATCATAACCTTGGTATGCCAACACAATTTGAATATAGCTATTCAGGATCAATGATAGCAATACATGTAACATTTTAAAGATAATGAAAATGGTGCTGGCCACATTCTTCTGAGATGCTGTCTTGTAGGGTTTGTCTAAAATCGCCTCATTTTTTTGAGCCACGTCATGAGAAAAACAGATTTTTCTCTATGCGAAAACAAAGGCGCAGATCAGCTTCGCAGTAACTGCGAAGCTGATCATTACTGCGAAGCTGATCAGTGCCTGTTTTCTCTATACAGATAGTACAATTCCTCTTCTTCTTAAATCCGAAATTTCAAGCTTCTATCAATCTTCTGTAGCTGCACAGCTCGGTTTATGTCAGACTTGTTCAGAAACCCAGAAGCCTGGTTTTCTCACGTCGCGGCTCTTTTTGTGCCTGTTATGATGAGGTTTTCTAGTTTAAAGTAAGTAGTGCCAAAACATGCACACCATGAGCTACTTTACAGAAAACTATGTTTTGGCATGATTCTGCTCATGAAGCCTGGCCTATTTCAGTGATGTATTATAAAGCTTGTACATGTATCTAGAACCTTGTTATTAAACGTGCAAGAAATAGGAATCATATGGCAGGGAATAACAGAAGATTCAATTGGATCCCATAAATTGTGCAGACTGGTATAATATGGCAAAACAACATTTTTCATGAAGTACCACAAAAATTAATCAGCCTCTTCAAAATAAGCATTCATAGGATGATTGAGCCTACACACAAGTGGAACACTTTCAAAACTTTTTTAGATATTTGTTTACTACAAGAGTACTACTGGTATGGTACTTAGGCCTACACAAGGATAATGGCAGCGAAGCAATAACAACAACATAAAGGGTGTGCTTGATAATGTTTATGGAACACATTATTCTATAAGTGTTCCTAACAACTACAGGACTCGGGTGACCCCTGTGAATCAGCGCATACAGGTTTTTATTCTATTTTTACAGAGAATTACAGTGCTCTAAAATTCAATTACCCACTTTTTATTTTCCGCGATGATAAAATGCATTTTTTCACGGCGGAATCTGCGCGAAATTTCGCCAAACAAAAGAAAAAATACTCGTGAAATCGATTTTTTTTTCGCCGCAAAATACGGCGAATTCGCCGTGAAACACGAGGAAATTTCGCGAGGAAACTTAATATTTCGCGGTGAAGACAGGTAATGTATATTTAAGACAGGTAAGGTATAATTTTCTTCTTCACCGCGTTTCATCGCGAAAAATCCACCCGATTTGAATTGGACATCATGTCCAACGGTACTTTTTTTTCAACTTACTTTGATCGTACAGTATTTTCGACGGTGTATTTTACCTTCAAAGCACATGTTAAAAGAGAAAAAAAAATAATGCAATTGAACCTTCTCTCGTCACTATCGTTCTAGATGATATTTTTGTCAGACGATTCTTTGACGCGATTTAGCTACGTGACTGGATAAATAGATTTGTTTATTTGGCTACGCAACTTTTGATTGATCATAATTGGTTTGAACGTCACGTACCGATTGTACAGTCAAGGGTCAAAAGTAATCCCAAAAGGGAGACCCATCGGATCCAGGAAATTATAGGGGAATTACAGTTACGCCAGTCCTATTAAAGATCCTTGAGCATATAGTCAACTCTAGGCATAGCCTTATCCTTGAGTCGTCCCAATCTAGAATACAAAGAGGATTTACTCCTGGCTGCTCTTCGCTGAATGCTGCATTCATTCTATCAGAGTGTATCTTGGAAGCTGCGAACAGTAAACATGACCTCCTCTTGACAACCCTTGACACACAGAAAGCATTTGATGTTGTTGACCAGAATTCACTGCTACGGAAACTCTACCTGGATGGAATACATGGAGACGATTGGCTGCTGCTAAGGAACCTATACTCTGATTGCTCATCAAGGATTAAATGGGCAGGAAGTCTCTCTCACCCTATAAATATCTATCAGGGTGTCCGTCAGGGTGGAGTCCTATCAACTGGCCACTACAAGAGATATAATAATCCACTGCTCCTACATCTAGAGAAAAATCATTCTGGTATGAAGATCGGATCCATTAGCATTCCCCACATAACAGTAGCCGATGATCTAGCTTTATTGGCAAAAGAGAAATCAAACATGCAAGTGATGGTTTGGGATGCAGAAAATGGAGCCGGAAGAGAGAGATACTGTATACATCCCGCAAAAAGTCACACCCTTCTCTATAAACCCGGTAGAAAGGATGATTCTGAATTGAATATTTTCCTAAATGGGGAGAGGGTTGATATTACTGACCAAGCAGTCCATTTGGGGATTCAAAGAAATACGTCGGGTAAACCGGACATTGAGGGGAAAATTACCCTGGGTAGGAAAACAGCTTACTCCTTAATGGGGGCGGGATTCCATGGGGGTAATGGTCTGAGGGCTGCCCAGAATGGTCATGTCTGGTCAATTTTCATAATCCCTAGACTTCCCTATGGTTTGGATGTTCAGTTACTTAGGAAGAAAGACTTTGATAACCTAGAAAAGTTTCAAAGGCAATGCCTAAAGCAGATTCAAGGTTTACCAGATAATACATCAAATTCTGCCTGCTTAGCACTCCTTGGCATTCTTCCTATAGAAGTGGTTCTTCATAAAAACCTCTTAAACATGTATGTTAATATGATTAGAAATGACAACTCAATTGAGTATGAAATTGCACATAGGCAACTGGTTATGATAGATCCACAACAAAAAAGCCTCTTTAATTATATAAGAGATATTTTAAATTTGTATGAACTACCCTCAATTTTCTCCCTTTTAAATAACCCCCCAACTAAGGAGGAATGGAAAGGTATGCTAAACCACAAAATCCATGGGAAGGTAGAATCTTTGTGGCAAGCAGATATTGCCAGCAAATCTTCAACCAAACATGTCAATCCAAATGTTCTTAAAGTTGGCAGTTGCCATCATATTTGGTCAACAGTTAGAAATAACATACATGACAGTAAAAGGGCACAATTAAAGTGTAAACTGCTAACTGGCACATATATATTGCAAGCAAACAGGGCTGCTTTTAATCAGTATTCTGTGAATCCTACTTGTAAACTGTGCTCTAAAGAACCTGAAACTAGAGAACATTTCATAGGAAAGTGTCCCATGTATGACTCTATCAGAGAGCCTTATATCAGAAAGTTACTAGCAATTGATGGACTAGGAGATTTAGTGAAACATCAACTACAAGACCCAGAATTCTTGACACAACTCACCCTAGATGCATCTGCACTTCCCAGCCTGAAGGACATCGATGAAATTCAGTTGGGGTCGCTAGAAATCTGTACGAGGGAGTTTGTGTTTAATATTCACAATCGACGGTTCGCTGCTCTGAAGAACATTGGATAATTTGTCAAGAGACAGTACTGTGTATATAGCACTGTAAATAACAAGTCACCAGTCGCGTACATTGAAACACCGAAATAATTAAATTGAGCTCTTAACTTGCCCAAGTAACGTCAAAAGACGTGTGCCCCGAATAAACAAGCGGGGGAACTCTAAGAAACAACAACAACAACAACAATGTCGGACTTCATGTATATGATGAGACTACGTAGTGTGCAGAACGATCTACATCGCTCATGGTCAGAGGTCAAAAATTATGCCGGCGAGGCTTACTTTGATCATCACTGAATTCTGTTCACGTTTTGTGCACGAGGAAAGCATGCGTTAGCGGGTGCGTCCGTAGAAATATTATCATTCATGTACTGTGCACGAGCATGCATTTAGGGGATGAAAATTACATGATATCCTAAAGATATCGGAGTTTTTCTAAACTGAATCAAAAGAAAAAAAATAGTAAAAGATACATGCATGGTAGAGTCACCGTCGTCAAACAAAACTTGAAATTTCACCGCGTTGTCCGTTGCTTAGCATCCAATTAAAAAGAAGTATGTTCAAATCTGAATTTGGCACCCCGGTGGGCCATGTAATGAACTAACACAATGACCGCAGCACTTTTCAAGCAAGAAACATATGCATGGGTGGCCAAACATAACTACTACCACGAGTCCCTTTTATGATTGACTAGGTTGATCACTTTTCTGATAATTGTCTTTGTCAAAATTGTCATAAATTATTGGGGGAAAAATTTCTTTTTTCTTTCAGGACTATGAGGCATCTAGCCCCCGTGTGAAGCGTCCAGCAGGAAGCGGTTGCTATGTCCCGACATGACTGAAAGCCATGACTGAGAAGAAAAGCCACAACAAAATAACCTTTATTTTTTTCAAAAGATATGCATGACCTTTTACTTCCATATAATTGTTTAGGGAAGACAGCTCGATCCCTTTCAATGTGTTAACCTTTTATAAGTCCGCATTTTACTTGTATTACAAGCTATTGAGTCACGTTAATGTACATGTAAGAACATATATGTCGCACTGTCATTTCCGCTACTAACGAAAAGGCAGGCTGGTTGTGGATGTCGTGATTCTACATCCAATAGACTTCAACTACGACGATCGAAACTGGGACGCCAACCGTGTCATAAATGCATGCAGTTTTACAGATCCGAACAACGTCCAGACAAGGTTAGAATCCTCCCGCCCCAGCTTTCTGACCCAAATGCATGCACAAGTAAATGCGACGTCAAGGTGACATTCGGTCTCCACAATCTTGCATGAATTTTAATAATGATTCAAGATACCTTCTTGATCAGTCAACGTATATCGCAGACATGTATATACTTGAAGACAAAATGTCTTTAATATGCTTTTAAAACCTTTCTAATTGTATATCAAGCAACTGACCAAACCTGATCAACCATTGGTGAACTAACAGAACACTAAAACCAATAATAACTGTCTTTTTCTTTCTATCTTTTTTGAACAGCATTCACACTGTAGCGTATAAACCAAACGCGCGCCAGGCGTATGAAAAATCTCAACACGCTGAAGATTTTGGAAGTATAAACTTTAACTCGCTTTAGCAGTCACACAGTAGCGCGGCCGGACGTATAAAAAAATTACAAGGTAGAGTACTTTTATGTTACGTCCAAAACACGCTATGCACGCGCTACAGGCACACAGCAAACGTTTAAACGCGCGTCTCACACACGTTTTGGCCCCGCTACTGAAGCAATACCTCATAAAATCGGAACGCGCATGTAGCATACACTGGCGTGCCTGAAACGTGCGCCGAACGCATTCGAAGTGTACTCAACGTGCCTACAAAGCGCGTGAAACTTATTCGAAACTTTTAATACACACGCCCGGAACACGCCGAGTTTCTTGAAAATTTTTAAGCATGTTTAAATTTTTTTGAGCCCAAGCGCGCCCGGAGTGCGCGACTTACAGCAACGTATATCAACGTGCTCCAAATGTACATCAAGCGTAAAAAACGCGTATAACGCGCTTCTAACGTGTCTCCGACGTGCTCCTGGCATATATTGAATTTTACATTTTTATCAACACGCCCGGTGCGCGTTTGGCTTATACGCTAATGTGTGAATGCTGTTTTATTCTTACACGCCTCGCCTATATAGCAAATGATTAAAAACGTGTTATATTGTGCAATATTTCACTGGGTGAACAAGCGTGACGTTACTTTGCGCCATGTTCGTATGTACATGTATATAGTGTTCCGCCGTTGACTTATTGGCGCACCTCGTTCTAACCCCGAGTAAGGGTAATACCATCACCAGCCTACAATGATAGAATTACAGTAAAATACAGATTTTTTAAACTTTCTGAAGAGACGAGAAGCTAGTTAGTACTTGCCTTGGGAATGCTGAGCGCCAAGCGAGGTAGCCACTGGTACCATCATTACCATGACAGCCCGGAGTCGGACCCACGAACTCCCGTTCCCGAAGCGGACAATCTAACCATTACGCTATCGGGACCGGTGGCGTCAGCCATCCCATCAATCACCGTTAGACGGTGTAACGTAACGTAATTTTATATTACTGATCGTTCCAATGCGATACTTCTGTGATGGTTCTTATTGTTTAATGTATTGGTGTTGTATTTTTGCCGTAAGCAGTGGTAAGCACATTATGTATGTTTTCATAATTTTAGTAAGTTAAAGCGTTTTTTCAGTTCATCTTCATACCAATTTGCAATCTGGAAATCAATCACACGTCTCGTAGATAATTGCAGTGATTTCCTTTTATTATTTCATGAGTTTAATGATTAATCTTACCTTAAGAACATTACATGCTTACATCATGAGCATCGCTATGGTACATGGGCGGCCCTGAAATTGGTCCCTGGATAACTGTATTTTGTAACACCTAAATAGCTGTCTTTTGTAACGGACGAACACTTAAAAACACACAGAACGTCCATCATTATGACATCGTAAGATTTAGGAGAAATCTGCACGCTATGTTTGCATCTTGGAAGTAAGAATAGAGGGATCAGGAATCGAATCCCAGCATAAACATCAGGCTGGAAAGGAACAAATATAACGCATCACAAACCTTATTTCCCCAACAAGACACAGGTAGAGCATGATTACTAGCTCTTTCCCAACAAGTTAGCCATTCGGCTAGTCCCAATCAAAACCAAAGACAACGAGCGCAACAGAGAGGCAGGCAGAATAAACAGATATTGTAGCATGAAGAGCAATCACTATTGGGGCTCGAACCCACACCAGAGACAGCGGTGAGACGATCGAGAGATTAAGAAACAGCGCTCTTAACCGCTCGGCCTGTGGGCTAACATATGGTTTAAAAATGATGTTAAAATTCTATCCAGGAGCACAAGGCTGGTGTCGTCATTTATACGTTCAAACATTTTGTCATCGTCTTCGTAAAGCAGGGTTTTTGACAATTTTAGTACGACGGCATGTCTCCCAAAAAGAACATTTCGAAATGGTTCATCCCAGTCAAACAACGTACATGTATCTCACATATTAAGATCTGCGAAATAATGGTTAAGGTAGGCGGCAATGATCAGGAAATGGCACAATCAGAAAGTAATTCCCACTCTAAAACCTGAGGTGGGAAAACCTAAATTAACGAACTGTTACTTATAAAAAGAGAACATATTGTACTTAGCTGAGTGAGCAAGTTACCCAAACTTTACTTAAAATATGTAAACGTACAAAAGGTGCAAACACCACGAAAATTCGACACCAACACGTATTTAACAATAAGTATCGCCTTGGAACAATCAGTAATGTATTACTGGCCTGCGTAAACTAGTTTTACAGGACTAAGGACTAGGACTCAGCAGCTGCAGTGGTTCACAACATTAAGTTTATATACATGTAGGACAGAGTGCCTGTTCAATAGCTTTAGTGTCCGTCACGGGTGGTTATTATGGTGGGGAACGGGTTATGTGCAGATGCAGATCGTATCTTCAGAAGGTCACGATCTCCTCTTTGTGTCTTGCTTCGTTCCTGTTGGTGAGCAGTAGTTCCAGGTGGCTGATGGTTCCCATACCTACCTGCGGCTATAGGAGAGATGCCCATGGTAAGAAGCTACAACATAAAACAGAGTTGTTATTAAATTGCAAACTTTTCCACACATTTCAACGTCATCATAGCATAGACAGGATTTCAGAATATCGTACTGCTACATGTATGTATTGCAACGTCGGCTATTTTATTTAGACTAACTTCACGTGCTACTTTGTTTAAACTTGTTGCCACGCGAACTACAGTGCATGACCAATAACTTACTACCGATATACCGGACACGTGTACATTCTATTCATGGTGTGCTGCTATTTTGCATGGAATATTGCATATGCTTTCTCTTAAATCACAGATCGCATATTAAAGATTGAAGTCCTTTGCTTGATAAACAATGAGAAATGACCAAATTTAGTGTAACCCATATATTAACTACAACAAATGTGGCGGTCTACTGTATGCCTCTCAGATAGCAGAAATCCCCTTTAATAAAGCTCGTTTATAAAAACGGTGCATAACGGAAACTTGCCACTGTAATTTACAGATTTTTTCAGCTGTAAAAATTGGAAAAAATCATTGGAAAAACTTTTACGATTTTTTTTATTTCTGCTCAAAACATAGATTGTTGGTAAACGTTAGAACCGCCTCGTCTAGAACCCGCTCAACCGCCTCGACGGAACCGCCGCATCGAGGCGGTTCTGAGTATCCACAACCTATGTTTTTTGAGCAGACATAAGAAAAATAGGTATATCCCTGCATACCCAGTTTTGCTATATATAAAAGTGGGGTTCAAAGGGGTATACATTACACGGACATGTTTTCGTGATGGTATACAAGACAGAATACTCCCGTCGGCATTCCACGATACATTTCCACGCGCAAATGGTGCGGTGTACGAAGTGCTGGTTAGATAGCTGATCTAGTACTATACAAATCATGTTTGAAAATGGAACAACAGAGATACGGCGGAGGCAAGTTGGTAAGATTTAGGAAAAAAAAACAACATTTTCTTGTAAGTGGTAGAGAACTGAACAGACACATCAATCGTTTTGTAATAATTAGTCAATCACTGTAATTATACCAGAGAACTTAATGGCCTTTATCAAACTAATTTTACATAATCTCTGAAAGATCCAAGCTAATTAACCAATTAAGACGAACAAAGTCGTCTAATATTCCTTGGGGCAAAGCGGCTTTCTTGTTAACAAAACACAAAATCGACCATTGATGAAATTATTATAGATGCGTGTTTAACCACTAACTAATACAATTATAAAAAAAAGAAAAAAAAAAAAAAAAAGAAAACGAATGAAAATACATACGAATGAAATCAAAAATTAATAAAATAAATACTCTGCACTCGTTTTTTTTTTCGCCGCAAATCACCGCGAAACACCGGTCATGAAAATTCAACTCCACTGACAGGTACACAGATTTCGCCATACAATTTAGCGAAATTTCGCGATGATTCCGCGATGAAAATTCGCGATGAAATTTCACGTTTATTTTGGATTTCGCGCAGTTTCCTCGCGAAAATTGAATTTAAGTCAGTCAGTTTTTTCGCGATGAAACGAGGAAAGTGGGTAATTTAATTTAAGAGCACTGTAACTGACAGAAATCAAATCTAATTAAATTCAAACATGCACCTTTGATACACAAAGGTGCTTAAAAGCTTAGGCAAGGATAAGTGCATAAGAGGATTTGCTGACATAATTGAGCTGCCAAGCGAGAAAACCGGTCTCCAGGGTTTCAGGCAAGGTCCAACACAATTTGGCCTATACAGTCATAGAAAAAGGCTAGAAGCTTGAAAGAGGAATTTTACTATCTGCGTTGAAAAAATAAACAGGCCCTGATCAGGTCTGCAGTTTTTGCACAGCTGATCTTCACCTTGGTTTTCATATATTACAAAATCCTGTGGCTCATTATAAAAGCAAACCACCATAAAATGGCTCCTGAAAACTGGAAAATGTGTGACTTTCCTCCTAAAGAATGCCTATGGCCCCGACATAAAGCTATTCATTTTAGTTGGTTGGGGCCGGAGCTTCTTGTCTGTTGCTTGGCCCACCGGGGTCCAACTGGTGTTTTTCTTTTGCTCCGGCGTTAGTTGGTTATTCGGCGCCCAGGGATCTCCATCGTCGGGCAGCTTACTCAGTCTGTGAGTCCTGGTTTTTGATTCATCAGGATGTTTATCATGATCTATTTGTTTGTTCTTGATGATTCATTGACTAGTTAGAGATTCACCACGAGGACCAAATAACTAACTAAATGTTATGAACCACTGCAGAAGCTGAGGGTGAGGTTATGGCCATGTAAAACCGGTTTAAGCCCGCCAGTAACTTTGTGTTACTGATCGTTCCAAGTCGATACTTCTGTGGTGGTTCTTTTTGTTTTATGTCTTGGTGTATAAAAATTTTTTTGTGCTGTTGGCGCCTTATGTATGTTTTCATATTTTTAGTTAAGTTAAGGTAACTGAGTGGCCACCTATTGGGAAAATAGCTGCTCATTCGGCTTACGATATGTTTCATGGTATAAGTACCTGATTGTTGGTTTGGTTTTTTCCCGCCTCGGTTTTTGGAGTGGGAATCTTTTTCTGATTGCGCCTTTTCCTGATCTTTGCCTACTTGTACCTATCTCCAAAGCTTAGAACCCCTACCTCCATATTTGGCATGCAGCATAAGTTTTGATCAGACCAGAAAAGCGACAATTTAACTGTATTCTGAGCCTCTGCTCTGCTCTTGTGCCATTTTGTATGATTTTTCATGCATTTGCTTCCATGTTCGTTGCTCAATCAAATGAAATTTCATTAAATAAAAAAGCCTTTTCATTTGAATAATCATATTAATATTAAGGCATGATGTCATTTAAATTTCATTTTGCTTTTCTATCATTTTTATAAAATATTATGCCTAGAAACATGTCCTTTTGAAAAGTAAAAATATCAATTGCAGCGCTGATAGTTTTAGATATTTGTGGTTGAATTAAGGTCACGGCACCGAAATGTGTACTTCTTAATCATAGTTGACCGATTAAAATTGAGCCTGTGCGTGAGAAAACCAACAATTTGGGTTTCTGACCAGGTCCGACACAAACGGCCTGTACAGTCACAAAAGCAGGCTAGAAGTTTGAAATTTTGGATTTAAGAAGAAGATTTATTTTACTATCCATGTAGCTAAAACAAAGGCGCTGATCAGCTTCGCAGCTACTGCGAAGCTGATCTGCGCCTTTGTTTTTGCCTATGCAAATTGTTGGTTTTCCCATGTGGCGGCTCAATTCTAAAAGGTGTTTCTGAACCACAGTTTGTTTATGAAACATTGTCCAGTTCAATGTTACTAGATGATTAATGTCCGCAAAACATTACGAAAACTTGCCCATGCAATAAACAGAAATTTTTTGAGCTTTAAAAATTGAAATTTTCAGCTGAAAAAAAAAATGAAATTTTTCTTATTTTTGCTCAAAACATAGATTGTGGGTATACGTTAGAACCGCCTCGCTGAGGCGGTTCTAACGAGTACCCACAATCTATGTTTTGGAGCAAAAATAAGAAAAATATGTATACCCCTGCATTATACCCCAGTTTTGCTATATAAAAGTGGGGTTCTAGGGGGTATATATTTCATGGACATGTTTTCCTGATGATTTGTTTATATTGTCTCCACGTGACCTGGGTGTCTCGTTTTCTTGCGAAAGTAATAAGAGAACACAGTCAAACTTCACTGTTTACAGACATGTTCATTTGTATTTACTTGTAAAAATGCTTTTCACTGCTTTCAGAATATTTGAACTTGAATATGCATCATGCAAAAAAAATTAGCCTTGTGACCGCGTGATGAGAAAAATGGATTTTTGCCTATGCGAAAACTGCACAGCTGATCAGCGCCTTTGTTTTGCTGTGATCAGTGCCTTTGTTTTCACTACCAGAACAGTACTGTTCCTCTACTTTCTATAAATCCGGGACTTCCAGCCTCTAGCCATCTTCTGTGCTTGTACAGCTCGGACTGTGACAAACCTGTCTGGAAATCACATTGATTTTCTCATGATGTGGCTAGTCTATACCTGTAATATTATGTTTGTTTGTTTTCTGGTTCAATGTCCCGGTCAAAAAAAAATTTCAGTCATGTTTGGACGCAGCCTCCGCTTCCTTAGATGGATATCAACCAGTATTATGGGGAGTAAAATATGAGCCGCCTCGTGGGAAAACCAACAATCTGCATATGCGAAAACAAAGGCGCAGATCAGCTTCGCGGTAACTGTGAAGCTGATCAGCACCTTTGTTTTCGCTACTCAGATAGTACGATTCCTCCTCTACTTAACTCCAAAATTTCAAGCTTCTAGCTTTTTTCTGCGCTTGTACAGGTCGGTTTGTGTAGGACCTGTTCGGAAACCACATTGTTGGTTTTCCCACAAGGTGGCTCATATGTCTTGCTCAAGGACACAACTGGGCACCAGTGGGATTGAACCCTACAACCTCTTGTGCCTGAGTCTGACACATTAACCACTATAGGCCACCATGCTCTAAATGCACTAAATCCAGAAATCTGCCCTCTCAACAGCACTTGGCAAATGAGCCACCTCATGAGAAAACCAACAATGTGGTTTCCGAACAGGTCCGACACAAACCGGCCTGTACAAGCACAGAAAAGAGCTAGAAGCTTGAAATTTTGGAGTTAAGTAGAGGAGGAATTGTACTATCCGTGTAGCGAAAACAAAGGTGCTGATCAGCTTCGCAGTTACTGCGAAGCTGATCTGCGTCTTTGTTTTCGCATATGCAGATTGTTGGTTTTCCCATGGGGCGGCTCAAATTATTGTATCACTAGAAAATAGGTGACAGAAAGTCGGGTAAGCCACAAAACAGGACGTCAATGAGAAAACCTGAACATCGTACAAATCCATGCCGAAGCATTTACCGATTAAGACACTGTGCAGTGGCTATGTCAAGGCCGCTGCCTCTCTGTAAGCTTGTTGATTTTCTTAGCACCTCAGCCACCAGGTTTGAGTCTACTGCTAAACAAGTTGTTTACATACACAAATATTACCGTTTTTTTCTGTTGTTGACACTCATTTATTGTATGACATTTATACTTGGATTTTTTTTCAATGTGCAGGGCAGTGCTTAGCTAAGCCCAGCCTTGGATGATTTCATTGTTGAGATAGGGTCCAAGAGCTGACAATGTATAATCACGGGGTCTATTCTCTAAGCCTATATAATCTGGTGTCGTCCAGGTATAAGCAGGTTCCGGTAGTGGTTTTGAGAAATTGAATGTAAACAAAGAAATGGAGTAGACAGGTGAACAGGTAAGTTGCATTATTACTGTATTATCTTTTGATTTTGAATAAAATCCTGATGTGCAGTCTTAAGATAATTTACAAACGCTAGTAGAAATCAAAACTAGAGTGGCGAAGACGCAACAGGAAACTAGATTTTGATGTTCAAAGTTTCGATACGTGGCTGTTTTGATGTAACAGTTTCGGCCAGATTCACAAGTTTGCCCTACATTTTGAATATTATGCACCGGAAATTGTCCGATTCGACCCACAAACAAATATAACCAGTACATACATTCCTGGGAATCGAAATCGCATCATGAAAGCGAGTCCAAAATAAAAAATCTTGGTATAAGCACATTTTTCAGGTGGTCGTGAATGTTAAGACGCTTTAGTAGGGTAGACGTGCAATCTGACTGACACTGTACCAGGTACTCAAATTGTTTATTCAATCGCAAGCACTCCCAAATTTGAAATAATTGAGCTTGTTTATAGTGGCTGAGAGACATATTCGCTCAAAAGCTTTAATCTTATCCCATCCCAAAACATAAAATGGTTCCTCGTAATTCAGCCACGTCGGGACGGAGCCTCTGCTTCCTGTGTTTTGACCAGTACTCTAGGGAGTAGATGTGTCGTGCTCAAGGACGCAGCATGGTTACCCCAGTTGAAATTGAATCTAAAACCTCTATTCATAGTCTAACACTCTACCATTCGGTCACCGCCCTCGGTTTATATTATTAGCTCACCTGGGCCGTTAGGCTCACAAGGTGAGCTTATAGGATGGCCATGATCCGGCGTCCGTCCGTCCGTCCGTCGTCCGTCCACAATTTCAAAGATCTTCTCCTCTGAAACCGCTTGGCCAATCAAAGCCAAATTTTATATAAAGCATCTGTAGGAAAGGGGAATCAATATGTACACAAATAATCCAGGTCACATGACCAAGATGGCCGCCATGCCCATATATGGTAAAGACCCTTAAAAATCTTCTTCTCCAGAACCAGTGGACAGATTTCAACGAAACTTAGCATGAAGCATCAATGCCTCAAGCACTACAATGTGTACATAAATCATGACACTGTGACACTGTGATGAACTTGACCTATTTTATGGCAAGGTCAACATGGGTTGCCAATGCATTTGAATGGGGAAAACTTTTAAAAAGTCATTTAAAGTGAAAGTGCAGGAAATGGGCAGTAGGACTAAATATTAATGATTCTGCAAAAAAATGGACCCCAGGGGCTCATATGCCCCAACCCCGGGGCAATATACATGTACATTACCATAATATTCAAACATCATCTCCTCTGAAACCGCTTGGCCAATCAAAGCCAAATTTTATGTGAAGCATCAATAGGAAAGGGTAACCAATGTGTACATAAATAATCCAGGTCACATGACCAAGATGGCCGCTATGCCCATATATGGTGAAAACCCTTCAAGAATCTTCTTCTCCAGAACCAGTGGACTGATTTCAACAAAACTTGGCATGAAGCACTACAATGTATATATAAATCATGACCCTGTGATGAACTTGATCTATTTTACAGCAAGGTCAACATAGGTCGCCAATGCATTTGAATGGGGAAAACTTTTAAAATGTCATTTAAAGTGAAAGTCTCGCAGGAAATGGGCAGTAGGACTGAATAGGACTGACCCCAGGCGCTCAGATGCCCCCACCCCGGGGCAATATACATGTATATTACCATAATATTCAAACATCATCTCCTCTGAAACCGCTTGGCACATCAAAGCCAAATTTTATGTGAAGCATCTATAGAATTGGGGAATCAATGTGTATATAAATAATCTAGGTCACATGACCAAGATGGCCGCCATGCCCATATACGGTAAAAACCCTTCAAAATCTTCTCTGGAACTGGTGGACCGATTTCAAAGAAACTTGGCATGAAACACCAATGGCTAAAGTACTACAATGTGTACATAAATCATGACCCTGTGGTGACCTTGACCTATTTTACGACACTGACAACATAGGTCGCCTATGCATTTGAATGGGGAAAACTTTTCAAAAGTCATTTGAGGTGAAAATCGTGCAGGAAATGGGTAGTAGGACTGAATATTAATGATTCTAATAAAAAATTGGACCCAAGATCTTATATGGCCCCACCCCCGGACAATATACATGTATATTACCATAATATTCAAACCGTCTCCTCTGAAACCATTGGTCCTCTGTTTTCGTCATTGCCGAAACATTTTTAAAACTTTTAATTGTTATGTGTTATTGTACGTTTTCTATTCAAGAGACAATTTTGAAAAAAATAAGTGTACCAACAAGAAATATCTTTAAAAATGATATACGACGAAGGGAAGAAGATGATTTCATGATTGAAAAATTGTACAATGGGTCTAAAACATTTATATTTCATCAAATTCATGTACAATATAATTAAAGTCGAAAACTTCGCCACTGATAATGTTTTTTGCAGAATATTTTTGCTTGGCGGACGATAGGGGTTTTTTACTGTCAATATCTTGGTCTCAGTTTGTCCTACGTGTAGCGCCTATCGCTTTTACGTTTGTACGTGTATTCGGGTTTCAAGAACAGGGATGTAAAAGTGACATACATTGCACGTTAAAAGATCGATTAAGACACTTCTTTCTAATACGATCCCATTTTATTACTCAAATAGTGTTTTAGTGTATTTTTGCATGTGCGTGATAGCGATATACAGTAGTTCATAGAAGCCTACTTTGAAAAGTTTGTTTGTTTGAATTGATGCTTTACCATCATAGCCTCTATGAATTTGTAATAGTCTGCACTTTTACAAATTAAAAAAACCCGCAAAACCTTAGCCCGTAGACACGTCGAGCGCGCGCCATACGGAGACACTGCGATGACCGTACGATCGCCGCACGATTTATTATGATAATTTATGGACAAAAATACTTCGGCGATCGTAGGGAGACCGCAAGGGCTAAGTCAGAAATCATAGCGACTCCTCGCGGACATCGCACGGGCTCCGTACGATTTCCAATTAAAGGGTGCGGATACCCTACGATTTCCATACGATCTCCATACGGCTCTGACTCAAATTATCGACGAAAGCCAGAGCAAGAAATCGTTGAATTGTTAACACATACGTCGTAGCTAACGATCACTTCCGAAGTCTAAAATCGTAGGAAAAATCGCAGACTGAAAAATTGTACGATGATCGGTGCAAATGTAACCTATGCATAATCACTATACTTTCATTATTAATCGTATAAATCAGTTGTAATGCTTATAACGCCTATTACTCTTCGATCTACAGTAACAATTTAACGTAAGTCTTAATGCGTGCAACTGCACATATTAATAATGGTATTGCCTGTTAAAACAATCCATATCACGAACGAATCTCAATAATAACGAAAACTTAACAGTTTCGTGTTTTTGGAAATATCTCACAACCCATGATTTTGTGCTTTGCATTCACACCACCCCTACATTTTATTCTTATACGTTACATGTTTACATGCTGTTCTTCCTCCAAAGCAAAATGACATGTTATTTCTTGAATATATAAATCACTGAAGACTAACAAGTGTACTCACCTTCAGCAATCTGCTCAAAATCACAAGCGTGTCGACAAATCAACCAAAATGTACCGCTAGTTTATCTTCTCGCGGATGACGCACGTGCTTTTATCAGCTTTGAACATTTCCGCTGAACGCTTCTCAAACTTTTGCAAAGATTTATTAAAGTTAATTTGATGTTTTAACATGTATCTAGAGACTGCACTTCAAAAAATGTACATTGCTAACCTAAGTTCTTATATTTTTTTCTTTTTTGGAAGAAAGCAATGAAACACCAGATTAAACTGACCTTAACCAGCACAACTCCCGAGCATATTGGCTTGAAGAATAGACCCCGTGATAATTGAGGTAAAGATTGACTATGCTTGTTGTCTTTGTGCTATACCTGTGTTTCACCTGAATGATTTCAAAATAGGTGAAGTGTATGGTAGACACACAAAAACATAAACATTTTGTTTCTAAAATATAACCATACAGCTGCACTCAAATATTTCTATCAAGTTAGCCAATGCCTCTATTTTTGTCAACAACTCTTTGCTTTACTGATGGTACATGACCGCAGTAGAAGGTCAATAAAGTACCATTCGAAAAAATAAAGCGATTCGGAGAACCAGCTGTTTTTACTTATTTTTCCTACAAGGTCAGCTCGGTCAAAATAGCAGCAAATTTGCTGCATCTAAAACGGGCAAGTTAGCAACAATTTTACTGCAGCAAAATCGGTCATATTACATGTAGCAGCAATTTTGCTACAGCAAAAGCAGTCAAGTTAACGGCAATTTTGCTTGCAGCGTTAGAATTGAATTTGCTGCAGCAAAATACAGTCAAGTTAGCAGCAATTTTGCTGCAGTGAAATTGGTCAAGTAAGCAGCTATTTTGCTACAGAGAACTTTTCTAGACCACATATTACCAACGTTATGGAAAATGTTGCCGATTTTTTACAGTTTCATCTGGCTGTGAGTGCTATAGAAAACGAATACTTATGCCGCAAACAAGACTTTTCTATCCCATCCATAACATAGCTTTAGGACAAAAGTTCCCTGCCAACAGTAAAAGTGTCCATAGACTGGGTAATAGGTGGGATTTAAAACTTCTGTTTGTGATGACATTCATCATCGTTTCTTATAGCGCTCATAGACAGACTTAAACGAAAACGAGAGACCGAATTGTGCCGTAGCTCACCTTAGTGATTTGCTCATCGGTGTAAGCTTCAAGATAGACGATGATACTCTGGAGCTATGTCTGTATGAACAACAGACAATAGGTGGCAAAAAGTTTCGCTGCAGCAAACTTGACCGTTTATTTTTTGTTTTATTTATTTATTTATTTATTTATTTATTTATTTTTGTTTGCTGCTGCTGCTGCAACAGATTCGCTGCTAACTTGACTGAGCTGTCAGTAACACTTTACGGATTCGTACTGTGACTTCCAGTAGAAGTTATTGCACTTTTTTCTGTCGCCTTCATTAGTAAATTAGTAATTTAAAGTAAGCCAGCATCATTTGATATTTAATTGTATCAGAATTAAAGTTTTAAACTTGAAACGAAAAACAGAGAGTCATACAACAAGAATGTTTACCAGGTATTTACTAAGGGAATTTTCAATATGGTCATACATAATACAGTCATGTAGTACAGAATATTTTTCTGTGACAGTATGTGTTTACCCATCATTTTCAGTGCATGAGGTTAAATTTTGACACTGATTGGTTCAACAATAACAAGTGGGTCAACATATTAAACAGGCCAAGTGAGAACTACCTATTTTTAAATGTAATGGTCAACTTTGTCATTGTCAATCAAAAATTGACAGGCTCCGCCCTGCACATTGAAAAAAATCAGACTATACCAAGGACATATTACATTAGCAACTTTGTGTGAACCCGGACTTTAGGCTTTTTAACTTGTTTGTTGCTAAATAAATTTCATCTAAGATTTCAAATTGGTTTTACTATTATCAACGGCAGTAAGCGATGAAAATAAAACTCCCAAATACAAATGTAGTTACAATATTCATGTGTACAATTTTTTTAATGTGAAGAGCTAAAGCTTTCCAGAAAACAGAGGTCCGTTAAGACCTTGTCACACATAAGCGAAAATACCTCAGCATAGACTTGTGTTTTATTGCAAAAAGGAATTCTTTATGTCCCTTCCAACAGCTTACCTCCCGACATGACCATAGCTGTTTAATGGGACTTAAAGCAAAAAAATCAAACAAACAAAAACTATTTTTGTAATTAAATATATGTCTGCATCTAGAGACTTTCGCTTATGTGTGACGAGGCCTTAATATGTAAAACATGAAAAATTATAAAATATCAAGACATTGCGGATACATAAGGAAGAGGGAACTATTCATAAATATGATCATTTTAAGTCATAGAAGTGGACTTCTGAACTTTCAATGCCAAGTAATATTGCAAAATGTTAAACGACCTATGTTAACTATGATGACGTTACATGGGTTACATCCTGAGCGCTAATAAAACAAAGTACTATTAAAGTAATTAAACGGTAAAAGGTCTCGCTTAATGAATTAATTGCAATACTCCATATCTGTCACTGGTCGTAACCACAAGTCATCAAGTCATGTATGCATACAGTTATTTGTAATTCAAACGTAAGCTTTGTCATTAATTGAGCCGTGACGCAAGAAATCCGGTCTTCGGGGTTTGCGACTAGGTCAAACACAAAGCGGCCCGTACAGTCACAGAAGAAAGCTAAAAGCTTGAAATTTGGGCCTTATTTAGGACAGGAATTGTATTATCCATGTAGCAAAAACAAAAGGCGCTGATCAGCTGTGCAGACTGTGCAGTTACTGCACAGCTGATCTGCGCCTTTGTTTTGTGTATGCTAAAATCTGGTTTTCTCATGATGCAGCTCAATTTGTCCCCTCAGGACAACAAAACATCAGATGAAACCAAATTTATGTCATATGCAGACAACAAAGTGCAGATCAGACTGTAGATTGCAAGTGTGCAGTCTGATCAGTATTCATAAAGTTCTCAACCTAAACATCATTGATGCGTTTTTCTCTCAGCTGCTTGATAATACAAGGCAAACCTGGTCGTACACACCTGAAGGTAGTTTTCCCATGACGAGACTAAAATTGTCCCTTGGGGTCTAGTTTTAATTGCAATTTCAATCAAGGTAGCACAAGTTTCAAAGCACCTTTGGACAGGTAAATTAAGATCCATTATAACAACCTAGGTCATGAGCAAACTTGTCTTGTGGTACATGTATATGTCTTTATGAGCCACATTATGAGAGAACCTACACAAGTAAAAAATGAATGAATAGACCAGATGCATGTTAACTGCCCAGTGAATAAAAATTCTAGGTATTATGGAATTAGTGTACCTTTTCTAGATCCAAACCACTGAGCCTAACAAAGAATTATCAATATTGTTGAGTTTGTGTCCACCTGAAACCCTGAAGATAGGTTTTCACAGCATTTACAAGATCAAACTTAGTGCACAAGGGCGGATCCAGGATATCTGTGGAGGGTGTTCAGATCTAGTTATGGGGGGGGTCATTTTCTAAATTCCACCTCATATTTCTCAAATTTCCCCATGAAAATGAAATAATTCATCGGGGGATTCAAGCATACCCCACTGCACCAACAAGCCTCCACCCCAATCCCAACTATATATCTGCCAAGGTGTGATCAGTCTGAACAGCTGCACAACCTGATCAGCTGATTGATGCCCTTGCTGTTTTCTACTGGCAGATATTGTTGTATCAGAACCCAGCATAATGTGACTGCATTGATCTGTTTGAACACATAAATCGGTCAGAAAATTTTAGGCCACACTTTGTCGTAATGAGTCCAAATTATATACAGAGTAATTACATTGAACTGGGGTTACAGTAAAGATATGAATCAGCTGACTAATAGGTGGCAGACAAATAAATACTTAAGTTCACCAACAAAATAAATACTCAAACTGGGCCAAAAGGTTTTCTTTTGTGAGAAATCTGACAGTTTGATCAGCAGGTGACCACATGTAATCAACCAAACAATGGAGCTTAACCCCTATGAAATATAAGTCTAAATGTTGTGCTCCCCTTGCAGGCATGGGGGTTGGGGTAATGAATGCTGACCAAAAATAAGTCTCCATTCCGAACAGGGAGAGAATGAAGGTACATATTTTGAATAGAGTAGGCTAAAAACACAAGACCAGTTTATTCAATCATAAAAAAACAAGCAAATTCAGAGAATTTATGTCCCCCGCCTGAATTGTTTAGTTACACAAATATATCTGGCAATAATGTATATCCAAATCACATGCATTTACTTCATGTCACAGTGTCAAACATTAATCTGAGGATTATATTCAAACCACATGCAAATCTTCAAATCATGGTCAGGACATCTGTACAGTTTGAAAAGAATCAGAATAAAACTGAGGGAGGAGTTTGCACACAAGGTACACAATGTCCATTCACTTTCATTGTATAAATGCCTGAAAAACGACTAAGTTCAAATTGCGAAAAAGTGTCAAAAATTAGCCTGAGGATTATATCCAAAGCACATGCATATCTTCAAAGCATCATCAAGACATCTGTAAAGTTTCAAAAGAATCTGAATAAAACTGTAGGAGGAGTTGCGCACACAAGGCACCCACTGTCCATTCACTTTCATTGTCAAAATACCGAAAAACGACTAAGTTCAATTTGCCAAAAAAGTGTCAAAAATTAATCTGAGGATTATATCCAAACCACATGCACATCTTCAAAGTATGATGAAGGCATCTGTAAAGTTTCAAAATAATCGGAATAAAACTGTAGGAGGAGTTGCGCACACAAGGTACCCTTTGTCTATTCACTTTCATTATCAAAATGCCCGAAAAATGACTAAGTTCAAATTGCAAAAAAAGTGTCAAAAATTAATCTGAGGATTATATCAAAACCACATGCACATCTTCAAAGCATGATGAAGACATCTGTAAATTTTCAAAAATTGGAATAAAACTGTAGGAGGAGTTGCGCACACAAGGTATCCACTGTCATTTCATTATCAAAATGCCTGAAAAATCACTAAGTTCAAATTGCGAAAAAAGTGTCAAAAATTAATCTGAGGATTATATCCAAACCACATGCACATCTTCAAAGCATG
Source organism: Rugalucina vietnamica (assembly GCA_964017185.1). NCBI lineage: Eukaryota > Metazoa > Mollusca > Bivalvia > Lucinida > Lucinidae > Rugalucina > Rugalucina vietnamica. Next base: position 54,398,359 of record OZ024875.1, on the reverse strand, counting down.
ATGAAGACATCTGTAAAGTTTCAAAAGAATCGGAATACCAGAGGACCAATGGTCCTGTAAACGCTCACCTGAGATCTGCTGCATATACCAATAAACATGTTTGAATATTATGGTATTTAACTCCAGTGCAGGGGCAGATGAAGCCCTTGGGCCATTTTCTTTTTTCAGAATCTTCAATATTCTGTCCATTTGCCAATTTCCTGCTGGCTTTTCCCTTCAAATGACATTTTAACAGTTTTCCCAATTCAAATGCATAGGCAACCCATGTTGACCTTGCCATAAACTTGGTCAAGGTCATCACATGGTCATGATTTATATATACATTGGAGTACTTTAGCCATCAATGCTTCACGCCAAGTTTTCTTGAAATCAGTCTATTGGTTTCAGAGAAGAAGATTTTTGATGGGTTTTTACCATATATGGGCATGGCGGCCATCTTGGTCATGTGACCTAGATTATTTATATAGACATTGATTCCCCAATTCTATAGATGCTTCACATAAAATTTGGCTTTGATTGGCCAAGCGATTTCAGAGGAGAAGAGGTTTGAATATTATGGAAATATACATGTATATTGCCCTGGGGTGGGAGCACATGAGCCCCTGGGGTCCAATTTTTTTCAGAATCATTAATATTCAGTCCTACTTCCCATTTCCTGCAAGACTTTCACTTTAAATTACATTTTAAAAGTTTTCCCCATTCAAATGCATTGGCGACCTATGTTGACCTTGCTGTAAAATAGGTCAAGGTCATCAAAAGGTCATGAATTATATACACATTGTAGTGCTCGAGCCATTGATGCTTCATGCCAAGTTTCGTTGAAATCGGTCCACCACTTCTGGAGAAGAAGATTTTTGAAGGGTTTTTACCATATATGGGCATGGCGGCCATCTTGGTCATGTGACCTGGATTATTTATATACACATTGGTTCCCCCTTCCCATAGATGCTTCATGTAAAATTTGGCTTTGATTGGCCAAGCGGTTTCAGAGAAGAAGATGTTTGAATATTATGATAATATACATGTATATTGCCCCGGGGTGGGGGCGGATGAGCCCCTGGTGCCCAATTTTTTTCAGAATCATTGATATTCAGTCCTACTGCTCATTTTCTGCAAGATTTTTCCTTTAAATGACAATTTAACAATTTTTCCCATTCAAATGCAAAGGCGACCTATGTTGACCTTGCCGTAAAATAGGTCAAGGTCACCGCAAGGTCATGATTTATATACACATTGTAGTACTTGAGTCATCGATGCTTCATGCCAAGTTTGGTTGAAATCGGTCCAGTGGTTCCGGAGAAGAAGATTTTTGAAGGGTTTTTACCATATATGGGCATAGCGGCCATCTTGGTCATGTGACCTGGATTATTTATATACACATTGGTTCCCCCTTCCCATAGATGCTTCATGTAAAATTTGGCTTTGATTGGCCAAGCTGTTTCAGAGAAGAAGATCTTTGAAAATGGTGGACGACGGACGGACGGACGACGGACGACGGACGGACGGACGGACGGACGACGGAGCATGGGTATACTATAAGCTCACCTTGTGAGCCTGACGGCTCAGGTGAGCTAAAAACTGTAGGAGGAGTTGCGCACACAAGGTACATACTCCTATAGGGGGACGGAAGGACGGACGGAAGGACGGACGGACGGACGGAAGGACGTACGGACGGAAAGCCAAAAACTATGTCCCTCCGCTTTTCTTCGAAAAGGCAGGGGACAAAAATCTATATGTTCACCATATACTCAAATTCTGTGCGCATTTAATAATCCTTAATCAAAGCCTTTGTTTTCCATGCAGAGCTTCAGGAAATTCTTCTACATGTACTTCTAAAATCAGAAATTTCTAGATTCCAAGCCATTTTCAGTGCTTGTAAAAGCCTAGTTTTTGTGGGACCTTGACAGAAACTACAAAAACGAGTTTCAAAAAAACTTGTTATCTAAGATGTTGTCTTCATTCAAGTCGATAACTGAGCCACGACGCAAGACTTCGGGGTTTCCGAACAGATCCAACAAAAACTAGCCTGTACAGTCAAAGATTTTGGATTTTGAAAGAAGAGGTATTATAATATCCGTGTCACAAAATCAAAGGCGCTGATCAGCTTTGCAGTTACTACGAAGCTGATCTGCATCTTTGTTTTCGCATATGCAAACTGTTAATTTCCTCATGATGGGGCTCAATTAATACTTCCTTTGTCAAGAATTTTCTAGAGAGCTTCATTAACTGGAAACAATTTTCTGATCATAACAGAAGGCTCAGCTTGATTTCCTTTGTTCTGTTATTTTGATAGAGATCTTTGTATTGATTTCAGTTTTACTGGCTCAAAGGCAAAAATTCAGAGAACATGTACTTTAATATTCAAATCAATAACAACTAGAAGGGTAGTAGTGATTTTGATATCATATAACAAGCATAAATGCTCATCATAGACAAGGTGTCCATCCCTACCTACGTATGGAGTTCAATGACAAAACATACAAAACTTCATGTCGACCATGACAGAACAACACATGTACAAGCCAGGCCCACACCCCAACCCCTGATGTACGACATGGTTGGAGACATACAAGAACATAGTTATACCTTGGTCTGACATGACACAAGTCAGGTTTGATCAGTAAACAACAATATCTTTTTGCCTTCGAATAAAGACAATCAAAATGTCACAGACAATAAAATTCTGCATTCAATACCCTAAGAAGTTATTTAATGAAGTTCACTCTCAAGACAATGACTAGCCTGCTCCAAAAGAGAGAAGCCATAGGAGAAAAGGTGAAAAACAGTGTAAGTAAACAGTTTCTCTTATCTTATCAGGTAGCAAGTCAATTACCTGGGGAAACCAGGTGCAAAATAAACCAAACTCAATCATAATTATATGATAATTTTTCTATATTTCTTTGTTAAACATATGTTGGTGGTACCCATTAAAATCGCCTCAACGAGGCCATTTTAATGAGTACTTATAACATATGTTTTTATAAAGAAATAAAGCTAATAACCATTACATTTTCATCAAATATCATTCTTAACGCACCAATTAAAACGAAGGTTATGGCTGTACGTTGTACTATTGTAATACAGGTGAAAACACTTTATTTTTGTCTGCTAACGTCACAGGTAAATATAATGAATCGGCAAACACCAGGGGGTGAACGAATCTTTGCCAAATATTGCGAAAGAAAACAAATCACAAATGCTTGCGTGTTTACTCTTTGGAAATAAATTCCCACATACATTACACAAGGATATATCATTTTGACATTGATTGGCTCTATGACAAATATAAAATGGTTCATCCTTTGTGCCCACTATGAACTAGAATCTGCCATTGCAGTCTGATAAGCATTCAGTCCCATCTTGAAATACACTGTGTGCCAATGTCCCATAAAAAGGATGACACGCTTGTACGAGTTAAGATTTAAACTCTTTTCATGTAAACAGCAATAAAAAAAAATCTTGCTGCATGAGGGCCTAGGCAAAAGTACCCATAGGATTCAAATGAAAAAATTTTAACCCATTGACCATGCCAGGAAAATCTATTTTTCTCTTTTGAATTAGTTCGATGATCCTATTCTAATGCCATAATGCAGATTTATCCTCGCCAAGAGGATAATTACATTTACCTATTTACGTCACATTGTAACTAATTAGCGTACTATTAACAAGCCTACACACGAGAAGACCAACAATTTGGGTTTCCCACCAGGTCTGACACAAACCGGCCTGCACAGTCACAGAAGCACGCTAGACACTTGAAATTTCAAATTTAGAAAGACAAGTCATTGTACTACCTATAAAGCGAAAACAATGGTGCTGATCAGCTGTGCAGTTACTGCACAGCTGATCTGCGCCTTTGTTTTCGCCTATCCATGTTGTTGGTTTTCTCATCCGGCGGCTCATTTATCTTCATTTTGTAACAATGCCAGATCCTGTTATAATTCAGGCAGTCACATGACAAAGTGCTTGTCCTCAATTATGAAGTAGATAAATGCTTAATGAATACTATATTTGGCTGGGCGGTAATTAAGACAGGGTGAAAGTACTAAGTAGAAAAAATAGTACTGTCACTACAATACAGCGAGTTGAAGACGAGATGTTTGTACTTAATTTTTTCGACAAAGACTTGAACTTGTAGAATGACAGAACAGAAATTGACAGAATATATTCAAAAACATCAAATATCCGGAAGTTTAACTATGATTTCAATTCTGCCTCCTTGCTTACTACTGATATACATAGTACAGGCCATGCCATAGTACATTCCCTCTTCTTTCTTATTACCAGATTTTAACCCTCTTGCTATATCTCCTGTGGTTATGCAGCCACTGTTTGTGTCTGACCTGATCTGAAACGCCATCAACTGTTTTCATGCATCCCGACTTTCAAGGTACCTACCTTCAATCTTTGATGCATACAGAATTTGCAGACTTGTGACCGTTCATCACTCAGGTCGGACAGACTGTCTCGGCGGTGCATAAATGCTTTCTTTGGCTGAAAATAAAGTTTGAAATTTACATGCCCTATAATCAAGTAGAAAAGCTATGTACAGTTTTGTTTGTTTAATTTGCTAGTGCTTGTCCGCTGTAATCAATTAAGGCCATGTTTGTACTATGGTCGATTATTTAGCCACATTGTTCCTCCATTTTAACAGCCAACAGACTTTAACTTAGTAATACAAAATGATATTATTTAGCTGAATATTCACAGAACAAATCAAAATTTTATGGTACTGCCTGTGCTGCAAATCACTAGTATCATATACATTGTATTCTACTGCTGTTGATAGAGTATACTCTGACTGCAGCGGACTTTTGCATATAGGGCAAATTGAATGGTACTACCTGTGCTGTCATTTGTATACAATGTGCCATCACATGCAAAAGTTTGCTGCAGTCCAAGTGTATCTACAGAAGATTTTGTATCATGTGCTTCAATGAATGAAAGAAGTGATTTTTTTGTGATACTACATGTATAAATTACAAGGAAGAAAATCCACTTATTTGCAAATACTTACTTTAATTTCAATACTGAGGGTGGGGGAGGTGGATTCTGACGGGTTATGTTTGACGTAGCACAGGTCCGGCAAGACTAGAGCTGATATAGTACTGGAGTCTATAGTGATGGCCTCAACATCTTTTCCTTTCCTCTGGGCTGTAAATATATGAGCCGCATCGTGAGAAAACCGGTCTTCGGGGTTTCCGACCAGGTGCGACACAAATCGGTCTGTACAGTCACAGGAGCAGGTTAGATACTTGAAATTTTGGCTATGAGTAGAAGAGGAATTATACTATCCGAGTAGCGAAAACAAAGGCGCTGATCAGCTTCGCGGTTACCGCGAAGCTGATCTGCGCCTTTGTTTTCGCCTAGGCAAAAATCCGGTTTTCTCACGATGCGGCTCATATGACAAATGAATTCTCCCATCATTTTCATTTGGGTGAGTCCACTTTCATTTTTAGGGGCATTAGGGGTGATTTTGAATTTTTATTCAATTTTTTTATGACAATCTTCTTGGCAAACAGAATAACCCCAGATGGGACGCCGCGTTTCGCGGCGTCACATCTGGGGCTATTTTGTTTGCCCATGTCCCATAAAAGGATGAGTTAAAGCAAAACATGCTGAATCAACACGTAATAGCAAGCCAATGGTTATGCTCTAAAAGAAGACTATCTGATTTCTCAGTTTGCCGCCAATACAGAAGAAAGTCTGGCGGTCCTTTTAAAACAGACTCGATTTAGGCTCTGTAATCCTTTTTTCACACTAACTTGGACTTCAAGGGCATGAATAAGAGCTGTCGCAGGACAGCGTAGCTCGCCTGACTTGTGCTTTGCCACTAAATTTGTTAAAATCTATGACCCGTGACCTTGACCTTGCCTGTAGATGTATTTTGTATAGGGAGCTATTTGCATAAATAAGATAACAATGAACACATTGATCACAAAGTCACTGGAGCGTGAAATATAGGTCAAGGTCAGTAGGTCAATGTGGGTGCCGAGTAGGGACATCGAGGAAAGGCCATATGCAAGGTTTGATGGTTGTAGGCTTTAAAGTTGATGAGATATTAAGGATTTGGCTTAAAAAATGACAAAGTCACTAGAGCACGAAATATAGGTCAAGGTTACTAGGTCAATGAGGGTGCCGAGTCGGGACATCGAGGAGAAGCCATATGCAAGGTTTGATGGTTGTAGGCTTTATAGTTGATGAGATATTAAGGGTTGGCTTCAAAAATGACAAAGACACTAGCGCACGAAATATAGGTCACGGTCACTAGATCAATGTGGGTGCAAAGTCGAGACATCGAGGAGAAGCCATATGCAAGGTTTGATGGTTGTAGGCTTTATAATTGATGAGATATTAACGGTTGGCTTCAAAAATAACAAAGTCACTGGAGCATGAAATATAGGTCAAGGTCAGTAGGTCAATGTGGGTGCCAAGTCGGGACATCAAGGAGAAGCCTTATGTAAGGTTTGACAATTCTAGGCTTTACAGTTGATGAGAAACTAACACAGCAACTGAGCATTGTACAAAGGTGTTCTAGATATTGACCTCTAGCCCCACCCCCAGGCATGACCCCACGGGTCCCTTCACACTAAATCACAGAGGACCCTCATATGCTGCAATGTTCCAAATATGCATGATTTCTGGTCAGTGACTATCAAGATATAACAGTTTTAAAAACTTTAACCGAAAGTGTGACGCGGACGTAAATGTACACGTACACGTAAACGGGGACGACCGAGGTGACAACAACAGCTCTGTGCACTTTGTGCAGGCGAGCTAATAAAAACTGAAGGACTTTTAAAAGGCAGCATGGGTTGTAGCAAAGACGGCCACATTGCAGGCGAGACAGCATATGTTACAAATCTTAATCTATCACAAGTAGGTGAAATGATAAGCGATAAAGTACAATGTACTTGATTACGAAATTCAGTCAAATCTTAATGTAATACATATCTGGCTTTGCATACTAAATTAGACAACAACCAATTGCTTTGAAAAATAAATATGATATGAATAAAAGTCCAATATACAAGGTTCTGACTGTTTCTGTACGAAAAATGCCCTCTTTAAAAAATCATAATAAACAAAGTCTAAGAGGCGGGCAGAATTGTTGTAGAAATATTTTCAGGACAAAATCTTCAGGACAGAAAGTAGGTTGGCTGATTTTGTGTTTTATGTCTCATCTAACAGCTAAGGTTATAATGTAGATGAGACCTTGGTTTAAAGTCTTGCCACCCTTCAAACTGGAGGGCCCAGGATCGAACTCACGACCCCTGGTCTACAAGGCAAGTGGCTTCATCACTAGATCACAGGCTTCTAATGACAGAAAGTGAAAGACAAGCTTAGCTGATCAATCTAAGTGGAAGCAACATTACTATATCTGATTTACGAATGAGCCACCGCGTGGGAAAACCAACAATCTGAATAGGCGAAAACAAAGGCGCAGATCAGCTTCGCAGTAACTGCGAAGCTGATCAGTGCCTTTGTTTTCGCTACACAGATAGTACAGTCCCTCTTCTTCTTAAATCCAAAATTTGAGGCATCTAGCCATCTTCTGTGACTGTACAGCCCGGTTTGTGTCAGTCCTGGTCGGAACCCAAATTTTTGGTTTTCTCACGCACAAGCTCAAATTACTTTCTCTATAAAGACTGGGTTGTTAATTCAGGCCTGCATCTTCGGTGCACAGAGATCAAGTTTTATACTTTGGAATATGAAATACCATATTCTTCATTTGACATTAACTACAAGCAACATCATGAGAAAAACACATCTCAGATTTTCCTGATTGCCTAATCTGTCATTAAAGCTTTAGAAAGATTCAGAAAACAGTAATATGATTATTATCCTGATTATTGAATTTTCATTCTAATTCAGGGGCTGAATTTTGGTTTCTCAAAATTTCATTCTAATTCAGTCTGTGAAAACAGCAGCACCTCCATCTCTGTCAAACAGATCAACAGGCCTGCATTTTTTCTATAAACAGAAAGTAGGTTCTCTCATGATACATCTAGCCTTTGATACTATGACATCAGACATAGGAATCCCAATCTTTTGGAAAACATGGGAAACCATAATAATAACAGGCCAAACTATCTATGTCATATTTCATGTAAACCTACAAGTAGAAGCGTTTTCAAAACTCAAAACGCTGGCTATCTCTCAGGACTATTTTCACTGTAAGACTATTTTCACTGGAAGATTTTTTGAGAAAAATTAAAAATAAAAAACCCAGGACTGAATTTTGCCCTAGAACAGGGTAAATTCTATTGTACATATTGTATTATACACAAATAAAAAGACAGGACCGTGTTGTAAGTGAAAAGAATATCCAGGCCCAAAAACATCTTCCAGCCCCCCCCCCCCCCCCCCCCCCCCCCTCTGGGCACTAACAACAAAGCTGCTGATCAGACAAATCAGATTTCGTAACATCCTTACAATATTTCTTAAAACAGGATGTAAACATATTGGTTTCTCAAAACCAGTCGGTGTAAAAACAAACAAAAAGCCCCTTGTACTAGTTTCACTTTACTCCAACTTATATCAATTAACATATCAATTAACATCCTATGACTTTCCTGTTTAAGTCATGCTCGGATAAGTTGTTGACAATTATGCTAAAATCACCTGATGTGAAACTTAACTACTAAGGAAGTTATTATATGAGTCGTGATTTGAGAAAACCTGTCTTCGGTGTTTCCGACCAGGTCCGACACAAACTGACCTTTTCAGTCACAGAAGAAGGCTAGAAGCTTGAAAGTTTGGATATAGGTAGAGGAGGAATTGTACCATCCATGTAGCAAAAGCAAAGGTGCAGATCAGCTATGCATTTACTGCGAAGCTGATCTGCACCTTTGTTTTCGCATAGGCAAAATCCGGTTTGCTCATGACTCAGCTCATATGCTGAAATATTTATTTTCTGTAAAGGAAACCTTGTTATGTTGATAAAAAAATAGATAAAAAAAAAAACTAAACAAAACCACCCAGGACATTAAAAGCTTAAGGACACACTTAAATGTGGAGGTACCTATCAAAAAAGGCTACTACCACAGATCTCAGAGAATCAATATGAGCTGTCGCTGGACAGCCTAGCTCGCCTGGATAGTGCTTTGCCTTTAAAAATAAAGTCCATGACCTTGACCTCAAGATCGCTTATGTGGGTTGGGATGGCAAAGCATGAAATTTCAAATCAATAACTTTTAACAACTGTCAAAGTATCAACTGGATACATAAAATCTTGAAGTCCATGACCTTGACCTCAAGGTCACTTAGCTTGGTTGGGATGGTACAACTCAATACATCAGACCAATAACTAGCAAAAGGCACAGTATCAACCATCTACATGTTCAAGAGATCTAGACATCTAAATACTTAAACCAAAAACTGTAACATAAATTTTGAAGTCCATGACCTTGACCTGAAAGTCAGTTAGGTGTGTCGTGATGGTACAACATAAAACTTCAGACCAATATCGTACAACAGAGAGAGTATCAACTGGATCCATCCACGTGTTCACAATGACTGTTTAAAACTTTAACCAAAAACTTAAACATAAAATTTTGACCTTGACCACTTACTCTCTTCAACTGGGCCACCCCAACCCCTTATTAGTAAGAAACTGTAGAAACTGACCTGGTCTTGAGACCTGTATTTGGGTTTCAGCCTCCTCTGTTAGGCCAGCTGGTATCAGTAACAGCTCCTGAAACAAACATAGGAGCCTTCGTGTGGAAACCAACAATTTGAGATTCTGACCAGGTCTGACACAAACCGGTCTGTGCAGTCACAGAAATTAGCTAGAAGCTTGAAATTTTGTATTATCTGTGTAGCTAAAACAAAGGCGCTGATCAGCTTCTCTGTTACCGCGAAGCTGGTCTGTGCTTTTGTTTTCGCTTATGCAGATTGTTGGTTTTCTGACGCAGCGGCTCAATTATAGCACATTACATGTATAATAAAACACGGCTAACAAACCTTTAAATGCGTAACCGCGGTTAAGAAAAGACATCCGATTCATGTCCTTCCGGTTTCGCATCAGATGACCAACAAAAGGTAAACAAACTTTTGCAGCTCGTGTTTCCGAGTAAAATATTTCAATTCGAAGACAAATTTTATAATTCTCTCAATGCTATTTTATTAGTTAGACATTGCTATATTTGGACCCTAATGGATTTCCAGAAATTTTTCTTTATAATCATGATTTTTATTCCCTACCCCAAAACACATGTTGGGATTGCATTGTACACGATGAAAATGTGGGTCAGTCGCAGGGATATTTTTAGATTTCCGCTCATTACGCCCATATTAACGGAAAGCAGTTACAGTGCGCAGATGATTTTAACATTGTGTGAGGTCTGGTGACAGTTTCGTTGCCTCTGGCCAATGCATTCTATGAATATGTGGTTAAAAGCTGTGTCAACATTTCGGTTACGAATTTAATCATTAGAAAGATAGCAATATAGTCATTATAGAACACATGTATTAAAGTTTTTGTTTTTGTTAATTGTTTTACGCTGAAGATTATTGTCACATTCTCTCATCCTTTCTTAATAGTTGCTTACTCAAATTTGGTGTGGTTGTGATATTTGCAGTGAAAATGTTTGATATAAAATAATACAAACTCTCTATGAAATACATGTAATACAATAGTTCACATGCATGATATTCTTGTTCATGAAGACGATTTTACAGCATTCTGTATACTTTAATTTGTTTTTTCTTGGTTTTATGTCTTTCAAAACGCTTTACAGGGAAATAAATACCATAACTTGAACAGGTTGAGGTTTTCAAACGTATCTTGAAATATATCCTTCATATTTTAATGATTAAATGCGTACCCATCTTTTCCTTCCCTTCAAATCGGTAATGACGGGCACTAACACAACGTAATACTGGCACAGACATCAGATGCAATTTAGTTCATACATATCTGTAAATTTGTCGTGGAACAATCACTAAAATTTGATATTTACCAGCAAATTGTCCAATTTTTTGTTGTATTTCGCCGACTTTGGCCTTGTTGGAACACCAGGTTCGAAGAAGGGAATAAATAACTCAAAGACCATCAAATTATTTTGCGAGCTACTTTGGTGCTGAGTTACAATAGTAAATAAGTGACAAAATAGCATTCATAGATAATCGATATATTTCTGTACTAAAATATAATCATCAATCGATCCTAGTAGTGTATGTTTTGTTTACCTTTTCTTGGTCTTCATATGCAGAACCGGAAGGGCGTGAATCGGATTTTCCTTCTTAACCGGCGGTTACGCATTTAAAGGTTTGTTAGCCGTGTAAAACCAGGATCAAACCTGCACCTCCTGCTTTAGAAGGCAAGAGGCTAAACCACAATCATACCAACGAGTCTTCAATGAAATTTAAATGATGTGACTAATCTCAATGTATGTACTTTGCAGTTAATTCCTAATAAATTTTAAATATTTTAATTGTTTAATGGTTAATCAAATAAACAATCACAGGCTTGGAAAACATTGATAATATATAGGTTATTTACAAAAATAAATGTTCACTTGATCCATAGCCCAAAGCAAAGATTCAATATCTTCATGTCATCAGAACTTCCAAGTATATGTATAAATCTAGCCATATCAAGAATCTGACAAGGCAACACAGGTTTTCTCAATTGTTTTCCCCTGCAGCCTGCCATCTGTTCATTTCATGGCCCTTTTCGCCTATATGAAACAAACCCTGGGTATTTCCCCCCGCACTGCAGTGGCAAAACTTTGGTCAAAGACCCGCTCATTTCCACGGCTGTCCCCCGCCTTCCCCCAGGGTGGGGGCAGTAGTTACAAATGACTAGTGCATTAAATAGTTAAACGGATCATAAGATGGGAGGGTATGAACTTACTGGTAGGACGACAAAACTCGAAGATAGCAGAGGCTGCATGACATTTGACATGTAATCGACAACAAGCTGCAGTTCATCATGAACCCGCTCAGACTTTGTCTGAAATTATAAACAAATAATATCATAGTGAACATAACTTATAATTACAGGTAACAAGTATGCAATAATTGGGATGCGTCATGAGAAAAACATATTTTCGCCTGTGCGAAAACAGAGACGCAGATCAGCTTCGCAGAAACTGCGAAGCTGATCAGTGCCTTTGTTTTCACTACATGGATAGTGCAATCCCTCATCTGCTTAAATTTGAAATTTCAAGCTTCTAACCAGCTTCTGCAGCAGCACAGACCGGTTTAAGTCAGACCTGGTCCAAACTCCCGAAGACCAGTTTTCTCGCATTGCGGCTCAATTATCAGATGCCACCTGACAATTATTATACGAGTCGCATCACGAGATAACCTGTCTTTGGGATTTCCAACCAAGTCCGACACAAACCTACATGTACAGTCACAGAAGAAGGCTAGAAGCTTGAAATTTTGGATTTAAGAAAAAGAGGAATTGTACTATCTGTGACAGTGTAGCAAAAACAAAGGCGCTGAACTGCCCTGCACTTACTGCATGGCTGATCTAAGCCTTTGTTTTTGCATCTAGGCAAAATTCAGTTGTCTCATGATGTGACTCATATTATCTTCTAACAGATCACTGAGTTTGTTTTGCTTCTAATGAAAGCAGTATGCAGGTGTAAGCTTTCATAATCTACCAACATTTTTATTCAACAAACCCTGGTGAACCCCACCAAAAAGGTTGGTTCCAACTTCCACTCATATAATCCACTGGTATTTTAAGATCAAGTTCATGATGAAACCATGTCTGTTAAACTTTCTCAATGAAGATTTATAATATCTTGTCAGTTTTGAATGGATATGGATTTTTTCTGTAGAAATCTTGAAGACCAGATTTATACCAGATTTATCTCTAATTTATTACCATAAAGATTGTCAGAATATTGAAATAATCTTAACTGGGTGGTTAGAATTTTCATGTAACCAAAGGTACCCTCCTGCAGTATTCAATTATGGCGCAGAAGATAAGCGGATGTGATTGTGAATGTAACAAGCTAACCCTTGTGCAGTATTTTTTATATTAACTCATTTAAGCCTGGTGTCCCTTTTATGGGACAAAGGCAAATAGAATAGCCCCAGATGTAACGCCACTGAAAGTGGCATCCCATCTGGGACTATTCTGTTTGCTTAAAGGGATATCATCGAAAAAAAGGAATAAAAATTCAAAATCACTCCTGATGCCCCTAAAAATGAAAGTAGACTCACCCAAATGAAAACGATTGGAAAATCCATTCGTCATGAATAGGTTAATGAAGAACCTACCTTTTCTGCAGCTATCAGATGACCTTTGCCCCAATGTGTATATTTAGGAAACCTATACACTCTTTTCTCCTGCAATTAAAGAAATTCAAGTTCACTACATCTGAATTAGCCTGCACTTGAACCTGTCCTGAGCATTTTTATCAATTTCAACACTAGTAAGAAGGGTTGTACAGAAGGTTACTGACTAGCAATTTTGTTTTAAAAAATAGATTTGAGGATCTCTGTCAGATGCAGGGATTATTCTGTTATTTGTTAGAGAAAAAACTTGGCCAAAATCTGTTCAAAATTGAATGGGGTTTTATCAGCGCAAAAATAAATATGATTTCAAATGTCTAATAAAAGAAAACTTGTGTGAAAGACCAGCCCTATAAAAACAAAGCATATAGACTGGGTTTATGGCTACTATTAATCTGCTCTCTGACAACTAATCATATTCATGATTGATTTGACAGATTATAAATACTTCTTGATCACAGGCTTGCAGTCTAGAAATCAGCAGGGAACTGGACAACTGGTTTGTCTGCCTTTTTTCAAGAATCAAGAGTCAAAAAATTATAAGTTCACATTTGTTCAAAAAGAAAATGTAAATTAGTTAAAACCTGTATTCTTTTCGCAGTAAATGAGCCACTTCATGAGAAAACTAACAATATGTTTATGCAAAAACAAAGACGCAGATCAGTGAGATCAGCTTCGCAGTAACCATGAAGCCTATCTGGGCCTTTGTTTTCACTACATGGATAGTACAATTCCTCTTCTTCTTCAATAAAATTTAAAGCTTCTAGCCTGCTTCTGTGACTGTACAGCCTGCTATTCGGAAACCATATTGTTGGTTTTCTCACAAGATGGCTCAAATCTAGAAAGGAATGAGTTCCAGGAATTTCTTATGTTTACCTATCACCAAAGGAAACCAAGATATACAAACTACAAACGAAAGAGAATTCAATGATTGCTTTCAAATCTGCAAATACATGTTATTCAAGGTGAACTTCAAACAATCAACCAATGAATATTTGTAAAGAATATAGAGAGAACATTATGAGCTAACTTGAAAGTCAAGGGTCATAACTATTTCCATTTTCCACATTGTCAAAAATTCCATAGACTTCCTACTTATTCTCACAACATATTTTTAAGCTTTTGGTGTTATTTGAATGTCAAAAATTCTATAGACTTCAAGGTGTTTTCATGTTCCCAAGAAAAAAAATCATGCCTCTCCTAGTTAACATATTTATATGCTTTTGGTGCCATTTGAAAGTAAAATAAATACATTAGTTAATTAGGTATTTACATTCACATGGAAAAGCTGCAAATATTTCAACATTTTGCAAGATTTCTGACAATTGTCAAACATCCATCTAAATTCATCTAATAGGTTCATGCTTCAGAATAATTGGTAATAAACCTTGGAGAGTATTCTAAACACATGTACTAAGCTTCTTGCATTAGATGTGAAATTTTGTAGAATTATCCTTAATTTGCCATTGGTTTTACATAACTTCCTGCTTTGCAGTTGGATTCTGCTTTTCTACAGTCTATCTATCTTCTGATACTGAGTCGATCAATTTCTGATCATCACCTCAGGTGTGGGGTGGGTGGCTAAATTTAGAATTTAGTCAAGGGAAAAGAAAACATTTGGGGTGCCCGTGGGCCATTAAAACTATTTACAAGAACAGAGATTTAAATTTTTCTCCTTTATTCATGATTTTCATGTTAGTTTTCCCAAATGCCAATACTTGTTTAAGATTTTTCCATGCACAGTTTTTGTCAGCAGTTTCATGAAGAATGGCCAAAATTTAATAAACAGGTGTATTCTTTTCCACATCTGGAAGCAAGGTGAATAAGATTTTTATAAAAGTTTTTACTTGTATAAAAATGATAAGTTGTTGGGCAGCCATTTACAAATCAAATAGAGAAAAATATCATTCAGTATTCATTAATTTACCTCTGCATTAGCTAGCACTAGACTAGCGTTTCCTTCTCCTCTAAAGCGCCACTTTGACGGATACGAAGCCATGACTTTCTAAATGATTTTCGGCATCTGGGTCATATCGGATGCTGGTGACCTGTAAAAAGTTAGGGTTCGTTCTTTTGCGCGAAAATCTATTATCTTCCAATTTTCCAATACAATAACCAAGGAAAACACATCAAAAATACATTGAGAGCAAATTTAGTGCCTCTTTTTGCGTTTTTGTGGGATCATTCACCGTTATTTCTCGGAAATCTTCCTGCTGATCGAAGAAAATACGTCCTTCACCTTAGTGACTTTCTCTACCTCCGATTGAAGAGTAGCTCAATATTTTTTGCTACAGCCAGCATCGTTTTCCAAGACAATGCACATGTACAGCCAGCTTCGTATTGGTTAACTTTTTTGAGGGGGTCAAAATTCTGATTTTTTCTAATCCATGTCTTTTGTCTTTTGTCTTGAAGTATATTCCTCCTATCGTTTCAGGAGCACCGCCTGGTAGAGCGTGAAGTTCCACAACCAGTTAAATGTTCTAAATGTTCTAAATTCTACTACTGGAAAACTATGTACAATGTTATTGGAGGTGGAGGTTGGCAGCCCTTACTCCCATTCTTTTAATAAACGCAGTCTCTTTAGATGAACTTTGTAGAAAAAAGTCCTCGAAACCTTTTCAATGTGAGTGAGTGAAACTGATAGACCCGGTACCATGGGTATTACACAATCTGGACAAATCAGCGTTCTCAGAATCGTGTTCCAGTCCTTGAAGTAGGTACTCCACACGTCAGCGCCCATCTGTTCCAGCACTATCTGCCTCAGCCGCTCCACTGTAGCAACCCGGATATCGTAATATGCCGGACATCTTGTCACCAGATGATAAACATCCTCATCTTCGAGAAAACACAACTGGCATGTTGGTTCAACGACTCCCCCACTGAATGAATGTCTGTTAGATTGCAGAATATACACTCCTGCAAGAACTCTCGCTTTTACAACACCTTTCTTGACCTCTGCCTGAGTATTAATACTGTCCCATACTAGATGAGTTGCCCCTATTTTCAATGTGCTTGTGTTAAGATTTTTCAGAGTTTTCTTAGATTTAATATCACTGATGTAATTCCTCGTCCAGAATCTCTCAACAGCTTTTTTTATACATATGTTTCCATTTCAGCTTACTGTGACTAGACGTAAGAAGCTGACTTATACTTGGCAGATCATACTTTTCTAGTACTTTAGATGTAGTGTAGAAGAAACTATGAACATTGTCAAAACAGCATGCCAACTGTCTTTGAACAACTTCTTGAAGACATTGATTTTCACTTGTAAGCACAGCGTACAACAAACTTAATTGTCTTTTATGTAACTCCGCCTCAATTGGTAAAGCGCCCAGTAACATGTAAACTGCTGAAGATGCTGTACGCTTCGGGAGAGATTGTATCTGTCGAAGAGTGTTCAGATGGTATCTTTCTAAGTCTTTAAGCTGAGTTTTATTCAAACTTATAACTTCTAGACCATATAAAAGTCTTGGTATCACATAAGCACTGTATATAACATACGAAGTTTTTGGATTCAGTCCATTTGTTCCATGTAAACCAGTGTTAATGAGTGAATAAGATGTCCGTCTAGCCAAACTTATTCTATCTTTAATGTTTAATTCAGATTCTTTCTTACCAGATCGTACAAGACCAAGATGCACTGTATTTTCTGCTAATGTTAATATGTTATCTCCTAAAGTCCATTTCAGATCATTGTTATTTACTTGAGTACTAGGTAATGACACAACTTGCGTTTTCAATGGGTGTATCTGGAACCTATTCTGGCCGGAATATCCATCTGCCTCACTAAGCATCAATTGCAGTTCATCTTTATACTTTGATAAGTAAGCCAAGTCATCAGCCACAGTTGGAACACCAATATACACTGTTCCGAGATATAATCCAAGTCTTTTACTATTTAATGTCTTTAAAAGGGGGTCAATATAAGTCTTATACAGATGTGTTGAAAGGATGCCTCCTTGTTTGACACCCTGCATCACTGGAAAGCCGTCACTGCACTCACCGAGCCATTTCACTTTTGAAGTAATACCAGAGTACAGGTTTTTAATAATAATCCAAATGTCTTTATGAATACACGTTTGGGATAATTTGTCCAAGAGAATCTTATGATGAACAACGTCAAATGCTTTTTGGCTGTCGATAGTAGCCAAAAACAGTGGTTGTTTATTCTGAATAGCTTCCGCTTTTGCCTCGCTGACAAGTAATCCGGCCATAATCGGTGACAGTCCACTAGTGAAACCAAACTGGTGATCAGATTGAGGTAAATCCATTTTGCTTAATATTGCATACTCAAAAAGTTTGCCAAACACTGATGACACAGTAATACCCCTATAGTTTCCCATCTCCTTTGGATCCTTCCCTTTCTTCAATACTGGCGTAATAATACCCGTTTTGAATGATTCTGGAATGTTTTTCTCCTTTAAAATTTTATTAAAAAGTCTGGTAAGCACTGGTACAATAACAGGTTTTGCTGCCTTGAAATGTTCGGATGATAGACCATATTCATCTGTTGCTTTTCCGTTATTCAACTTATCAATTGCAGGCCCAACTTCTGATTCCAGTACTGTCAGTTCAGTTTCAGAATTTGTGTTACATTCAGATTCAAAATTTTCACATCGTAAATTACAAAGTTCCAGAAACACACTGTCATAATTCATATCTTTTGGTGTAGCCAAGTCCTCATAATACTGAGCGAAGCATTTCCTCTGTTGAGTGGGATCAAAATGTTTTTCATCTTTCACTTGTATACATGTAGTGTTAGATTCTTTATTTGACCTACTACGTCTTATCAGTTGATAAAATTTATTTGACGATGGGTTTTCCATTAAAGAGTCATAAAAGGATCTTTTACGTAACACTTCATCCATCCGCTGTTGTTGACGCAAACACTTTTTAGCTAGTTTGTTCTCTTCCAGCAATGGTCCAGAATTTGGTCTACCTGCCCGTTTCCAACAGTTATAGGTTTCCTTCACATATTTCAACCGTTGCAGAGTGTGATCCGAGACACGACGTTTCGGGCCTTTTAATGATTGAGTTTTAGAGGGCACTGAAATACGCGCAGCTTCTAGCAACCCAGAAGTTAGTTCTATAACTACATCATTTACTTGTGTAGCTGACGTTTGATTCAGTTTTATTTGTAATTGTTCTGTAAACATATCTGAATTCAACTTATTCCATAAGTAAACAGTTTTTGGTTTTGATTTCACTTTTGATGTACTCGAGTCTGTATTCAAGCTTTTCCCATCTGGTAGCCGAATTTTGACACAAACAGGAACATGCGAAGGTACATTAATTGGGTCCTTCTGATGAATAGTGTAACTGTCATATATGTCAGTGTCATTTGACAAGATATAGTCAATTTGAGAGGTTACTACTCCATTAAAATGGAAAAAGGTCGGTTCAGCACTATTAAATTGCCCCGTTGATAACAAGTGTTCATGTACAAAGTCTTTTAAAATAGTATCATGTTTATTATTTCTTGTAGGTAATAGAGTGCCATTCAGATCTCCACAGAGAAGAATTTTATGAGTTGGTTCGTACCTCCTAATGATATCATGCAGCACATCCAAACACTCCCTATATTTATATTCAGAGTCATTTTTATTGGTTGGCAGATATACGTTAATTAGACAAATTTTGATATCGACATCCACTTCAATAGCAACAATGCGCTCGTTTCCGACATCTAGACAAGTTATTGCGTCTGAAAGTTTATTTGACCATAAAATGGCAACTCCTGCTTGACCGCGAGGTACATGAAAGTTTGTAATCGGGTCATTTGAGTCATGACATCTGACTAGAGTCTTAAATTCAGGAAAGTTATTTTGTATCCAATCCTTTTGAAAACCCCAAAGCCAGTGTTCTTGTAAACATAAGATATCATTCTGAGCACAAAGTTTCTCCAAATATAGTTTATTTGCAACTACACCTTCAATATTGACTGTTGTGATATTTAAAGCCGGGTGGTAATCATTTCCCAGCTGAGGTCCGTTTCTAAGCTGTCCAAGTCTGGTGGGGCTTTTTCCAGGCTGGGAATCCGTAAAAAAGTATGCTGCTTATCATTGTCCTGCTGTTCATGCTCCACTTTCCCGCCATACTCATTGTTACTACGCGATGTAACACGACTTTGGGTAACATTCAGATTCTCCTCAAGTTCTGGTTGGACTGACTGCGGTTTAACAGTAATTATATTCCGATGGTTTGCCTCACATGGAATTTCCTCGACAAGATTATGAGCCTTACTGGGCCCACCACGGGGCATCTCATTCGCACCAGAAGTCGAATGTGACGGCATCTCATGCGAACTGACAGCAGCCGTGCTACACCCATGCTCCACAACATGAATGACACTTTCCTCAGAACACTGACGTTTTATCTCGGGTTGGGACTGCCTTGAAGCGTATCCATTATGTGGCTGCCGTTTCCGCCGTGTATGATTAGGTTCATGATTGAGGCTTTGCCTTGGCTTAGATTTAGGAATATTTGTTTCAACTGTCACATTTCTGCCAGTGTCATGATTTGAGTGTGTAGGTACTTGTGGATGAAGACCCAGATGACCAGTAGCTGGGGTGGCAACATGGGCTTGAATGTTCATCTGGTGCACCTGTCGAGGCACAGACGGAGGTACCATAAAATGTGGTTGGGGTATCTGAACTGGTTGGGGCTGGATCAACGGAACATATCCAGGAGGGGTTCCATACATCATCGGATACATCCATGGATTCGCATATGGAGGGGCTAAGCCCATAAATGGGACATGCGGAGGCGCAAACCTTTCCTTTATCATTGATTGTAATTGAAATTGATTTTGCAGATGCAAATTATTCCACATTTGGTGTTGGCTCTCAAGTAGACATAATCTATTTTCTAAAAGTTTATAGTTCATTTGTTCCAAATAGGCACATGAGGGATGATTAGACCTATTGCCTGAACCATTCGGGGGTACTGATTCATTACTATGCTGCGAGTTATTATTTTCAACAGTTCTTTCCATGACTTTCAGCAAATTTTCAAGGTGGTTCACCTTTCCCTCAAGACTTGAAATATAATACTTCTGCGCAATCAATGTCTCTTGATTTTCCACGTTTCCATTCTTTTTCGCGTTGTTTTGCCCCTTTTTTCCCTTGCCCTTTTTTCCAAAGTCTACGGGGTTAACTGAGGTGTCACTATTGTTACAGTTATTTTTAGGTGTCTTTTCACTATGATCATTTTCCATCATATTGATATTATTTTGTTCAGAGTTATCGGTGTCTTTAGACATGGAGGTCTGAGGCAATATATTAGAGTGTTCATCATCACTAAGTGGTATTATCACATTTTGGTCTCCATTTACAGATTGTGTATCTAAGGCGTCTATATATAATTGATTGTCATTGCACATAAGACAAATATACGGGACATCACCGTGAATGGAATTTGCTGCAGATCTGTCAATACCAGCACAAGCAAAGTGGAACCACTCCTCGCAAGCCTCACAGGCAATAGTATCGTCACCTGCAATCTGCTCACAAATCGGGCACTGGTAAACTTTCTCTCCCGTACCACCTGGTGAACGCACTAGAATGTCAGAATTTGTCAGTGAATTTCCCATGGACCCTAAGTCAGCATCAGAGTTCTCTTTCACAATTTCAATACCATCAGTCATTAGATCTGTACAGTCATTGCCATTTACCCCAGTTATTGACTTTACTTTTGACCTAGTGCCTATATTACATGAGCCAAGCTTTCTTTCAATATCAGACAAGGCCATAGAAATCTGTTCATTCACAACTGTTAATTTTGTCCCCTGCTTTTTAATGCCCTCACAGATTCTCTCAAAAAGTTCCTTTTCAAATAGTTCAACTTTATTTCCATTGACCAAAACAGTGGATGTAGTATGGTAAAAGTTTATAGTGAATTTCAGAGAAATCCCTTTAGTATTGTCCTTCTTACGGTTAAAAACTCTAAAAATGGAGCCGACTTGATTTTGACATTCATCTTGATTTACACCGGACTCGATAAAAAAGTTTCTACAAAATGGATCACTGTACACTGAAACAAAGTTATAAGAGGCCACCTCATATTTTGTCTTCTAGTTCAGAAAGTAAAATACGATCAATTAAAATTCATGATCATATGAATAAACCAATGTCTAACAGTGGCTCTGTGAGTTTCTGCATTCCAAAATGCGTGATACTTCTCACACAGACGAAGCATGTGTAAAGGTACCCTATTTCAAAAAGTCACACTTTATTAACATCAAATTAAATGTCATATTATGACGTTGTGTTTTTACATTTTAATTTATTTGAAAGTGCTACTGACTGCCATGATGCAAGATAAAATTAAGTCAAAAGTGTTGCTGCAATAAGAATCTTCGTTTCTGTTTTGCACATGCAAGAAGACAACAACCTGAATAACAGGAATTCAGCTTTTGTATGCAGTTTGCATACCAACTTTGTTCTTCTCCAGTTGTGTTATTATCAGCAGCACGGCATTGAAATTTTCAGCGATTATTTAGGTCAAATACTTGACTCTGATATACTTTGAAAATTAAAAAAATCGTCCACAAATTTTGTTATTTTGTTCGTTAAAAATTGGCATTGAAACCGGAAGTGTGCGGCAGCCTTGACATGTTGGTCCTCGAAAATGGTCAAAAACAGTTCAGTCGAATTATATCTCTCATTTCCAGGCCTCATCAAGTGAATTTAACAGGAGTCAACATGTTTAAGAGGCACATTTATGAATTTTTTAAAAATCTCAAAATTGGCGATTTTTAAAAATGCATAAAAATTCTACCAGTAGAGAAAATTCGAATGTTTGATGTTTTTCCAAGCCGTAACGACCCCTTTGATGACACCCGTTCCTAATTTCAATAAATGGTGTGCTGTATCCATTTTTTTATTTAAAAACATTGATTTTTGCATTTTTACTCCAAAAACGCCTCTAGTAAAAGAAAATTATTTCTTAACACTTTGAAACTTTACTTACTTGAAAGACACGTCTTTTGGCAAAAAATTGTGCAATTTTGAACTTGGCTTAGAAACAAAAAATGAGTTTGAAAAGTGGCCTCTTTATAACTTTGTTTCAGTGTACATTTCTTCTACCACGATAAGCTTTGTCAATTCATAAGCTGCTGGACTCAGACGCATAACAAAGTTTTTGTCAGATTTCAGTTCATATGACAAATGAGCCGCCTCACATTGAGCATGCTTTTTCTTTAGTGCCTTCACCTTGTTCAATACATAAGACCTTGAGTTTACAACAGCCCCGAGTTCCTGATTTCTGTAGCTAGCTCTCTTTTCAAGTTCTCCAGACATTTTGCTAAGGGGAACGAACTCCGACAAGTTCAGCAATTCTTTCAAATAACTTTCAAATACAAAGCTTATAAACTCGTTGAAAAGTTAAAATTCAGTTGAAGAACGGTTAAAATTTAAATCTATAAACCAGTAGGGTATTTCACTAAGAGTATGTAGATAAAATCAATGATTCTCTAAAACGGTTGTAATGGCCGCCAACTTCCTCCAATTTCCGCGCTCGAACTGTTCAGTCGAAGAAATCCTCAATTTGGTGACTTTTCCATTTAAAACGATATTCGTGATAAAGTAGAACGTATATACAGGTAAAAGTTACTAAAAACTAAGCCGTGAACTATTCACAAATGCATTAAAACAGTTGAAAATTTTTAAAATTATTTCTCATGGAGAAAACACATCCTTCTTCGACGAGCGCCCTCGATTTATCTCTCAATTTGTTAATTTTCATGGAATCTGTTGAAAGTGTGACTGTGCGTTATAAATATATGAGCCGCTGCATAAGAAAACCAACAATTTGCTTATGCGAAAACAAAGACGCAGGTCAGCTGTGCAGTAACTTTACAGCTGAATTCAGCCCCATTAGATAGCACAATCACTCTTCTTCTTAAAATTACAAGCTTCTGGCCTTCTGCCGTGACTGTACAGGCCGGTTTGTGTCAGACGTGGTAGAAATCCAAAATTGTTGGTTTTCTCATGCAGCTGCCCATATCCGAGCCATATAGTATGCAGGTTTGAAACGGCGTTACTTGTTGAAATGACGTCGAGTTTCTTGGCTGCATGCTTCTCCCGACAGACAGAAATGACATTTTAGGACGGTCTGTTGATCATATTATAATTATCATATTGTACCGCTATTAATGTCACAAGAAGCTGTGCTATTTATAGACATATTCCATTCAGCGAAATAGATCCGCACGGTGCCAGTGACATGGTCCACAGGCACTATTAAAAATGCGGGGGGGGGGGGGGGGGGGGCGGGACTGTCAAACAATGATAGTTGCAGGCTATGTTTTATTGCTGGTTAAGGAACTAAACTTTATTTTTGCAACTACAAGAACGCACTTGCAGTCGTCTATGACGCCTCAGGGTTGTATGGTCGGGAAACCAACGGCCGTAGCGAGGGATGACAAGGCATGATTGAAAGCATAGGTCGATGTCGAGATATTCGCAGCTGATTCGTACCTACCACGTCCTGACATGAATGTCCTTCTAGATTAAAATGCTACTTGCTTAATTACTACGTCTTCGTTGTTGCTGCGTTCTAATACCTTGTCACAGTGCTCGCCGCAAAGTATGACATTAGATATGTGATGCCAGTCCCCACTCTACACAGATCCACATAGCTCCATCAAGTGTCCTCATAACGTCCCTTAGCACGTCTCACAGAAGGCGCCTTTTAATGCTTTCGAAATATAGGACGCTGTGAGCGACGTAACGTGGCTTCTCTTTGAAGAACAGTGGCTCAAATCGAGTACTATACCAGCATCTATCCGCGAAAGAAATGGTCCTGTATGGACATATTTCCGACCAAAGGGTGTGGTTTGCTTTGTGTCGTCTTGGGTAAAATAAGGCTTACCCTTATTTGATGCTAGACGGATGGCTACCTTGTCTCTCGCTCTTCAAGCGTGTCGTCGAAAACAATGTTTATTCATGTTTTGTGCTCTCTGGTGTATTTGTTGGAGTGAATAGATTCCTGGTCCCACTCAGTGATATTTACGTTACTCATTGTTTGCTTTTGTTTGGTTGGTGTCTGGCTCACCACATCCACTGTAAACAGGTGAGTCGGGAGGATCAGGAAAAACAAAAACGAAGACTCCGTCGGTTGTCAGTTTTTCTAGAAGCGAACCTGCCTGCTCAAACGGTAGTTGCTACCAGGACCAAAAGCATTTCAAGACGGTGACAGGAATTCTTATTTAAGCACTCGATTTCATTATGATTTGCTTGCTTTTGTCATATCTAATTTGCATATATCCATATTTCGTCGATTTTTTTCGTGTCATCTTGGGTAAAATCTTGGGTAACATAATGTCAAACAAACGCCATTGAACGTGCTGAAATCTGTGGGTGAGCGCACTCCGGTCATAGTACCTGACAATGCCTTGCAATCGTAACAGGATCACAGTAAGACAAAAAGTCATGTACGAATGAACGTACGCAGACTGAGCGTCCGTGTGGCTTCTGTTGCGTCGATGGAGATCTTACTGCGCTGCACGGCGTTTGTTTTGAGTATGTTAAAATGAACGGCGACCCTCGGCGTTCTATCCCACACCACGGCGCGTCCGCTAACTATGCTGCGGGCTCACCGTGGCGTTCTGTCCCGGGCGTTCTGTATTTTTCTTGACCGATCTTTATCGTGGTTTACGTTACTGTGACAACCGTTCCAATCTTTTACAAAGTCAATGGGCCGTGAAATACAGTTCATGGACACCAGGTCAATGTTCCTTCTTGAAGGGCATGTCAAGGACAAGGTAAGGTTTCAGTCTCACACCTATCACAAGTGAAAAACAAAACTTTGACAAAGATTTACAAAGTTGGTTGGTCGGTTGATCTGGGGATGAACGCCCCTCCAACGGCTAAGATTATACGGAAACGGGACCTCGGTTTATAGTGTCATCCGGCAGACTGGAGAAGCACGAGACCGAACCTGCGACCCCTGTTTTACAAGGCGAGTGACCTAACCACTGCGCCACTGAGGTTTCTAAATTTAAAATACTGGCCAAGGGCGCTGGCAAGGCGCGTGTTTGACGGGAATGTCATGTGACCTGGATTATTTATGTATATAGATGTTTCATATAAAATTTCGCTTTCATTGGCCAAGCAGTTTCAGAGAAGGTCTTTGAATATTATGGCAATAAACCTGTATATTATTGCACCCAGGTGGGGGCAGACCAACCCCTGGGGTCAAAATGTTTTTCAGAATCCTAATTCAGTCTATTCAATTTCCCCCATTCAAATGCATGGGCGACTTATGTTGACCTTGCCGTACTTAAAAACAGGTAAAGGTCATCCCAGGGTCATATGATTTATATACACTTTGTCGAGCTCCATTGCCTGATGCTTCATGCCAAGTTTCAAAATCATAGGCCTCTTCTGGTTCTGGAAAAGAATATTTTTTAAAGGTTTTTGCTATTTATAGCCATTGCGGCCCTCTTGGTTTTGTGGCCTGGACCATTAGGCTCAGGTGAGCTAAAAACAAGTAGCCCAAGGGCAACAATCGCTCACCTGAGACTCGGGAAATACAGTCACTGGACAAAAGAAAAGTAGTCGTTTTTTTTTTGTTTTGTTTTTTTTTTTACATTATATGAGTGTTGTGGCCATCTTGGTCCTGGATTTCTATATACACATCGGTTCCAACTTCCTATAGATGCTTCATATAAAATTTGGCTTTGATTTGCCAAGCAGAAGACTGGCCCCCGTCGTCAAACTTTTGTTTTTATCAGTAAAACATGCAGATCTTATTTTGAGTTTGAGGTGTCTACGAGCCTTTCCCAATTTCAATAGTCCTATGATCTGAACCAAAGAAGGTAATATTTATGGATTATGAAAAGTTACGTTTAATTCCGGGGGGGGGGGGGGGGGGCGTAGATTTTCCCCGTTCAAATGCATAAGTTGACCTTGCCATAAAATAGGTCAAGGTCATCACAGGGTCATGATTTATACACATATTTTATAGTACTTTTAGTACTTTAACCATCAATGCTTCATGCCAATTTTTTTAAATCCGTCCACCCGTTCTGGAGCGTTAAAAGGTGGGCGCATGGATGGACGGACGTCAGCTTGAGTACCATACTGTAAGCTCCCCAAAGTACACAGTCACTGATCAATGTAAACGCATAGGCAACATCTGAACCAAAGAAGAGAGGTAATATTTATGGATTATGAAAAGTTACATGTTCGATTCCGGGGAGAGGGGGGGGGGTGGAGGGACAGATTTTCCCCGTTCAAATGCATAAGTTGACCTTGTTATAAAATTGGTCAAGGTCATCACAGGGTCATGATTTATACACATATTTTATAGTACTTTAACCATCAATGCTTCATAGCAATTTTCTTAAATCCGTCCACCCGTTCTGGAGCGTTTTCAGAGATGAAGATCTTTGAAAAGGTGGGCGCATGGATGGACGGACGTCAGCTTGAGTACCCCAAAATACACAGTCACTGATCAATGTAAACGCATAGGCAACATCTAAAACGCACAGGCTCCCGTATTAGGATGCACAGGCTATCTCATAAAATAACGGATATTTGATAGGTGAAAAAGGTATGATACATACTTTCTGACTGTTTTACCATTGTTCTGACACATGCCTTAAAGTACCCCTTATCCACTAAAATTTTACTTTGATTGGCCAAGCAGTTTCAGAGAAGAAGATCTTTGAAAAGTGTGTATGGACAACAGACTGCCCAAGGTCAAGAGATGGCCTTGACCTAAACTAATCACATACCTTCATCTACTCCATTAGTTGTTTGCATCTGCCACTTTTCATGTCTCAGGCTGGAACAGTTTTCAAAAAGTACATAGTTTTCACTTTTTCCCATATAAAAGCCTATGTTTCCAAAATTGAAATTGCCGTAAAATAGGTCAAGGTCATCCTAGGGTCATCATTTGATCAAACTATGATGGGCTGGAGTCCCAAACGCTTCATACCAAGTTTCATGAAAATGGGCCTGCCGGTTCTGGAGAAGATTTTTGAGTGGTTTTTACCATAAATGGGCGTGGCGGCCATCTTGGTCATGTGACCTGGATTTTGCGATCAAACTTTCGTCTCCCCTACCCATGGATGCTCCACATAAAATTTCAGTTTGATTGGCCAAGCAGTTTCAGAGAAGAAGATCTTTGAAAAGTGTGTATGGACAACAGACTCCAAATGTCTGTTTGGTGGCCATCTTGGTCATGTGACCTGGAATTTTGCAATCAAACTTTCGTCACCCCTACCCAAGGATGCTCCATATAAAATTTCACTTTGATGGCCAAGCGGTTTCAGAGGAGAAGATCTTTGAAAAGTGTGTATGGACGACAGACTGGCCAAGGTCAAGAGATGACCTTGACCTAAATTAATCACATACCTTCATCTACTCCATTAGTTGTTTTCATCTACCACTTTTCAGGGGACATGCTGCAATATAGTTTTCAAAAAATCCATAGTTTTCACTTTTTCCCATGTAAAAGCCTATGTTTCCAAATTTGACCTTGCCGTAAAATAGGTCAAGGTCATCCTAGGGTCATCATTTTATCAAACTATGATTGGTTGAAGTCCCCGATGCTACATACCAAGTTTCGTGGAAAACGGCCCAATGATTCTGGAGAAGAAGATTTTTGAAGTGTTTTTACCATATATGGGCGCGGCGGCCATCTTGGCCATGTGACCCGGATCTCACGATCAAACTTCAGTTCCCCCTACCCATGGATGCTCCACATAAAATTTCACTTTGATTGGCCAAGCGGTTTTAGAGAAGAAGATCTTTGAAATTGTGGACGACGGACGGACGGACGGACACCGGATCATGGCCATCCTATAAGCTCACCTTGTGAGCCTTCGGCTCAGGTGAGCTAAAAATCCATAATTTTCACTTTTTCCCATGTAAAAACCTATGTTTCCAAAATTGACCTTGCTGTAAAATAGGTCAAGGTCATCCTAGGGCGGTTTCAGAGAAGAAGATCTTTGAAAAGTGTGTATGGATGACAGACAGGCCAAGGTCAAGAGATGACCTTGACCTAAATTAATCACATACCTTCATCTACTCCATTAGTTGTTTGCATCTGCCACTTTTCAGGTCTCAGGCTGCAATAGTTTTCAAAAAATCCATAGTTTTCACTTTTTCCCATGTAAAAGCCTATGTTTCCAAAAATTGACCGTGCCGTAAAATATGTCAGGGTCATCCCACGGTCATCATTTGCGCAAACTATGATGGGCTGGAGTCCCCGATGCTACATACCAAGTTTCGTGGAAATCAGCCTGCTGGTTCTGGAGAAGAAGATTTTGATTTTCGAGTGGTTTTTACCATATATGGGCGTGGCGGCCATCTTGGTCATGTGATCCAGATCCCGCAAACAAACTTTAGTTCCACCTACCCATGGATGCCCCACACAAAATTTGGCTTTCATTGGCCAAGCGGTTTCAGAGAAGAAGATCTTTGAAATTGTGGACGCCTGACGGACGCCGGACTGATTGCTATACTATAAGCTCACCTTGAGAGCCTTCGACTCAGGTGAGCTAAAAATGCATGTAAATAAAAAATAGAAAATACCATTTTCTGGAGATAAAATGTTATATGTTTGACAAAAATTTAATTTTTGTGATGAGAAATGCCTGTTGTGCAAGACCAGCAGTCAGCATTCTAGTTCCTGCAGAGCCCTGCTATCAATGGTCCAATAGGGGCCGCGGAAACAAATTACTGGTGCATAAGCAAGCACAGAAGCCAAAATTACAACATTTGGCATTGTTCAGATTCAATCCATGTATAACAAGATTTATGAGTATTGGTCTGCCACAATTGGAAACTTATATGGGTAAACCAGAGCAAATCTGCTATTTCTGCAACCATATGCATTTATGGTGGACCATCTCTGGGACATTTATCGAATATTTTCCACCATACTTGATTTCTCTAGCACAAAGGTGGTTTGATCAGAAATTTGTCATTGATTAGCAAATTGAAGAACTTATATAAAATAGTGGACAGAGGACATACAGATGCCAGACCAATAACTGATCTTAGAGATGGGGCATTTACCTGGGTATCAGTAATGATTAAATTACAATTACTCAGCTGTCTTTTATGATTAAATTATGATTATTCTTTTTTTTTTCAAGAGTAATTTGTTAAATTATGATTACTGTGACAAAGTTTATCAGATTAGTTTTATGATAACTGATTACATGATTACAGGGTTTTTTTATCTTTTTTAACCCAGAAAAGGGTTCTATTTGTGAGGCTTAAGGCTTAGGTGAGCCAAAAACCTATCACCTCCCTCTCGCACTCACTGAGATTTTAGACAGTCTGGACTAGGGAATGGCATGTAACCAAGCAGCCATACCGGCAGAATTCTTGTTACCTCCAAATCTAGACTATTAAAATTTGTCAACACATTTAGCAGTGAACCATTTTTATTCGCAATTTTCAAAATCCTACTAGTGAGCAGTCTGATTGATAATCTCAAAATCCTACTAGTGAGCAGTCTGATTGATAATCTCGCAAGAAAGACTATCTTTTGTTGTTCCTGATGCACACCAAATTGTTTGTTTTTTTTACGATTCTGTATTTAAAGCATTATTTGGACTGTAGATTTTTTTTGATTTTTTCTTTTTTCATTTTTTTTTAATTGTTTCTGTTTATTTTGTGTGTGCATGTGCGGATCCAGAAGTTTTCATGATTTTCATGAGAGGGGGTCCAATGAAAATGGTAATTTTTGGTCACAGACGAGGTGGGGGTCCAACCCTCAAAAAATCCTGAAATTACCTTTTTTTAGGTAAAATTTTCAAATTCCAGGGGAGATCCGGACCCCCGCCCCCCCCCCCTCTGGATCCGCACATGGTGTGTGTGTTTTGTTCTTGTTGTCTAACATCCCAGTCAGAACTTTCAATCAGGTCATGTCATGATAGTCGCGGTGTCCTAACATTAACTGTGGGCAAGTAGGGTCTGAACCGCCAGAATGCTCAACCAGTAAATCAGTACGCTTCCCATCGTGACAGACACTGGTAAAATGAATGTGCACTAAGTACCCACACTGTCACAGTGTGGGACTGTGGGTACTTAGTGCACATTCGTTTTACCATTAACTTAAATGACAAGTGGTCTTCTCGAAAAAGAGAAAGATTGGCTGTAACTTTGAAGAAATATTTTTATGACCAAATCTTCATGAACAAATATGCCGGATTATAGCCATCATGTGAGGACGGTGGTACCACTTCCTCGGTATTGACCTGGCCCTGAGGTTATAAAAATTTTTGTCACGCTCAGCTCAGCCGAGACTAAAATTTATCCTGCTAATTGTTGGTATTTTAACATTTATAAGCAGGATAAATTACTAGTTTTTGAGTTTTGAACCTAAATTTTCCACAGTTTTAACTATTTCAACATTTATGAGCAGTTGAAATTTCATGCTCAGCTCAGCTGAGCTTGAAAAAGTTTTATAACCTCGAGGCCAGTACTTTCAATTTATAAGTCTTGGCTACTCAAGGACACAACCCGGTGCTCCAGGGTGTTTGAATTCTCATTTCTGAGAAGCATGCTCTACTACTAGGCCATCTCGGTCCCCTTTGTGCTATTTCGTTTCAGTTAGTGCTTTATGTCATTGGATAATCAGTTGAGGTAATGATCGTATATTCAGTTGCTCCTCGGTCAAACGTGCCCCTTGCTATACTTGAACTGGTGTCCACTGCTCTTCAGGTGTACAGTGTACAGGTACAGTGATGTCAACAATTTAAGACAACTGCTCTTCAACCATGTCTCGAGTTCTTTGACCGATCTGCTTGTATCAGCAGGAGAGGAGGAACAATACATAAAAATTTAATGACCAAATCTCCACAAAATAAGCCAGATGGGAGGTCCATCTAGTGTGTTTCCTTAAGAATCTGTCATCCTATCACTGACCTCACGTGGGATTTGTTGGCAATTTGATTTGTGCTGTACATCATGGAAGGGTCTGTTCCTGGGCAAGCCTACAGAGGCAGGTTACCAGTACTAAGAGCACATTTACTGACAACATGCTTCTCTGAACAGCCACTGAAATATTTTTTGACCAAACTTCATGATAGAAATTGCCAGACCTGAAGATAGAATGCAATTCTGTCTTGTTACGGATCTATCATGTTGATTTCTATGTTAAAAGCAACTCTCCTCCATAAAATTGTAGGCAATAACTCAGAAACCAAAGTTGAGAGGTTGTATGTAACTGTGAAATAAATCAAAATGATTTGATTTTCAAGAAAAGACTATGGTTCACATTCAAAACAGACAAAACATGTGCCAATGCTATATGCTGGACTCAAGATCATTCCTAAAATTTGACACAAATGAATAGATGGCCAACAAAGAGGAAAAGTATTACAACCTCGCAATTTTGTTTCCAAATAAAGAACCTGTGTAAAAAGCTTTGTTCAAAACAAAAATCAGATGTAATGCATCATCATTTATTTTATTATTTTTAAGGGTATTTCTCATTTTTATTTCACTTTAAAATAATCTATTTTGCACCAGATGAGAAGTGTTTTAACACTCTCACTTTGGTTTAAATTCAATACAAACTATACATACAATACAAAATAGAGATCAAAATGTGTATTGCGCATATGAAAGACTTATCACTGCAATTGCAGCGCTCAACAATAAAATGCAATATACAGATTTCGTATCCTGAGTAATTGTGGCAAAAAGCCTCAATTCCAACACAGACTTCAATGGAAATCACACATATTAGACCTCTATATAATTAAAGGTTACACCACACATGCACAATAATGTCATGTCACTGGTTTTGTAGTAGACAAGTACATTATCACATCCAGTTCTTTCGAGCACTACATCAAATGGAACTTAAAATCACGAGCATGATTAAAAAAAAAGATAAAAATGGAATATCGCAGTCCTGTGAACAATAGCTTGAGTCGTGGTCCAGTCTATGGCAATGGAATATCGGATGATAAGGCAACAATAATGTTATGAGTCATGATTGAGCCTTTTACCCTAACTCGCAACAAATCCAGCGAAAGATCTATTCACTGTCTCTCTTGATATAGGTAGAGAGCTCAAGAACTGTTCTTTACACGTAAGAAAAGAGCTGAAGTTGTCCATGGCCGAAGGTCTCATTTGTTGTTGTAGATGTTGAGAGTTGTCCATAGACGATGAATGCTGCGTAAGTTCCTGGTTTGACTGATTCTGATTCAAGTTGTTGGTCTGGCTGGTACTATCAAACAATACTCCTACACTCCCGTTCTCACCGAATCTGTAAGAAACCTCATGTGGATCAACCCACATGGTAAGTTCTGGTGGGAATACTGACACAAGAATGTTACTGTCCAGCCCAGACATGTGACCTGCCTGTGTGATTAAAGGGTCCAAATTGTGATTCAATCTGATACAACGAAATCCACTTCCCTTGAACGGTTTCTCTGGGAACCAATGATTTTGATAGCGATCACAGAGCAGAGCAATAAGAGTGGCATTGAACATTTCTGACTGACTCTGACTTACATCGCCCGCTTTTAAGATGTTAGTAAGGAAGTCCACAGCACTTTTAACTTCTCGCTTCATTATTTTTCAGTTCTTTTTGTGACAGATTTATCGTTGATTTCTCGACAAGTCCAATCCTGGATTTTTCCTTTGTTCACGAACAGTTTTAATCTCGTAATTTTCTTATTTCTTCAATGAAACGTTCAACCTCTAGTCTTTAAAATGATTAACTTCACTCCAGATATTCGTTTTATCACAGTTTTGACGTTTTTCGTGGGCCAACGCCCAAGTATTTCTTGAAAATATGTGACTTTCTTTGTTCAGCTACCGAGCATAAATGGCGACTGCCTCTCAACTCAGCCGATATTGTTTACGTCATGTACAGTGACGTTGTTCAAGTAACCAATGAAACCGCAGCATTTGTGTGTAATCGATCTATATTTACACGTTTTCTAAAAATAGATTATCAAGTAAACAAACTAGTAGGTCAAGTATGTCGATATTGTGTGCGTCATTACAGTAAACATTAGAAAAGTCAACTCCCTTCAGGTTAACGGTAAATCTTACTGTACTCTCGCCTTACCCACCTATCGGTCTATGTTGTAAATTTCAAAGGCATAATTTTATGTATGTTATTCCTTTTTTTCT
Source organism: Rugalucina vietnamica (assembly GCA_964017185.1). Lineage (NCBI taxonomy): Eukaryota > Metazoa > Mollusca > Bivalvia > Lucinida > Lucinidae > Rugalucina > Rugalucina vietnamica. The sequence continues at coordinate 54,364,985 of OZ024875.1, read as the reverse complement.
AGCAGATCAACTTTGAATCTAGTTTTGCATTGATATTGATGATCCATGATGAAGAAAATTAATCTTTTACAGTTAAAAAAAAAAGTTGAAATTAATATTTTGATATTTTGGTCTCAGATCTCATAGTCTACAAATAATTAGCAAGTAATAAGTTTTTAACTGATAAATTCGTGCTCAAATAATTTGAATTGACACAATTAAATGTGGGAATCTCGATCCCTTCTAATGATTTCACTTTTAAAGTACATCGTCCTTTCATCATTTTCTGTCCAAACAGCATCTTTCAGAAAAAAATACATATAGAATTCCTTTTCTGAAACATCTCCAAGAAAATTTGACGCTGTCCGACATCCATTAGAAGTCTAAAACATGTCCAAAAAATAATAATAATAAAATAAAAATAAAGGATTAAGTAAAAAGAAAATAAATAAATAAATAAAATAATAATATTTAATAATAATAATAATAATTAAGAAATAATTTTACTTTACGGTGAATTATCGACGGTGATTGAAGCGGGATGTTGGAGGGCACATCAGGAAAATATATGATCCATGCAATGGATACCCCCTTAAACCCCACTTTTATATAGCAAAACAGGGGTATGCAGGGGTATACCTATTTTTCTTGTTTTTGCTCCAAAACATAGATTGTGGGTACTCGTTAGAACCGCCTCGGCGAGGCAGTTCTAACGTGTACCCACAATCTATGTTTTGAGCAAAAATAAGAAAAATATCAACATTTTTCTGATGACATTTTCACTTTTTACAGCTGAAAAAAAAAAAAAATCACTGTATATCATGGTATATTACATGGGCAAGTTTTCGTAATGAGACTGCGATGTATTAATTCACGACGGCGCAGACTGACCATCTGATAACTGGTCAACCGCTCAGGTCTGCCCAGTCAAACCACCCTTTCTTTAGTGATTACAGTTAAAGCACTTTTTGGGTGTCATGGCATCCTAATTTTGGGAAAAAGTCCCAGACCAAAGTCCCATAAAATGGAGGCAACATGCCGACATGACCATAGCTGGGACGCTAAGCATCAGTTCAAACCAACCAACAAAGAAATAAATTGTTTCGGTTGGTCCATTTTGAAGAATGCCAAGTCATCAATAAATTTTCTAGCATGAAAGTTTTAGTGTCTAATTTCAGATTTTCTGTGTACTTGAACCTGGAAGACGACATAATCAAATATTACTTTAGTTGTTTCAGAAACGGAAATAGCAGTAGTTGTTATCATTTGAAACGCATTTTGTGCAAACTCGGTCCACATGATCAGGCAGCCTGGGTGCAATATGGGGGGGGGGTTAAAGCGACGACAATCCCGGCACGGATCCAAAATTATTGTTTCTGAGATCTGACGTCGGAACGACACAAATAATATGGATAACTAACCATAAAAAATAATTATTATTATTATTATTGACAGTTGACTAAAAGCTTGCGAACACGATCGATATGTACCAGTGCTTGAATTCTTCTCCTTTAGATGTATTACAGCAAGTCAATAAAGCGAATCGAAGCGTCTTTTTTATTGGATGGCTTTTACACACTCGTATTTACTCCGAGGTAAGAGGTACGCCAAAGGAAAAGTCGGTGCCTGTTGTGAAAGACTTTATAAACATTGTAGCTCCAACGGATCGAGAAATTAACTTTGATTTTTCGTAGAATCTGTAATTCCTTTCGATAGTCGGAATGGCTGTTTGCGCGACATGGAACATTGTCATGATTGTAGAGTAAAAATCGTTTAGCTCTAAATCGATTCAGATGTCCACAATATACCAAAATATTTCCCCTTAATTGCCCCACCAAGTCAACACAAAGCGGTACACATGCGTTTCGCTTGACCGATATCGATTACATTTTACCGTTATCCGGAGAACAAACAAACAAAATCTACCTTATGACAGTTTTGCTATATACCCCCCCCCCCCCCCCCCCCCCCCTGATCAGTGTGTTTTATGTGGTCTGCCCATTTGGTCACATATAACGTCGCTCAAAGGAAATCCGATAATACTGGTCTGACAGATGTTCTGGCTGATCTGAGTCATCAGCTGGTGTATTTGCCACACCTTAAGATTTGTCATGTTGCGTCTGAAATATTCGATATTGCCAATTAGAGCAATCAATTAAATATGCAAATTATGCAGTGATTGTCAGTTCTGGTCTTGGTAAGTTCGCGACAAACAGCAGGTCATATCAAGAGGACGGTTGGTTTCTTGAAGTTATTTAAATATCGCCCCACTCAACATTTTAGCCATACCGGGACATAAATTCCTGGACAATCGCCAAAAACAAAATTTCTTGTTCTTAGACACATCTTGACATCAGTGCGCTTCGAACCCAGAAACTTCAGTCTCGATTTGGAGCCGACGGTCAAGCGCCTCCCGATTTGTTCAGTCTTTTCGGGCATAATATTTTCGTATATTTTTGACAGCGGATTCTCCTTTCATGTTTCATTACTTCAGTGAACAATCCATCTGCCATCAATGTATTGATAATTGAAATCGATCATCGTTTGAAAGGGTGTCATAAAAATGACAGAGAACGGTGAAGTTTGACACCTGCTGTGGAATGCATGACCATGCCCCAATGACGGTGTATTGACTCAAGAAGCACAGAATGACAGTGTATTGACTCAAGAAGCACAGATGGCACATGCCAGAAAAAGGGACCCTGCCTTGGACACAAACGACACGCGCCAGATCACAGAGCGCTGCACATGTGATTTAAATTACTTTATTCCTTTGTCTATTAGATCTAGATATTTATCTTTTTCTTTTCTTTTTTAAATAAATAAATAAATAAATAAATGTAACCGGTCGATCGAGTGGCTCGGTAGCTCAGTGTTAGAGTGCTCGCACGGTAAGCGAGAGACCCTGGGTTCGAGTCCCGGTCGGGCCACGTTCTTTTTCAGCCCCTGTGACATTTGGTGGCCAGTGTGGGTCCGTGCTCGGGCTGCGAGCAGCAACCTGAAAGAGACTGTCTCGTCAGTTCCGGCATGGTTCCGAGCAGATTCGGGGACGAATCTAATTAACCAGGGGGAAAATGTAACCGGTCGATCGAGTGGCTCGGTAGGTCAGTGGTAGAGTGCTCGCACGGTAAGCGAGAGACCCTGGGTTCGAGTCCCGGTCGGGCCACGTTCTTTTTCCGCCCCTGTGACATAAATAAAATAAATAAATAAAATCGCAAGGTCACCCAGGTGGGTCATGATGGTACAGCATAAAACTTCAGACCAATATCTACCACCATGCAAAGTATCAACTTGATCCATCCACATGTTCAAGAGATATAGACTTATAAACACTTTAATCAAAAACTTTAACATTTGAGCAACGCGAGCACGAACACGAACGCCGACGCCGGGGTGACAGCAATACTTTCGTACAGGCGAGCTAAAAATCTGATTACCAAGTGAGGAAGAAAGACAACAAAATGTCATACGGAGACATTCTCGATACAGTTATGTCCCATTTATCAGGCTGCTCGGGGATAGAAGGGACGGAAGTCACGTCGAAATTTTCGAACCACAACACCGCTGTTATTGCCCTTTACTCTCAACGATCTCCAAATCTCTCTCTCTCTCTCTCTCTCTCTCTCTCTCTCTCTCTCTCTCTCTCTCTTGTTGTAATGTAAAGTTAATTTACGAGATTTAGTTTAGTGTGCACTCGGTGCGCCCTCAGTCGCGGATAATTGAAAGGGGTCTCTGGTCCCTGCTCCATGAAAATAATTATTTGCATTGATCTCTCCCATCATCTTTTTTATTCTCTGTAAAAGTATTTTGCTCGAGTTTCCAACCAACCAACCAACCAACCAACCGTTTGACTAAGGATTTTCTTTCAGCAATTGCTTGTTTGATCTATGGCTTTAGAAACGTCAACTTAGCAGCTATGATCATGGCGGGGCCTTGCATCCATTTAGTGGGATTGACATGCAAAATGTTTTGTTTGTATTTAAGAATTGAAATTCAGATTTTAGCTTTCACTGGATGATGAAAAACATTAGGCTGTTTTAATGTCTGTGAAGCCCGAAGGGCTTCTCGGAGACATTAAAACAGCTAATGTTTTTCATCATCCAGTGAAAGCTAAAATCTGAATTTCAATACTTATATTTACATTTTATATTATCAATCAAGTATCAGATTTTTAATTTCGCAAGTCACCGTTCATTTTCATGTTATTTGACATTAAATCCCACTTAACGTAATTTTGGAACAGCCATAACGTCAAATTTTCGCGCCTAACGTCATGGCGACACGCGACCAACGTCACAACAACAAGAGTAAACAAACAACGTCACTGGATGGGTTTTGACGTCGGCCCGCCCATAGGCGTGGCCTCTAGATCACGTGACTTAATGTTTTTCATTGGGAAATGAAGAACATCAAGACAGATACTTTCATCTAGGGCGATTGCAATAAAAATGTAAATATTGAGGCATAACGTCCCAGTCAACAATTTTTCAGTCATGTCGGGACGGAGCCAACTCTTTCTGGGTTTCACCAGTAATGTAGGGAGTTAATGTGTCTTGCTCAAGGGCACAAACACGGTGACGACTGTGGGGTTCGAACCCAGGACCTCTCGATTCGGAGTCCCGACGCTCTACCACTACGCCACCGTGCTGCTAAACGTCAACTTGGCTATGATCATGGTGGGGCGTTGCCTCCATTTAGTGGGACATCTTCTTTCCGACATTGAGATGTCATGACATGTGAAATGTGATTTAAATATAACAACCCAAATAAACAACTACCCAGCAGGCACATGACGTCAAAATGACGTCAGATCGACGTCGATGCGACGTCATGACGTCGCATCGACGTTGATATGACGTCATTTTGACGTCATGTGCCCGCTGGGTAAGGATTATATGACTATTCTACTACATTTCATGGACAGACTCAGACCTGTGTAGTCCATCTATTTCTCATGGCTCTAATGGGTGGGGGTCGAAATTCCCCGCCATCCTTTCAACAATTGGCTATGATGCATATGCTAGGATTTTATCTATATTATTCATACACATTATTTTGACAGGGTTAACACATTTACTGATATTCTACGGTACCATGTGGCCCTCTTATAACAAAATATATCATGACATCGAAACAATCCAACGACAAATGTTCACATTCAGTATGCCGTCATTGTTCAGACGAAGGGCCTCTAAGGCATTTTACATCATTTTAAATGATAATTTTAATGACATTTTTTAGATTTTGATCTTATCGAAAAATTTTAATTTGATTAGAATATGTGGCTATTTCAACAAAAACAAAACGTATTGGTCGAACGTAATAGTGGGCGTCCGTTTGTCCTCTGACCACAAAGTTCTTCGCTCGTTTCAGGTTTTGGATTTGAAGACAAAATTTTTGTATGCAAAACGTTTCGTATAAATTTTAAAAATGCATAAATTTGTAAAACGGACGTATAGATCGAAAGTGTCAAATGTGGAAATGCGTGACGTGCCATTCAAAGAATAACATTCTTATATTTTATGTTTGATATTTAATATTACAAGTATTCTACTTCAAAATTACAGATAATTGGACAAGCTTTTCTTCTATTTTAATATGTTTACAAATGCTCAAACATGAAACTATTCAAGTTGTGTCGATCTACTTGCAAATATACATAATTTCAAGAGTTTGAAAAAGAATCATTCTTCAAAAATGGATTTACGAAGACATTGCGGACCTCATTATAAGTTGTTTTTCTTGTTTGTTCTAATATTGGTGGTTTTTGAGTACGATTCTTTGACAAGAACGCTTTGGAACTACAATCTAAAGCTGCGACGACCATATTCAGAAGTTTTTATTCCACCAGAGTCTGCAGTAGACGAGTTACCGGAGATAAACATCAAGACACTTGTTGAACAAGTTGACTCAATAAACGATGAGCTAACAAATCTTGCCAAGGCAGAAAAAATTAACCAAATAAACAGTGAAATTTCCGGAATTTACGATGATTACGACGTCGAAACGACAGAAGATGAGTCATTCAACGACACGTTAGACGATTCTGACGCAGAGGAGGAGGAACAATATAATGACGTCATTGACGTCGATCTGGAAAAGAGTGGGCATTGGAACAAAACGCTTATCGTTCTCTTTACTTCATGGGGGTATAGTGAAGAGAAACTCAGTGTTCACAAAACTTTGCTGAAACTTTGGGCCTCGTGGAGTTATTCTAGTGTTCAGCCGCTCGTTCTTACAAATGACGTCAACGTGAGTAGGATGGCGGTTGCCGCGAACTGGGGTGTGCTCCCTGTCACGAAACGGCTGAGTTCTTGCAAAGGACCACCGATTCTTCGGAATTTGTTCTTTGATACCATGGAAAAATATGATGCCCTGTTCTACGGATATGCCAACGCTGATATCATATTCGGAAACGGCCTCGTGCAAACGTTAAAATTTCTCAGAAATAAATACATTTGGTCGAAAACCCCATTGCTTATTGTTGGAAGAAGGTACAATTATGACTTTTTACACACACGGGACAATATTACTAACCCAAATCAGATGCATGCGTTGATGAGACGTGGTAAACTAGTGATTCGCTCAACAGACTACTTTTTCACCAATGTAAACTTTCCATGGAATAAAGTTCCCATGGTTTCCATAGGCCGACCGTTTGTTGTTCGTGCTGTGATTGGTTTCGCCATCAAAAATCATTATACAATCATTGACGCAACAAGGACTATAGAATCCGTCCACCTTACCACAGCGGATGGTATTTTCGCGTCATGGAACAAGCCTGGTGTAAATTGTAATAAACATTTGTTGATAAAGGGTCACCATAAACTGCCTCTTGGGGCGGGCCATTGCGAATGTGCCAAAATGGAAACTGTTCACGATAAAAATGGACACATTCGCTTACGATCGAGACCACCATCTAGGCACCTTTGTGGTGGATTAAAATAAATTGATGTAATTTCAACATTTTTTTTTATTTGCTATTTGTTTAAAAGAAAATAAGGAATGCCAACTTAAATGTGTAGTTATCCTGGCGCTTGTACAGTAACGAACCCGGTTGCGCAAATACATGTGAGTACGTCAGTATATATCGTACCAGCAATGTATGATAGTTATGCTAACAGTTAAACTGGGTAAAATGGCAAGTTGAATGAAATAGAGATATAACAATATTATTCATTACAAGTGAGTGGTTCATAAAATGGATTTGAGAATGGTTGGTTGCGAAACCAGAAGTTTTGCGGAACCGAGAACGTTACTGTACTAAACCCGTCCATGGGGTCAAAGTCGATTCACAGATGTTTATCGTTGGAAAACATCTTCAATTTGCAGACCTGTGTATCCGACATGAGCATACAAGTTGCACTGTTTTGGTTATGTCTTAAAATCCCAATCAACAAGTTTCTGTCATGTCCGGACGGGACCACCGCTTCCTGGGTACAAGTGCTGTAGATCAGCTGCACACTGGTAAACGTAAACGCAGTGGCTAAGGCACGAACGTATTGGCTAAGGCAATTTCAACGCTATGGCTAAGAAAGAAAATGGCGGACAATGATACACATGTGCAGGTTTGTTGTTGTTTTACACTTTCATTTTCCGGTTATCAATGATGACAGCTACTGGCTTGGCGGCGCGGGACCCACAAATGAGTCACAAACCTACGTTCGATGGTCAGATGTCGCCAGCTGCAGCCAGTAAAAGTGTAACCTCGACAAAGTGGAGACAATGAACCACGAAATCTCATGATTTTTCACGAAATACTGTTTTTCTATGATATCGTACGCTGTCTTGTAGTTTATACACATGCAAATGATAAATCGGACGCATTTGAGCACGATTCGTGAAAAAAATGAAATTGTAGGAGCCTCAGTGTGTCACAATACTTGAAGTTTCATTACAACGCTACTGGCTAAGCGGAACTGGAAACAACGCAGCACCATTGAGGAGGGGGAAAGGTTGTATTAGGTTTTGGGCCAGGTCGGATCAGAACTCTGGTTTCCATGAAAACAGATAGCTCCCATTCAGTTATAAAGGGGTAAATGTTGTGGCCACTCCACTTCATTTTTGATTGGATCTTCTTCATTCTTGGGAATAACAAGGACAACTATAACATCTCGGATGAGTTCGAATTTCGGCTAGGTTAGACCTCAGATTGCGGAGTTAGCTGCCCTTGAGCGTCTGGAAAAATCCCCATAGACTTATAATGGTGGAACACCGGTAAAAAAATATCACTCCGCCGTACCCCCGCCGTACGAAAATAGTGCATTTAAAAATTTCATCCACACATGTTTGATGCTGAATAGTGAGAACATTTCCTACATTCTGTATAAGATCTCGCATTTAATACAAAGTATCGCCATAATACAACATGTTAGTGCACAAATCACCATGCCAAAACGGACTATATCTCATCGGAGGCTTCTGTTTGTACACTACCCCCTACTAAAATCCGGACCATTCTAGAGTGTAAAATCCACCCATAGGTATATTGCAAAATGGATTACCGGAAAATCGAGATGGTCAACCCCTCTAGGTAGTGGCACCTTTGGGTAGGGGTGTGGCTGGGCTATCAAGTTAGAGAAGACCTTTTGGTGGTGCAATGTTGGGTACCAGCTGGGAGTGTCACAAAGTGAGGGAATTTGCATTGCGGCCTATGGGAGATTTTTTACTGGTGTTGGACCATAATGGGAAAAATGTTGTGGCCACTCTTGCGCCATTATTTTTCAGTGGATCTTCTTCATTCTTGCAGGTAACAAGGGCAACTATAATATCTCGGATGGGTTCGAATTTTGACCAGATCCGACCTCTGACTGCGGAGTTATCTGCCCTTGAGTGTTTGAAAAATCAATATTTTGTGTTGTGACCACTCTAGCATCTTTGTTTTTCAGTGGATCTTCTTCATTCTTGCAGGTAACAAGGATAACTACAATATCTCGGATGAGTTCGAATTTCGGTCAGATCCGACCTGTGACTGCGGAGTTAGCTGCCCTTTAGTGTTTGAAAAATCAATATTTTGTATTGTGGCCACTCTAGCGCCTTCAATTTTGGTCGGATCTTCTTCAGTCTTGGAAGTAACAAGGATAACCATAACATATGAGTTCGAATTTGAGCCAGATTCGACCCTGGACTGCGGAGTTAGCTGCCCTTGAATGTTTGAAAATCAATTTTTAGTGTCGTGGCCACTCCAGCGTCTTCAATTTTGATCAGCTCTTCTCCATTCTTGGTAGTAACAATGATAACTATATAACATCTTAGATGAGTTGAATTTCAGCCAGATCCAACCCTTGACTGCGGAGTTAGCTGCCCTTGAGTGTTTGAAAAAATATTTAGTGTTGTGGGCACTCTAGCACCTTCAATTTTGATCGGATCTTCTTCATTCTTGGAAGTAACAAGTCTAACAATAACATCTTGGATGAGTTCAATTTTAGCTGGATTCGACTCTTGACTGTGGAGTTAGCTGCCATTGGATGTTTGAAAAATCATTTTTTAGTGTTGTGGCCACTCCAGCGCCTTCAATTTTGATCAGATCTTCTTCATTCTTGGAAGTAACAAGGATGATCATAACATCTTGGATGAGTTCGAATTTCAGCCAGATCCCACGCTTGACTGCAGAGTTAGCTGCCCTTGAGTGTTTGAAAAATCAATATTTAGTGGTGTGGCCACTCTAGCACCTTCTAGTGGCAGTTCTTGTTGATTCTCAGGTGAGCGATCGTTGCCCTTGCAAGGGCAACTTGTTAAAGCTATTCATTTAGTTGGTTGGGGCCGGAGCTTCTTGTCTGTTGCTTGGCCCACTGGAGTTCAACTGGTGTTTTTCTTTTTCTCAGGGTTTCAGTAAGTTATTCGGCGCCCAGGGATCTCCATCGTCGGGCAGCTTACTGAATCTGTTGAGTCCTCTTTTTTTTTATCATGATTTATTTGTTTGTCCTTGATGATTCATTGACAAGTTAGAGATTCACCACGAGGACCGAACAACTAACTAAATGTGAACCACTGCAGAAGATGAGGGTGCGGTTAGGCACCTGTAATTTTATATATTACTGATCGTTTCAAAGCGATACTTCTGTTGTAGTTCCATTTGTTTTATGTTTTGGAAGCGAGTTTTTGTGCTGCTCGGGCCTTGTGCACGTTCATATTTGGGTTCGGGTGACTGAGTGGCCGCCTACTGGGAAATAGCTTCTCACTCGGCTACGATATGTTTTAAAAGTATAAGTAGGCCTACCCAATTGTCAATTTAGTTTTCCCCACCTCGGTTTTTTGGATTGGGAATTACTTTCGATTGCGCCTTTTCCTGGTCATTGCCTACTTAAACCTTTTAACCAGCAATATATGACAATGATACAAATGAAAATAGTCGTACGACCTGAAAATAATAATTGCTGTGCTAGAGGCATGATAGTGAATTATGGAAATTGGACAACCGTGATGTTATCATTGGTCGGCTGAGGGCAATGCCATTACCTCATATCTGACAACCTAAAGCCATGTTTTCAATACCCAGGTTTAACACCCTTTGATAAATGGGATGAATAGTGTCGAACCTAGGTAGAACCATGGTGCTACCATGGACATCCATGACAAACCGGAATGAACCGGCTAGCCATCCGCACCGGGACAAACTGTGACAGCTGTCAAAAACCGAATAAAATCGAGACGGTACCGGTACAAACCGTGTCATCAGCGAGGCTCCATCGTCTTTTCATCGTGATGAACCATGATATTGACCCGGCCAGTGGCCTCCAGGTCGACCCCGTTCCTGTGCGAACCGGAGACATCAGAGTGATTCCAGCGTGGTTTACCGGGTTTGAAATTTGAGACAAATTTCCTGTCCTTTTTTTTGTCCTTTTTTGTCCTTTTTTTGTCCTTTTTTGTCCTTTTTTTTTTTTTTTTTTTTTTTGTCCAAATTCTGCCATATTCCCCGGGCACCAATTTGCGAAAAAAAAAAATAAATAAAAAAATAATAATGATAATAATAATAATAATATAACCCCATAAATTAAACCAATTCGCCCTAGAGAAAATTCCGCTTACTCACCCTGACACCAATCAAGAACCGTAGCTCTGTTGCAAATTTGCGAAAATAGGCCGTTTCTTGGTCAATGTATTTTGCATTTTTTTGGTCAAATCGTGCCAATTCATCCCCGAGATAAACAGTGTCACACGAATTTGCAAAAGAAAAACTCAAAATTCAGGTTTCGAACTAGTTTGCGAAACAGCATGCTACTGTGTTTTGATTTAAATGTAAATACGTCTGCCAATTCACCTTCAAGGTAAACCCGTGGCTCAAATCAGTACTTATGTTATTTACTACAAAATATTGATGCGCATATAAAATTTTGTCAAATTCTGTCAATTCATACTCAAGATAAACCTCGGACACCAACCATGCGCCGTAACAATTACGTTGGTTTGCGAAATTACCTAGGCGCTATCTGACGCCAATGTGAGAAAATAATAAATTCATCCTCACGATAAAGTTCTCACACTAATCAAGGATCGTAACTCTGTTACAATTTTTTTAGAAAGCAAGAATCCCAAGTTATATAAAAAAAAAAAAAAAAAAAAAAAAAAAAAAAAAAAAGAGTTATATCTTGTCAGCGTTCATGTTGTTTATTAAGGTTGACGTGCCGAATTCTGCCAATTCATCCAGACACCAATTAAGGGTCGTGGCTCTGTAATGAAAATCCCTAATAAAGCAAATTTATGCTGTTTACTATTAATGTTGGTGTGCACATAAAAAGTTGGTCGAATTCTGCCAATTTATTCGGAAGACAAACCTTTTACATCAATTTAGGGCCGTGGCTTTATACATGATACATGTAAAAATGTTTATGCTTTTTGTTTTATTGATGTTGGTCGAATCCTGCCAATTCATTCAGAAGATAAACCTTTGACACCAATTTAGGCCAGTGGCTCTGTAATGAATATCCTTAATAAAAAATATGCTTTTTTTTCTTGCTGGGCCACAGCCCAGCAAGCATTGATTCGGAATGGGGTTACCGAAACGGCCTGGTTTCAGTCATCTATTAAGTGATAAAGGAAACCAGCCACACTTTTTCGTCCATTTGAAACAATGACTTGTGGGAAGATATGACGTTTAAGGAAAGACCGGTCCAGTGATTGGTTCCATCATCCACGTGACAGGAGACGTGCATATAAAAGTTGCTCGAATTCTACCAATTCATTCAGAACATAAACCTTTGATACCAATCCTAAATAAAAAATATGCTTTTTGTTTTATTAATGTTGACATGCATATAAAAGCTGCTTGAATTATCAATTCATTCAAAAGATAAACCTTTGATACCAACTTTGATACCAATTTAGGGCCGTGGCTCTTTAATGGATATCCAAAAATGAAAAATAAAATCCGGCATGTTTTGTGGTGTGTGTGAGTTCTCTTAACAATACATATATGTGCATACAAATTTGAACAAAGTCTGTCATTTCATTCTCAAGATAAATGAGGAACTTAAACCAAGGGCAGTAAATCTGTGTCCGAGAAAACAAAACTGAAAATGGTCAAATTATGCCCATTCATTCTAAAGATAAGCCTCTGACACAAGTTGCTAGAGAGAGAAAACTAACAAAAAACGCCCATGTTATTTCGTTCTTAGCATAAACCGATGAAGGGCCGTACTAATGTTACGAATTTGATAGAAAGAAACCTATGCTATTTATCACCAGTGCTGATGTCCATATGCCTTTTTTGTCGACAACATTTTTTTTTGTGGTTACACATCAGAGTAATCGGTTGAGCATTAGAAAAGGGAAAGCATATTTGCGAAAAAAATGTTGACAAGAATGAGTGGGAAACCCATCAAACTGCCTTCGTCCTCTAGTATGTTTCTCTCGTTTAACAAGGTGGATTCTGGTCATATCCCATACGACTATTATTAGTTAAAATACTGTTTTGCTTTGTAAAATAACATCTTTGAATGTGTCTGATTTTCTGATGAGAATGATTGATTCAGCATTTAATTCACGGACAAACATGGTCCGAAAACCGTTCCGTCATTAGTTCGAAGATGCTCCCGTGAAATAATTCAGCATGCAGTTTAAAAACACACGTCGTTTTAATTTGCAAACTTATATTGAACCATACATCAACATTATGGCTTAGAAGTCGCCACATTGCCACGCTCACACTTTCGCGACTATTGAAATGCTGAAATATAATACTAGCGTCACAACCATTTTGAATATCTGATCAGCATAACAAATATGCTTTGAAGTTTGTTAAATCTCAAGTCAAGTGTATTTCCAAAATGATTTAGCAGTTTCTATGGAACGCCTATACTGCCTCCGGGTGTCTGAGTTCCTTATGTTGTGGGGACCTATCTTTATGTTGTTTGGACCTATCGTTATGTTGTATCGAACTTTCTTTATGTTGTGTGGAACTGTCTTTATGTTGTGTGGAAATGACTTTATGTTGCGTGGACTTATCTTTATGTTCTGTGGACCTGACTTTATGTTCTGTGGACATGTCTTTATGTTGTGTGAAACCGCTTTTATGTTATGTAGAACTGTCTTTATGTTCTGTGGACATGTCTTTATGTTGTGTGAAACCGCTTTTATGTTTTGTAGTACTGTCTTTATGTTGTGTGGAACTGTCTTTATGTTGTGAGAACCTGCCTTTATACCATGTGCTTTCATCATTATGTTGGATACAGTTAATATTATGTTATGAATATACACCATTATACTGGTAGAATATGATGTTATATTATGTATAGATACTATTTTATCGTAGGCAACTGACATTGTGTCCTGTTCTATAATCATTACACTGGATGCTATTGCCATTATAGTATGTGAAACTGTCATTATATTGTGTGAAACTGTCTTTATGTTGTGTGACACTGTCTTTATGTTGTGTGAAACTGTCTTTATGTTGTGCGGAACTGTCTTTAAGTGGCGTTGAATTGAATTTATGTTGTATAGAGCTGTCTTTATGTTATGTGCAACTGTCTTTTTGTTCTGTGCAACTGTCTTTATGTTGCGTACAATTGTCTTCATGTTTTGTGCAAGTGTCTTTATGTTATGTGCAACTGTCATTATATTGTGAGGACTTATTGATTTTTTCCTAGTATCACTATTTACCGGAATGCTCCGCATTTTGTCGGAATCCGGGATGTTTCGCCCCCAAACTGTTTCCCTCCCTAGTCGTTTTCCCCTTAGTCGTTTCTCCCCCACTAGTCGCTTCGCCCAACTTGTCGTTTCGCCCCCTAGTATATATGAAAGGGAAGAATGCATATACATATAATATAATTACTTAATTTTAAAAGACAAAAACAATGATACAACTAAATATAGACGGAATATTTCCATCGGTATTCCGTTAGACCTCTCCATGGATACCGACGGAAATGACTTCTATTGAGCCTTTAGTCGAAATTCGAAAATGAAAAATCATCGAAGACTCCAAAGAAATTGAAAATTATGTTATGTTATTATATCTTTTCTGACTGATGGGACTTAATTTATATATATTCCAGATGTAAAATGACGCAGATTCATAAAATACTTAATGGTTTCTGTTGAAAATATTACATACGTCTATAAATAGATAAGGGGAGGCTACTGTAAAATATGAGACAAAAAAGTAGAAAATCGATTGCTTTTTGCAAATTTATTGAAATTCTGCTGGCTAACCAGATGTCTACTCAAAGATTTATGCATTTTCTAACAAAACATAACAAAAATTTTAACAATTATCACCAAAAAAAGCAGCTATAAGATTCTTACGATATCCATAATCTGTTCGACCATAGTTTAAAGGCTACCTATGCTAAGCTGTCACGGGAGAGGAGCGAGGTCACGAAGTGTATCGGAGTGCAGGTTAGCCAGCTGATCTAAACTAAATACAGTAAAGTAGCGCAAAGTGATGTAAAGATGCGTAAAAAAGTGCACAACGGCACAAAAAAGACATAAAGGTGGTGCTTAGTGGTATTGAATAACATTAAAGCGCATTATTTATCAAATATGAAGCAGATTGTACAATTTTAGTCATTTAAATTTGCATGTAGGGCTTGGGAGATCAAGGGGGTCGGGCGTAACATAATCTGTCAAGCAGATGTTTTTATTTATTTATTTATTTATTTATTTATTTATTTATTTATTTTTGTAATAAGACCATGGTGATGATTGTAAAAGCTCTTTACTCTTCTCAACAGGCATAACAGGTTAGCATTTGCTACATGGAGTGTTGGTTTCAGTTTTACACAAAATGTTACTGACAGAAGCATTGTACAAAACTTTTGACTGGCATTATCTCTGTTACAAAGTGTCAAGCACACAGTGAAATATCAAATATCTCGTCAAATATTTCGTTTTTCTTTCTTGTTATATTTTAGCTCATCTCAAAAGGTGAGCTTATAGAATGGCCATGCTCCGTCGTCCGCTGTTGTCGTCGTCGTTGTTCACACTTTTCAAAAAATTTCTCCTCTGAAATCCCTGGTCCATTCAATGCCAAACTTCATGTGGAGCATCCTTAGGTAGGGGGAACTAAAGTTTGTATAAATGTCAAGATCACATTCCCAAGATGACCGCCATGCCCATATATGGTAAAAACTTCTCTGGAACCGGTGGACCGATTTCATTGAAACTTGGTATGTAGCATTGGGGACTCTGGCCCATCATAGTTTGTATAAGCCATGACCTTAGGGTGACCTTGACCTATTTTACGGCAAGGTATACTTTGTACAAATAGGCTTTGAAGTGGAAAAAAAGTGAAAACATTGGATTTTTCGGGTAACCTGAAAGTTGGTACATACATACAACTTATTGATTTAATGAAGTCATAGGAGTATTCAAGGTCAAGGTCATCTCTTGACCTTGGTCAAAGGTCATTTACATATTAAATTTAAAACTTACTTTTCTCAGGAACAATTTCACCAATCGAAGCCAAATTTTATATGTGATATCCTTAGGAAGGAGAAATCAAAGTTTGTATAAATGGTCCAGGTTATATGACCAAGATGGCTGCCATGCCCATATATGGTAAAAACCTTAAATAATCTTCTTCTCTAGCTGGACCGATTTCAATAAAACTTGGTATGTATCATCGGGGACTCTGTTCCATCATTGTTTGTATAACTCATGACCTTGGGTTGACATTGACCTACTTAATGGCAAGGTCAACATTGGTCACATAGGCTTCTTGGAGTGGGAATCTTTTTCTGATTGCGCCTTTTCCTGATCTTTGCCTACTTGTACCTTTTTCTCAAAGGAAAAAAATGAAAAGCATTTGGATTTTTCAGGAAGTTTTGTGGCCTGTGACCTGAAAGTTGGTACATACATACAAGTTATTGAGTTAATGAAATCCTATGAGTATTCAAGGTCAAGGTCATCTCTTGACATTGGCCAAAGGTCATTTACATATTAAATTTAGAATTGAATTTTCTCAGAAACACTTCACCAATCAAAACCAAATTTTATATGTGGTATCCTTAGGAAGGGGAACCAAAGTTTATATAAGTGGTCTAGATCACATGACCAAGATGGCCGTCATGCCCATATATGTGGTAAAATCCTTTAAAAATCAACTTCTCTGGATTTAATGTACCATTGGGGGCTCTGGCCCTTCGTGGTTTATATAAATCATGACCTTGGGTTGACCTTGACTTAAACTGTTAACTTAAACAGAAAGGTCAAATATTGCCAGAAAGATCTGAAAGTTAATAGATACAGACGGATTATAGTTTTAATAATTATGTGAGTATTTGAGGTAAAGTTTACATTTACGTCGGCCAACATGGCCTTAGCCAAAGGTCATTCATCAAAGACAAAATCTCAGGTGAGCGATATCAGGACCATTGGTCCTCTGGTTAAATAAGAATGATATAAATGTAAATTAAACGAGAGAAGAAGAAAGAAATAATACCGTGAATTGGAAATCGTATAAATATTTAGATCTTGTGATTGTTCCCTTTAACTGAATAAAAGGCGTGAAAACGTCTGTCAGGTTACCAGAACGGTAATTGAATTATCAGCTACACGTCTGTTTTAGGGGAAATGTCTTGGGGGCGAAACGAGTACCCACATTCTATGTTTTGGAGCAAAAATAAGAAAAATAGGTATACCCCTGCATATCCCAGTTTTACTGTATAAAAGTGGGGTTTAATGGGGTATACATTTCATGGATATGTTTTCCTGATGCACAAGCCCCATGGCCCATCCCTATCTCAATATATGCCCATCCCCCCTCTCACATATACTAGGTGGCGAAACGACAAGTGGGGCGAAACGACTAGGGGGAAGACTAGGGAGGAAACGTCTTGGGGACGAAACAACTAGGGGAGGAAATGGTTTGGGGTGAAACATCCCGGATTCCGATAAAATGTGGTGCGTTCCGGTAAACAGTGATACTACGAAAAACAATCAATAAGTCCTTACAATATAATGACAGTTGCACATAACATAAAGACAGTTGCACAAAACATGAAGACAGTTGCACACAACAAAAAGACAGTTGCACACAAAAATAGACAGTTGCACACAACATAAAGACAGTTCTATACAACATAAATGCTATTCAACATTAAATAAAGACAGTTGCACACAACAAAAAGACAGCTCTATACAACATAAGTTCAATTCAACACCACTTAAAGACAGTCCCGCACAACATAAAGGCAGTTTTACACAACATAAAGACAGTGTCACACAACATAAAGACAGTTCCACATACTATAATGGCAATAGCATCCAGTATAATGATTATATAACAGGACACAATGACAGTTTCCTACGATAAAATAGTATCTATACATAATATAACATCATCGATAAAGCACATGTTAGAATTGCCTGTGACGTAATGGTGTATATTCATAACATAATATTAACTGTATCCATCATAATGATGAAAGCACATGGTATAATGGTAGGTTCTCACAACATAAAGACAGTTCCACACAACATAAAGACAGTACTACAAAACATAAAAGCGGTTCCACACAATATAAAGACTGGTCCACAGAACATAAAGACAGGTCCATAGAACATAAAGATAGGTCCACAGAACATAAAGACAGGTCCATAGAACATAAAGACAGGTCCATAGAACATAAAGATAGCACCACACAACAAAGATAGTTCTACATAATATAAAGACAGTTCCACACATCATAAAGACACTTCCACACATCATAAAGACACTTCCACACATCATAAAGACACTTCCACACAACATACAGACATGTCTATGGAATATAAAGCTAGTTCTACAGAGCCTAAGGATAGGTCCACACAGCATAAAGACAGTTGCCCACAACATAAAGATTGTTGCCCACAACATAAAGATGGTTCCACACAACATAAAGATAGGTCCACACAACATTAAGACAGTTCCACACAACATAAAGAAAGTTCGATACAACATAACGATAGGTCCACACAACATAAAGATATGTCCCTACAACATAAGGAACTCAGACATCCGGAGGCAGTAAAGGCGTTCCATAAGTTTCAGATATATTTAAGACAAATTTGTGTTGGTTGTTTCACTGTAATGAGGACTTTTACCCCATTATCTTCGGTTTTCTTATCTTGTTGGCAGAATCCACCTTATGTTTTGCGCGACTATTTCAACTTTCTTTTTCTACGACCCCTTTTTAAGTTTGTTTGAGCCACCTCGTGGGAAAACCAAAAATGTGGTTTCCGAACAGGTCTGACACAAACTGGGCTGTACAGCTACAGAAGCAGGCTAGAAGCTTGAAATTTAGGATTTAAGTAGAAGCGGAATTGTACTATCCGAGTAGCGAAAACAAAGGCGCTGATCAGCTTCGCGGTTACCGCGAAGCTGATCTGCGTCTTTGTTTTCGCATATGCAGATTGTTGGTTTTCCCATGAGGCGGCTCATTTGGTGTTAAAGGTGCACAATACTGTAAAATTGAAATGTATGCAATATTATTAAAAATCATAATTGCTACCAAAAAGATAGAAAAACTGTCATAAATCATTGACGTGTAACGATGAAGGTTCAGTCGTGCATTAATTAATTGAGTAATTAGGAGCCACGTCATGAGAAAAAACAATACTTTGCATAGGCGAAAACAGAGGCGCTGATATGTAAACTGCGAAGCTGATCAGCGCCTTTGTTCGCGCTACACGGATAGTACAAATCATCTACTTCTTAAATCCGAAATTTCCAGCATCTAGCCATCTTATGTGCTTGTACAGCTCGGTTTGTGTCAGATCTATGTGGAAACCACAACGTTGGTTTTCTCATGACGCGGCTCATTTGAGTAATTTGGAGCTGTCTGTTCTTTAATCTCAATGTCAACAATGAATACACTAAGTGACGAATGTCACCATTACATTGATGAAAATGTATCGGCCTCAAAAGTGGCAAGTTAAACTATTACATATCATTTAGGACGTATTTATTGTGTGAATATTGAACAATGCGAGTATAATTGGAGTACCCGTGGTTACTGAACTGTATAACGACATTCAAGAGAACGATCAAACAGAGATAGTTGTCTTTCAGATATTATAGGAGAGAAAGTGGTTTACGGATTGGACTTGGCGAGATGTTAAAGTAGATATAGTCATTCGAAGATGCTTTTGGATTATTAGAAATGTTGGATGAAATTGGTAAGAAAATATTCTTCTTAATTGGTGAAAATGTATAAAATAAGGGCTTTAAAATATGTTAAAGAGACAACTGCAAAGTTAAAGCATTTGCTTTATAGATCGGATGTACACGTTTTAAAAGGCACTGAGAGCACAGCGCATATAGTAAAGATCGAAATTAAAAAAAATCAAGAATAAAAATATGTACACGCACCTTACAATGTTATATCTTAAAATTACCATACAAGTATTCATGATATTTATATGATCTCGACGAACTTTAAGATAATATCTTACAAACAAATGTCATAATACGAAATGCATTTATAAACCTAAAAGGTGCATTCATTTTTGTCAGTAGGGACTTTTATGGGCATGGATTTTTTGTATGTCTTTACATTAGATAATTTAAAATGCTAATGTACAAACAAACAAAACAAATATTTAAAAATCTGGTAATTGTTTAATTATACCATACAGTTATAAATTGGAGGCGTCGAATTAGTAACCGAAGTAAATCTGATAGCTTTAGGAATTAGTCAACTGTATTATTTATGTCTAATCCCTATTCTAAAGTTTGTTTTACAATTGGGACAAGCTCCAAATAGTAACAAAATCACAAGTTTCTTAAAAATACATACATGTGTATTGTTTGTATACCTGTTTGTTTGTTTTTGACCACATCTTTGAAAAACAGTATTGTTATAAACCTGTAAAGACCATTTATACTTTGGATTACAAGTGTTCATATGACGGTGAGTTCTTTGGTGATTGGTTATATTTTAGCTCTTAACATTACGAAAACTAGCCCATACAATATAGAGATTTATGTCAGTAGCAAAATTTGAAAAAAATATAGGAAAAAAAATGATCTTTTTAATTAATATTTTTGCTCAAAAAAGAAGTTGTGGGTACCCGTTAGAACCGCCTCGGTTCTAACAAGTACACACAATCTATGTTTTGGATGAAAAATCAGAAAGATATGTTTACCACTGCAAAACCCAGTTTTATATATACAAGTAGGGTTTAAGGGGGTATACATTTCACGGACATGTTTTCAAGTGGGGGTTTAATGGGGTATACATTTCACGGAAATGTTTTCCCCGAAATGTTGATCGAAATTTTGATACTGGTTCTGTTGACTCTGGCTTTGCCGTGGTGTTATTCGTGAGTGATTTCTTTTTTCAGTACGTTTTGACCAATTGTAAAAATTGTAAAAATACAAGATGACCACCACCCTGCTAGCTTCACTGATCTTCACTACATGGACGTGATCAATTGTTCTGAGACTGATATTGTTCCGCGAAATTCTGAACAATATTTGAATGAATCTGTCGACTCTCCATATAGCTTGTGTTTCTTACTCAAGCTCTAGTGGACAGACTGGTCTTTGCATATTGTAGTCTAAGACTTTAAACCAAGGTCCCTTCCTCGTATGACCCAGGCCGTTGGTCGTACAAATAGCTATATACAAAAACCGTAACGTTCTGCACTCCGCAGTTTTTCTGGACCGATCCGGGGTCTAGGTAATTTAGGCCCAAATTCTAACAAAGTCACTGTCGAAATCATTCGCGTGAAGAAACAAACAATTTACACATGTATTAGATACTACCCCCACCACATTATCTTCAACCAAGAGAACAGTTGTCTTTGTACAAAATTCTACCCCACGTTGTGGTTTTCACTGTATTGCTTGGGCTATGTACCCATATCACCCATCGAGATTTTTTTCTGGGTGAACGACCAATTATGCCGGGGTAGCGAAATTTATCCCCCACGATTTTACATAGCTAGACCACAAAATTTGATAGGACACCTGAGAGAATGTGAAACAACAGTATCATTTGTAACTTAAAGAATGTACCATCATGGTCGTAAACATTTGGGGAATTATTTGGCTACAGTTTGTTTAGGTCAGAGAGTGTGAACTTTATGAGTCGACCAGGTCCGACACAAACCGGTCTGTGCAATCACAGAAGAAGGTCAGAAGCTTCAAATTTCGGATTCTGCACGAAGATAGATTATACTATCTGTGTGGTGAAAACAAAGGCGCTGATCAGCTGTGCAATTACTGCACAGCTGATCTGCGTCTTTGGTTTCGCATATACAACCAGAGGACCATTGGTCCTGAGAACGCTCACCTGAAGCCTGATCCTGGAGTATTAAGTCATCATGAAATGACCTTGACCTTGAATACTCACACACCTTTATTGAATTCATAAGTTGTCTGCATCTGCAAAGTTTCAGGTCTCAGGCTGCAATAGTTTCCAAACCCAGTGATTTATGAGAAAACCATAATTTTAATTTTGATATTTAAATGACTTTGGGTCAAGGTCAAGAAATGACCTTGGCCTTCATTAATTACTTACCTTAATTGACTCCATTGGTTGTCTGCATCTAGCAACTTCCAGGTCTCAGACTGCAACAGTTTCCAAAATATCCATTGTTTTCGCCTTTTCCCATGTAAAAGCCTATGTTTCCAAAATTGACCTTGCCGTAAAACAGGTCAAGGTCATCCTATGGTCATCATTTGATCAAACTATGATGGGCTGTAGTCCCAAATGCTACATACCAAGTTTCGCGAAAATTGGCCTGCCGGTTCTTGTGAAGAAAATTTTTGAGTGTTTTTTACCATATATGGGCGTGGCGGCCATCTTGGTAACGTGACCTGGATTTCGCGATCAAACTTTCGTCTCCCCTACCCATGGATGCTCCACATAAAATTTCACTTTGATTGGCCCAGCAGTTTCAGAGAAGAAGATCTTTGAACAGTGTGTATGGACGACAGACTGGCCAAGGTCAAGAGATGACCTTGACCTAAATTAATCACATACCTTCATCTACTCCATTAGTTGTTTGCATCTACCACTTTTAAAGCATCAGGCTGCAATAGTTTTCAAAAAATCCATAGTTTTCACTTTTTCCCATGTAAAAGCCTATGATCCCAAAATTGACCTTGCCGTAAAATATGTCAAGGTCATCCTAGGGTCATCATTTTATCAAACTATGATGGTCTGGAGTCCCAAATTATACATACGAAGTTTCATGAAAATCGGCCTGCCGGTTCTGGAGAAGAAGATTTTTGAGTGGTTTTTACCATATATGGGCGTGGCGGCCATCTTGGTCATGTGACCTGGATTTCGCAATCAAACTTTCATTATCTCTACCCATGGATGCTCCACATAAAATTTCAGTTTGATTTGCCATGCAGTTTCAGAGAAGAAGATCTTTGAAAAGTGTGTATGGACGACAGACTGGTCAAGGTCAAGAAATGACCTTGACCTAAAAATTAATCACATACTTTCATTAGTTGTTTTGCATCTATCACTTTTCAGGCCTCAGGCTGCAATAGTTTTCAAAAAATCCATAATTTTCACTTTTTCCCATGTAAAAGCCTATGTTTCCAAAATTGACCTTGCCGTAAATTAGGTCAAGGTCATGCTAGGGTCATCATTTTATCAAACTATGATGGGCTGTAGTCCAATATGCTACATACCAAGTTTCATGAAAATCGGCCTGCCGGTTCTGGAGAAGAAGATTTTTGAGTGGTTTTTACAATATATGGGCGTGGCAGCCATCTTGGTCATGTGACCTGGATTTCGCGATCAAACTTTCATCTCCCCTACCCATGGATGCTCCACATAAAATTTCACTTTGATTGGCCCAACATTTTCAGAGAAGAAGATCTTTGAAAAGTGTGAATGGACGACAGACTGGCCAAGGTCAAGAGATGACCTTGACCTAAATTAATCACATACCTTCATCTACTCCATTAGTTGTTTGCATCTACCACTTTTCAGGCCTCAGGCTGCAATAGTTTTCAAAAAATCCATAGTTTTCACTTTTTCCCATGTAAAAGCCTATGTTTCCAAATTTGACCTTGCCGTTAAATAGGTCAAGGTCATCCAAGGGTCATCATTTTATCAAACTATGATTGGTTGAAGTCCCCGATGCTACATACCAAGTTTCGTGGAAATCGGCCCACCGGTTCTGGAGAAGAAGATTTTTGAAGGGTTTTTACCATATATGGGCGTGGCAGCCATCTTGGTCATGTGACCCGGATCTCGCGATCAAACTTCAGTTCCCCCTACCCATGGATGCTCCACATAAAATTTCACTTTGATTGGCCAAGCGGTTTCAGAGAAGAAGATCTTTGAAATTGTGGACGACGGACGACGGACGGACGACGGACGGACGGACGCCGGATCATGGCCATCCTATAAGCTCACCTTGTGAGCCTTCGGCTCAGGTGAGCTAAAAAGCCAGTTTTCTCATGATGTTTGGTCATATCATGTAAATATGGACGGTACGGTCACTTGTCATGGTGAAAACATTTTCTCTGACATCCACATCGGTGAATGAACAGTGTATGTGGTTGCAACAGTGGAAGTTGAACATTGCAACGAAAGCCACAAACAAGTTCAAATCTCTGGTTCATCGACCAAAGCTCAGATATTGGGTCCGAGGCCAAATTTGGGGTGGATGGGACGGGGGAGGGGCGCACCGGGGCGATAGGTAGAGGATTCGAAACCCCCAGACAACCGCTGTGTTACGTACTGGGAAGACATTTTCCGATTCCACAGGGCTACATATAAAAGTACACTGAGGAAACTGTGGCTCCGCACCGATTGTCAGGAGTTTCATTTGGAATCAATCATTTTTAGTCAAGAATCTTAACTTAAACTGTAGAGCTTTAAAAGCTCATTCTTCGGCAGCTCTGATTTGGCAGTTCTCTTATAAAGTTTGATATTTTTTAAAATCTCTATACAATGTGACCGTGTATGTATTGGTATATTTACCAAGGATTTTAAGCATCGTTTATGCAATAAATCAAATTTATGCCAAACTTATATTGGAAGGAAAAGCTTCCCGCAGGATTAGGAAATGTTTGGTTTTGTTGGTAGAATTTTTAACCATTGAGTCATAAAACATGGCCAGGTTAGTTTACCCTTTAATTGTCCTATCTAACCTACATGACACTGAAATCTGTTACTAAATATTTCTAAACAGGTGCTCTTGGTGACAAATGTTGAGCCTCTCCGAGAGCAACAGGTGACAAGTTCAAATCTGTAGAAAAAAGGAGAAAAAGAAAAAAATCAACTACAATATGTGTGTCCAAGTAGCTGAGCCCCTGGTGTGCCAGCATTAGCCTGTGGAAACAGGCAATGTGCTAAAACAACTAGAGTAAATGTCGAGATAGTCGGTTTACAACACGCTTTCTCAACAGCATTCCGGACACAGCCCACCGATATTTAGTGCACATTATTTCGTCAGTAACTGAAACTTTGCACTTCTATCATGAGTACATGGTATTTCCAAGAAAAGATGGGTCGAACGTCTCGGGTCCGATGCTTATGAAGCATTGTAAGAGCTTATCTGACAATATCATATGTTTTAAAATGTAGATCAATCAATCAAGCATTATTTGGAGAATCTATCTTTCTCAATCTTTTTTAACCGGGTTCATGGCTTTGAAATAGTATATTTAATGTGAATTTGATAGCACATTTAAGTTGAATTGTGAGCTTTCGTGGCTAGATTGTGTATTTTATGTGTTTTGCGATGTCGCCAAATCCAACACCTTTTCTATGATCTTCTATGTCTGACCCTCATTATGGGTACATGCGATCCGAAGTACCTAAATGCCCCCGAAATTTACATCGCGCGCGTGCGCATGTGTGTGTACACACGTGTGTGTGTGTGTGTGTGTGTGTGTGTGTGTGTGGCTTGAATTCTCCTTTAGATCTAATTCCGCAGCAGCAAAACATTTTTGTCGAAATAGGAGATAGCAACTCTAAACAGCGCCACTTTGATGTATTATTCAAACAACAATGAAATAACTTTTCTTTGCTTGTAATATGATTCTAGTTCATAAAATCGTTAAGAAAACGACGCGTGTCTTCACGTATAAAAAGGGTACCTAGTATTAAGCAAAAAGTAAAAAATCTAAAAGCAAAGACTGAAGTTAACCATTTTCTCGTAAAATTGAAGAGACAAAAATATGGAAAGCACTGAAATTTCGAACAGAAGGGACGAAACCACATTGGTGCAACCAAACGACGGCACTCAGGTCAACGTTAGATTTTGTACGTGAAATTTGAAATAATTTATGGTACAAAAATCTCATCACCATAAGCATGTTAAGGGGTTACATACTCTCAAGTTGACACTAGTGATTATATGGGCTAAAGAATACTTAAGTTACAGATAATGTTAGAAAGACAAACATAAAATTGAAAGCTATGTCAAGCTTGGTTTACCGTCCTAAAATGTTATTACTTCAAGTATGATTTAATCTATTCGATCACGAAAGATGGTACTTTAAACTATAGTAATGATTATTGTTTCGAAGTATTGGAGAAACAAAAATAACCAAAAGTTGATTTTTTTACAACGGTTTGTCAACCATCTACGACATATTTCAAGATTGGTTAGACTCGCTATAAGATATATACAAACGTTCGTTGTCGACTCTCTTGTCTATTTGAAAACGTGATAGAAAAGCTCATTAACCAAACATTTCTTTTTCTTTTTCTTTTTTTTTCGTAGATGATAACTCTTGAGACTTGTAGGGCGTTATGTGTCTCTTGTGCCTCCTTTTTATATGTATATATGAAAAGAAAAGTCTAACAAATAATGAAAATTATAATAAATCGACCACCACCGCGACCGTAATCTTGTGGCCTCGGCCAGTAATTTGTACTATCATGAATATAAATTAGTCCACGGTTCAAAACTTTTCATCTCTCATCTTGGGGAATGTTGACAAATGCTAGGTGACAAAGATATATAGCGGGATGAACGCACCATTTCCCTGTTTAATATTGTGTCAAAACGTATGCTGTTGTGTACAAAATGTATATCTACATCTCAAATACAAAGTAGATCTGAATATGTAAACAGCACATCAGAATCATCGGTGTGATGCTTCGTTATATGTTCATGCCACCAGTACATGCAAACGTTAACAAAGGTACCACTAAGACTGCAAAGAGCTTCAGTGAATCTTTATGACATACATGAGAACGGAGAACAATTATTGAAATACAAAGTTGTTCTGTTTGTCTAGCAGATATGTAGAGCATTTATTTATTTATTTATTTTATTTTATTTTTTCATCTTGTTTGAAATAGTAACTTTGGTGCCATTATTGGTTTAATCCCGCATCGGACAACCCGTCGTCCATGACATTGAATGGCATCTTTAAGCCCTAGGGTTTGAAACTTGAAGTCGTGGGACAGACGGATATAATCCCAGATATTGGCTCGAGAGAGCTGTCAGCACGCTCACCAACTGATTTTATCATCTCGGTGCTGACAGTCTTTCTTATTGCAGACTGGTGTTGACATCTTTACATCGAGGCGTCATAATATCGATGTATCGTTGTCCGTTTGTTTTTCATTTTAACAAGTTCCTTGTTGAGCCAGATAGGCCTGTATTGGGGTAGGAAAATCCCATTGATTTAATCCGATTGTGCTTACAAGGCAATTCAAACCGAACAAGGGTTCGACTTCACTATAGAAAACCAGGTCCGACACAAGCCGAGCTGTACAGTCACAGAAGCAGGCTAGGTTCTTGAAATTTTGGATTTAAGAAGAAGAGGAATTGTACTATCTGTTTAGCGAAAACAAAGGCGCTGATCAGCTTCGCGGTTACCGCGAAGGTGGTCTGCGCCTTTGTTTTTGCCTATGCAAATTGTTGGTTTTCTCGAGAGACTATAACTTATGTCGCGCTCAATTATTTTGTCAAATTAAGCATCATCGCTTCATGTATCTTTTGTAGATTCTACTGCGATAACGAGAATTAATGGGTCAAATTTACGCTTCCTTACTTTCAACTAAAATTTTGCCCGCAGGTCTAAACCTACTTGTTAATAATAATAGTAAGATAACATGCCGATGAAAAGTATACCCCCATTGTAAAATTGGGATGTGCAGGGGATACCTTTTTTATTTTATTTTTTTTTTTGTTCCAAAATATACTCGTTAGAACCGCATCGCCTCTCCGAGTACCTACTGTCTATAGCGAGGCGGCTTTAACCGGGGTACCCACAATCCTTGTTTTAATTAAGCAAAAATGGGGAAAATATAAAAGAAATAAAATAAAATATTCACATTTACAGCTGAAAAATCGCAGTGAATATTCCAGTTTTTTTTTCTCGGGTTACAAATAGTAAACAACACGAGAAAAAAATATAAAAAGTATATAGTGGCAAGACAGTATACCAACAGTTAGGTATTTGTCAAGGAAGTATATGTTTGAGAGTTTGAGTCGGGTTGTGTGATCAGCGCCCTTTTATAGGCAAGTTTTATAGGCAAGTTTCCGTAATGAGGGTTAGATGGTATGTTATTGTTATCAGGCTCTATACCTGCGAAATTATTATCTCAGTCCACACCTAGGATACCTTTCAAGGGCTAATAATGTGTTAAAGGTCACGGCTTTGAAAGAATGTAACATTGGTTTGATACTTTCTTATTTTATTGAAGTGGTTAAAATTCGATCAGGCTTATTGGACCGGTCAAATGTGGATAAATCCTTTGCAAAAGAGTGTGAACCGTCATTTCAGTGCAATGAAAACACACAGAGAGACGTTTAAAGTGAAAGGATATATAATATAAATATGAAAATTAATGAACTAGCTGAAAAACGTAAAAAAAGGTACACTACTTTTTAAAGCATTTAGTCGCAAAAATAAATGGGCGTCATAAATTGTCATGTGTCCCACAAAATAGACACTGAGAAAGAAATATGGTTTACAGGTACCAGAGGTTAAAGAATTATTATGCTAACATGATATGAACTAATTAATAATTTTATTGGCATAATAAATAGCTCATGATTACAGTTTTCGTATCTGATTATGGTCTTTGTTTGAATGTCTTGAATGTAAATGTTAACATGTATAAAAAGGATACCACGTAGGTTGATCAGTGTCTGATTTGAATTCAAGCCTATATGTCCTAAGTAGCTAGTGCACATGAGGTATTAGGAAATTTTGGGTTTTGCCCATAAAGCATTAAAGTCGTGGTTTTGGTGCAATTATAATCGCCATTTCAATTTCATATGTTTCAGAGTCTGACAACTGAACCAGCAGCCCAACACCGACGACAAATTTTTAAACAGTGATGATACATTACTCAGTGGACAACTAACGGACATCAGAAAACATGCTGAGCTGTTCTTTTCAAGGCTACTTATTCATAGACAGGACCTTTCAAAAGTTTTAATGAGCAGGGAAAACTAATATTTGTCCACCCAGGAGCCGTTTGAAGAGAAATAATTCAAACCTTAATCATAGGCTTATGAAAGAACGGCAGTTGGATATAGCTATATGTAAAGGTAAGAATCTATTCAGGCCACTAAAACCTATTAGAATAGGCACTTCAGATTTTTAATCCGGCCAAGTCTGCCTTCAGGTCGGTTTGGACACAACGTGTGCGTGATCTAAAACCAAAACATTTTAGTGGCGAAAAGGATTTGAAGGATAATATTGAAAACTAAGCCATATCGGCTATAAGTTACACAAACTATAACGCTGCCTCATTGGATACGAATAAAGCCATTGAAGTAGATAATTTTAATAACAGTTACAATAACGTAGACGTAGCTACTAATGTATCAGATCTATAGGGGACTGATTTCACGATAGCTAAAGATCAATGCAATATTTGGAGCACTGGTGTAGCAAGACTTGTCCATTGTTTCATAGACAAAGGACTAATAGGTGTTATTGAAGATTACGCGTTACTAGATACTGTATCAGATTCCGATAAACATCTTGATCACTCAACCACAAGAAAGAACGATGTAGATTTTAAAACGGTTCTCAGATTTAAGGGATATAAATGTTGCATTTGTCTTACAGGGGTTGAATTCAATGGAAGAGGGGAACCAAAGCGAGAATAACAGCTGTGATTATTTGAAACAAGAACCAGAAACGAACATCAACGTAGGTCATCAAGATTCTCAGTCAGATATGAAACAAGAAGGCTTTAGGACAATGACGGAAGATAACCAGGTGATTTTGAATATAAACGGGAACGAGTCCACGGGGGATCTAATAATGGGTAAGCCGTGTATTAACACGTCAACCGAAAATTGTGTGGACAAATCAGATGGTTCAGATAGTAGCGAGTTATTGAATGATAACAGTACTTGTCAACTAACTAATCATACTAATCAGACACTTAGTACTAAGACGTTAAGCAGTGTTAATCCAAGTTTGGGGAGAGATTCAAAGCTTCGTGTTTCTGTGTTCGACCATAGGATTATACCAAAAAGGTTTACAAATGGACGGATTAATCTAAACCGGATTATCGACAACGGTGGAAGCGATATAGAGGGTGAAGAGTGTAATTCACAGACCTGCTATAACGAAAATGAGATTAAGAATGGTAAAAGAAAAGGTCTACAGTTGTCATACGCACAGTTAAAGAGAAGGAATAACTTGTCTAGTGATAGTTCCAAGGATTCAAGCCCAGATATGGATAAGGGTAGCTTCAGGACGCAGTTTGACGTTTTGTTAAGGAGTTTGATAGGGGATGTTAATGATATGCAAGTGGATTCATCTCCTATGACAATATCTAGCGGATATGAAAGTGATTACATTCAAACTAAAGAAGCTGATATTGACGATATTTTCAAGAAAAACAAAGAAAATAAGGAAAATGTGATCAAAGTGAATGTGAACGCGAAGAAAAAGGATGATACCCCGACGGATTATTTTTCTATGTCGGAAAAATCTGAAGTTTCGCCACCAGCAAGAACAAATAATGGCAACAGTGATGCTAAACAGATGCATGGTCTTCGGACAGCTTTCTCATCTATGCCATGTTTTCCTACTCAGAAAGAAACTGATTTAGTGCAAAAGCCAAAATCCAAGGAAGCTCCCGTGCTTCGATCAATGAGTCAGGATAATGAATCGAATGAGTTTTCATACGCACAGAGACACAATTATAAACTAACAAAAGTAACCCGTTCTATGTATGAGATAATACATGATTTACAAACAGGAGAGAAAGCCCAGCCTGATAATAAAAGGCGGTCCAGAAAAGGTCGCCGCGGAGCACAGGAAGGGAGTGCTAATACGGACGGAAATAACTCCGCGAAAGAAATTAAGTCGCGTGGACGACTTCAATCGAGTGAGTTATTATCAAGTAATAATGTGGACACCTCATCATTAACCCGAAATAAGAAGCCCAATATCTCCGGTTCAGTGGTAAGATGTGTTCGGCGCCCGCTTGTTAATGATTCTTCGTTTCAACCCGTACCACGAATGCCACCCCGTGGAGAAAATAATCAAAGAGTTGGGAGTACGAGTGGGCAGAACAATAGCGATAAAGTCCAGAATGATTTAAGAAACCTTTTGTGTAATACATCAGACGTGCCTTTATCAAGTGGGGATAATAATACACATTTTGAGCCATTCAAAGGATTTTCAAGGGTGGATAACAAACAAGACGATTTTAAGGGTGTAATTGGAAATAATAGTGACAACAGGTTTATTCAGTCAAATTTTTCAATTAATCATGATCCCAATATAATAGGGCAAGATTCTCAGAGACGGCTTACTTTAAATGAGCAATTTAACCAGAGACCTAAGCCGGATGAACATGTTTATGAAACCATACCAGGTGATGAGAAACTTTACGAGGAGTGGAAGCGCATGCGTGCGACTTCGACAGTTCCAAAAATTCGCCGGTTTACAACAGTCCCAGATCTCCCGGGCACATTTGTGCCCAAAGAACCACCTGCACTACCAGAGAGGCGTTATTTAAACACTACCAACACTTCGGTTTCTAAGGATAGTGAGAACAAGAATTACATTTTTATGGGTGATATAAATTCGAACATTGTACCGAAGTCACACAGTGAGCGATCAGACTCTGGGTACGCAAGTGTAGCTTCAGACAAGATGCTTGATTCGCGGACATTACATTCACAGCATTCGTATCCATTGCACGTGGAGCCCGTCACGCATCAACGATATAGGAGTGACGAGGCGTCAGACGGGTACTGCAGTATTGACAATATTTCACTGTGTCCTGAACCATTGTCGTCCAGTCTGTCCTACCCAGGATATCCCACTTCCTCTTTGGACAGACGACTTCCGCCTACCTCAAACCGCCTACCACTGCCAAGAAATACGCGAAATGACAATAATTTCACAAACCCTGTTCTCAGCAGACATTCGAATAGCAGACACTCCAACAGTTCTTTTTCACGTTTTAAAAGTGGTGCTGAAATGACGTCTCGTCAGTCGAGATTTGACACAAGATTTTTCGATAACTGGAGATCAGACGGCAGTGATAGTGATCAGACACTTAGGTCGTCTGCTTTTGACAGGGACACGGGTAAACAAGTAGTACAGGGTACATATGTTTGATATTATTATATTTTGATATTCTGTATTAATCTGATAATTGGTTCCTTCTTGGTAAATCATTAAAATGTTTCCAACGGTTTTATGAATGAAATTGACAAAGCTGTTCTCCAGGTGTGGTATTGTCAAATTTGATGTTTCACCAGTAAACTATTCTGATTCTGACCTTTGTAGCAGCATGCACGTTTGGAAGCAATGATTCTCATGGAAGATGATAACACCTTTTTGATGTGTAGAGGGTTGTCCCAAAAAGCATGTATAATTATAACTACATGTACATTTAATCAGTACAAATTTCGAATGAGATAGGGTGTAGACGAGTGGCTTTCTGGGGCTGCTGCAAAGGTGTTTCAGAACAGTGTTGGGGAGTTTATTGGAATTCTTGATTTTCACTACAAATCTGGAGAACAATTTGGGAAGGCAGAACGACAATTGTTATTATGTTATCCAGAGACAGCCAATTTGACTGTGAACAACCAATGCAGATGAAATGCTGTACAGGAATGATGCAGGCACCTGTATGGGAACAACCTTACAAAGATCACAATGGTCCATGACAAGTTGTTCCAAAACAAGTATTTCTTCCATATTGTCACTTTGAATTGGTTGTTCTCTATTGCATTGGTTGTCTCTGGAAAGCTGGTTTGACTACAATTCTCAAAGGACCACATTCCAGAGTTATTTCTGACACTTATTGTCAACTTGATGTAAAATTATGGGGGTTAATTTGTTGTTAATGTCTGCATAATTTGAATCTTTCATGAAAAAGCAAGTCTTAGAAGTGTTTTGACTAGATTCCATACAAACTGGGCTTTAAAGCCAGAGAATGGCTTGAGCATTAAAACTACCTGAAAACTAAAATATCTAGGAAGCTCATGATTGTGCTGTCTAACTATGTATGTAACAAAAATAAAGACACTGAACAGCCATGTGGATACATGGTAGAAAATATGTACCTTTGGCATGCAAAAGCAGTTTTTATCCTCGGCACAGCAATGATACATGAAACCAGCTGAATTAACATGTTTTCTCATGTGAAAAAGAACACATTCCGTGACTGTTACAAGTTTTCATACAAATTTTATACCCTGGTTTAAACTAACAAATTCGTGGTTGGTTATATCAGCCACACTGTAACATAATGGTGGCTAAGTTTTATAAACATGTATTTTAATAGGTAAAATCAGAGACATATACAGATTCATCTTTATCTCAGGTAAAATTGAACATTCAATTTTCAAAATATGATGCCCCAAAACTCCATGGTAGTAAAGTAGAACAAAATGCTCAACCATGAAAGTGCCAAAACAGTGTAAACATTGAACAGACCAACAGAGTTTGAGCATTATCTGCACCATTAAAATTTGAGAAAAATAAATGCTGAATGAACATTCTTTTAACAATTGTAGCCATGTCTAGAATGAAACTATTTTTGAATTTTAACAAAAGGTGCAAAGGTACATGTAGTATAGAGCAGATCAGCACATTTGTTTTCGCTACTTGGAAGTACAATTCCTCGA
This sequence comes from Rugalucina vietnamica, assembly GCA_964017185.1. Classification (NCBI taxonomy): domain Eukaryota; kingdom Metazoa; phylum Mollusca; class Bivalvia; order Lucinida; family Lucinidae; genus Rugalucina; species Rugalucina vietnamica. The sequence continues at coordinate 54,331,526 of OZ024875.1, read as the reverse complement.
CTTTCTAAATCCGAAACTTCAAGCTGGTAGCCATCTTCAGGTTTGCGTTGGACCTGGTTGGAATCTCAAATTGTTTGTTTTCTCATGCAGCGGCTCATATCTCTCAGTTTAATGACAATACATACATTAGGACATGAACCATGTCTTGACATCCATTTATGTCACATTTTAGAAAATATCTTTTGAAAATATTTGCCCTTGTCACACAGCAGTGAACATTTTGCCTTTGTTATATTGCAATAACTGAAATGCATTTTAACATCAAAATATACAATATTGAAGATATTTCAATTTAGCCTTTGCAAAACAAACCAACCAAAAACAATTCAGTTATCCAGAAAACTGCCATGACTGAGGACAATAAAATTTAATGCAGATGAAATCAATGTGAGGCTTCAGGATACAAATACATGTTTGTTTTTTTCTATTTTGATCACATGTAAGTTAAAAAAAAATGGTCTGCATCTTCATTTTTACATGACAAAGCAGGTTTTCCAGTGGCACAGCTCATTGTTTGAATAGTCTTTTATTGCAAAATCCAGTTGACTGTAATATAATGTTAATTGTTATCTTTGTTTTATGAAAATAATATGTGCAAATATTCTTAAAAATATACATCAGTATATGTTTTTGAATAAAAAATATTACAATGATATCTTGTTCATGCTTTTGTCATTACATGTACCTTACTAAATGCTAAACCCAAAACTGGAAATGTTTGTTTCCCATACACATGTTTTTTGCCAGTCTATCTCTGTGAAGTGCAAGCCAATACTTCCCTCTAATGCTAGGCTTTTGTATGTCCTGTGGAAAGTCTGATATTCATTATACCCCTTTATACCTCACTTTTATATAGTAAAACTGGAGTTTAAAGGGGTATACCAATTTCTTTTATTGTTTCTAATCCAAAACATAGATTGTGGGTACTAGTAAGAACCGCATCGCCCGTAGGAACCGCGTGAGGCGCTTCTAACGTTTTAACACAATCAATGTTTTAGCAGAAATATTAAACATTAAATTTGTTCCAATGAAAGTTTCAATTTTTAGTTTTTTACAGATGAAAAAATCCCTGTATATTGCAAGGGCAAGTTTTTGTTCAAGTTTTCGAAATAATGGACCAGCCAGTTGAAGTGACAGCAAATGAAATTTTCTTGTCTACAATTTTTATACAATACTGTATCAATTATGATATTATCAAAATACCATTTTGCATGGATGACAAGATCCCAACATTAATGGGCAATAAACTCAACCAACATTTAATTTTGGTATCTGATCAAGTACAAATTGTAGGTTTTAAATAGACCATGTATCTTTAATTATATCAAATCATAAGGTTTGTGTTGTTGTTTAAAATCCCAGTCAAGAAATTGTCAGACATGTAAGGACAGAAATATTATTTTACTTGGTACTTTTAATTCATTACAAAAAACACGCCCATGCAATATACAGAGAATTTTTTCAGCTGTAAAATTTGAAAATTTCAATGGAAAAAATGTGATATTTTCAATAAATTTGCTCAAAACATTGGTTTTTGGTATAGTACACATTAGAAAAATAACAAGTACCCACAATCTATGTTTTGGATCAAAAATAAGGACTTATAAACCCCAGTTTTACTGATTAAAAGTGGGATATAAGGGGGGTATACATTACAAGGAAATGTTATCCTGGGTACTTTTAGTTAACCATTGATGTGCCTTGCACTCAAGGACTACTGCAACATGTTGCCACTAGTAGTTGGTTTTAAACCAAAGACCTAGGTCACTGTACTCCACATCCTCACCAGTGTAACATGTTCGTGTAATTTATACCTCATATACCCCCACTGTCATATGTCAAACTGGGGTTTATAGGGATATACCTACTTTTCTTATCTTTGACCCAAAACATCGATTGTGGGTACATGTTAGAACTGCCTCGACGAAGCAGTTCTAACGAGTACCCACAATCTATATTTGAGCAAAAAATTAAAAAAATATCAAAAATTTCAACTTTTACATTTCTAAAATTCTGTATAAATTGCGTGAACGTGATTTCATAATGTTCTTGGCTTCTAGTAGCCCTCTGAACTGGATTTACACTAATCTTTGTCAGCCTGTATACAAAACTTAGGATTCAATGTGGTAATATGCTCAATACACCATTATTGTGCAAACTGAATGTCTTTCATATAAATGAGTTTATAGACAGATCAAAGATATGGTTTGATGAAACAATTAAGCATGTTTTATTGTTTAAATTATCAAATGCAAATCTTACAAGAAGTATAAATACATGTATAGTCACTATATGAATAAAACAGGTGTATATGGGAGTTTGTGCATAAAGAACATGGTGTGTCTATGAATTATTGCTTATATGTTCCTGGGCAAACCCCCCACAGGGCAGATTATTATGAATTGCCCATGCAATTTAAAGAGATTTTTGTCAGAAGCAAAAATTGAAAATTTCATTGGAATAATTTTGATATGTTTAATACTTTCGCTCAAAAGATTGATTGTTGGTATATTTTAGAAAAAACGCCTCCGTTCTAACCAGTACCCACAATGTATGTTTTGGAGCAAAAATAAGAAAAATAGATAATTCCCTGTAAACCCCAGTCTTACTATATAAAAGTGGGGTATGAGGGGGTATACATTTCACGGACATGTTTTCCTGATGACCAGTACTTAGAGACTTGGAGCAAATTTCTTACACCACTAACTGACAGATGCTCTTCCCAAATCACCAGATGTGGGGAAAGCATGGTCATATTACAGCTTCTTTGGCTTTGCATTAGTTGAACAGACTGGGTGATCCATGATCCAAATTTCAAAGCTCATAACTTGAGTAATCATACAGTGGATTACTCTCAGATTTAAACCTTGCATAATCTCACATCCAAACACTCGACCTGGGTACACTCACTTCACAGCTTAACCTGCTTAGGATTTTACAACTTCAAAGGCTAAACATGTCAGTCGTAATCTAACTAATGGTCCAATAATATGTCTGTGTCAACATTAGATCCACAGAGAGTGAGTCTCTTCACTTCTTCATAAATCCCAGGTGGCTTATTTGGACAATTTTTAAAAGATAATCAGAGTTCAAAGGTATCATGGTCGGAGGTAGCACAAAACCAAACTGTCAAGGAAGTTCAGAACAGTTTTGGCATTCACCAAGAGGGTCGGTCTTAACGAGATGCAAAGACAGAATCAATGGTTCCATCATTGCAGCTACTACATGTATATCAACCGGTTTTGATCACAAGTTTACAACAGGGTAAGGGCAATTGTAAGTAAAATCATTTCCTAAATTAGACAAGCCATGATAAGATATATTTTGAGTCAGCAAGACATATAACCATTAACATAAGCTCCAAGGAACCGACTAAAGAAGAGTTATAATCCTGTTACTAAAATGAGCTTTTGTCCTGCAAACTCACATTCTCAACAAAATATATCTGGGCCACAACTTGAGAAAATGTACCTTCGACATATTTTTTTAGTATTAGTAAAACAATGTTGCTTTGAATGTATAATGCTTCTCGAGTCTGTTAGTCTTTATTTGATCAGATTATTCAAGTTATTTTGTGAGTTATGACCAATTTACTGTATGAACCCTACAGACGTCATTGTTCTGAAAAATGGCGTCAAAACGTCGAGATGCATTTCTGCATGTTAGTAGAGCCTACAAAACTTGATGCATTTGTTTACAACTCTTAACCTATTGTCAAGATAGAAGCATATCATCCTTACAGGCAATATGTCGAAATTATTGTGTCTATTAATGTGACGATGCGGTTGCTATGGTTACTGTTTTACAACATATATAGGAAAATTAAGTATATTATGGGCTAAAACAAAGGCAGATAACTCAAAATAATGAAAATGAATATGTTTTAAAACTCAGTCATTTGGCAGCCCAGTGTTCAAAGATTACAAAAACAGTATTATTTCTAAAACATATATTACATGATTTTTCCGCTTTTTGCTGCTTTCTACTTGTAATGTAAGATGTCCGAAGGTACATTTTGTCGCGTTGAGGTTCATCTATGTTTGCATTTAGACTGAGATGACCTTACAATGACCTTGAAAAGCAAACAGATTAGGCCTGATGTTTGAAAGGCCTTTAAGACACTGTATTCTAAGGGCCCCAGACATCATGAAGTCAGTATTTCCCTTCTGAGTCCCTCTTCCGTGAGTATTGTGTCAATATGGGGTAAATCTTCTGCTATCACAGTCTCTTGGTTACCATGGTCACCACAGGTGCCATGGTCAAGGTCGTCGGTGTCCTCCAGCTGACACAGCAGGTTGTCATTCTCATAGGTTGGAAAGAAATACCTGAAAACAGACACATACTATATTACAGAAACCATTTTTGCATTTCTGAGTTAAGTCTACTGCTATCACAGTCTCTTGGTAAATACCATGATTACCACAGTGGTCAAGGTCATCAGTGTCCTCTAGCTGACAAAGCAGGTTGTCATTCTCATAGGTTGGAAAGAAATACCTGAAAAACAGACAAATACTATATTACAGAAACCGTTTTTGCATTTCTGAGGTAAGTCAACTGCTATCACAGTCTCTTGGTTACCATGGTTACCACAGGGGTCAAGGTCATCTAGCTGACACAGCAGGTTATCAGTCTCATAGGTACGGAAGAAATACCTGGAAGGAGATACATGATATTACATAAGCCATTTCTGGGTTTCAAGCTAAAATCTATCAAACTGGACTGTCCAGAAACTAGACTTTCCAGAAACTGGACTTAACAACAATTTGAAGTTAGAAATTTACTTTTGGCAATCAAAGCTGACTACCAAAGAAGCTTTTGTGATTCTGGGTGCAACAGGAGTCAAATCAAATCAACCAAACTACAAATGAGCCACAACCAACCAACAATTTGGGTTTCCGACCAGGCATGACACAAACCCACCTGTACAACTGCAGAAAAAGGCTTGAAGCTTGAAACTTCTCCTATAAGAAGAAGAGGGATTCTACTATCGGAGTAGCGAAAACAAAGGCACTGATCCGCTGAGCAGTTACTGCACAGCTGATCTGCACCTTTCATTACGAAAACATGCCCATGCAATATACACAAATTTTAGAGATGTAAAAAATGAAAAATTTTGTTGGATAAAAATTGATATTTTTAATATATGTTCTGAAAACATACATTGTGGGTACACGTTAGAACCGCCTTGCAGAGGCGGTTCTAACGGATACCCACAATGTATGTTTTGGGTTAAAAATTAAAAAATTAGGTATACCCCTGTAAACCCCAGTATTACTATATAAAAGTGGGATATAAGGGGGTATACATTACACAGACATGTTTTCCTGACGTGTTTTCGCATAGGCAAAAAATCCGTTTTTCTCATAATGCAGCTCAAATAAAGTGGACTAAAGTCCTCTTAGAGAAACTTTCATTGGGATGTCTAAATCTCTCCACTTATTTTACCTTTTTCTAACAAGATGGAATTTGATAACAATAAATTTTTTAACAATAATAGTCTAACTACCCATGATAAATATGATGGCCTATGTTTAAAGGGTGATTTATGTTTCTCTAAAATGTTTTATTTCTGTCCCAATGTACATAATTTTTATTCAATGATCTTCAATCTAAATAGGCGATCAATTGTAATGTAGTTTCTTGACACTATTTATTCCTTTCCCCAGGCAAATCATTTGGAAAAGATATTGAAAATAGGTATAAAATCACTATTTTATTGTTAATATCACATTAATTTAAAAAGATTTTATGGATAAAAGTTTTTACACCTGCTTATTTCAAGTGAACAATGTCACCTAGGTCTTGTATACAGTCTGTCTGACATAAAATTGGGTGAAATCAGCATTTTTATAAAGAGCATTTAATTGGTTTTCAAGCTTGATAAATTACAGATGAGAAAAATGTTGATCTTTCAGAAACCACCATTGTAAGGACAGAGTGTAAGAGATAAGATAGATGATTGTATGCAAATTGCTACCCATGAACAAGTTTTCTGTCACAAAGAGAAAAGGGCACAGTTTCAGGTCAAGATGTATGTCTCAAAGAAGGTTCAAACAAAATCATTTACAGAGGGCTCACTTTATCTAAGAGTTGGCCTTAAATGGTGTAAGGGACATGACAATCAACCTGGATGAGCAGTTCATCGGCCGTTGCTGTCCTCACTATCCCCAACCTGGGATGGGTTACAATGCAACGGATCAGCATCTTTGATTCTGATACAAGGATGCTCCCTGAACAGGTAGTTTCAAGCATCTATCCATATTATAATTTTCATCTATGCCCATACAGGCTGATTTGTGGAAGCCCTGCATGGTAACACTGTTAAAATGCTTTCTGGTAACAAACTCTTCATAAAATTGGATCATCAGATCAGGCAGTGACAGGTGATTTTACCTACAGAAAAAATATAAATACACATTAAAATTTCACATGAAAAATTGACATTGAAGATCAACTATGATAAATTCTTCAACAAATTTTCATCACTTATACTGACAATACTGATTTCTATCAGGATATTGAATTTGAATTTAATATAGTGGAGAAATCTGAATGTATTAAAAAATGTATATCTCAAGGCGAAAATATTGAATATACAGCAGGTCAACCTCATTATATAGCTATCTTTGAGGTTCATAGAAGCAGACCATGTTATAAGGGAAACTGTGTTATAATGAGGTTACTTACTACAGGCATACAGCAAAATAATCAATTTGGGAGCCATGATATGACCGTGTTTGGAAACCACATTATAGTGAGGCACATTATTATGAGATTATACTGTATAATAATGGAAGACTACCAATTTCCATTTATAATAATATGCTTCATAAAATAGCATAATTAAACAAATGTAAATGCTTTTAAGCTAAAGGGTGGTCGGGTGGGAATATGGGCCCCGCCCATTGGGGCCCTAGGAGAAATAGATGGGCTGCTTGTGCCTCCAGGCAAAGCTTCTAAACTACTGACCGATCATTTAATGACTGGTTAACAACTCAAGTCTAAGCCAGCCCAGGAGAAGTGGTTTAGTAAAACCATCCATACATATAGCCTTATTGGTTTTTCTTGGGTGGTTATTATTTATGAAGCACATTTTGAGTGTCATGATATCCTAATGTTGGGTAAAAGTCCCATAAAATGGAGGCGAGGTCCCAACATGACTTTTGCTGTTGACTGGGACGTAAAGCATCAATACAAACAAACAAACAAAAGCTTTTAAGCTAAGATGTGATGTGTTTCTTTGGGAGTATGCAATCAAGTAACATACAAACAGAATTGTTAAGTTTGTATAAATGTGAAAACTAGAAAGATATGGTACCAATGAGTATTACACAAGAAAAGAATCCAAAGTTAAATTTCACAAAGTCGACAATTTTCGATATGCAAACTTCTGTTTGAGTAAAATCAGGGTTTATTGACCATGATAAGGCACAAATCACACTTTGAAATATTGGATTACTAATTTTTAAGAAGCCAGATATCTCCCATCATTTTATTGCAAGGGAAAATTTAGTGGACAATATGTTGCTGTTTTACACTCATATTGGATGACCAGGTTTATTTGTCAAAATAGCCATGATTAACATCATAAAATAACCCCAATAAGACTTCAAGTCTGCCATTAAAGAAATCCTACACTATTGTCTGGTCCACCTACAAAGGATTTGCACTGTGAAAAGAGGATCAAGTCCAAAAAACATATGAGCAGCAGCATAAGAAAACAAACAATATGCAAATGCGAAAACAAAGCTGCAGATCTGCGTCTTTGTTTTCGCATATACGAAAATCCGGATTTCTCATGATGCGGTTCATATAAAAGTACTCAAAACTTAGAAGTAACCGTGCGGCTTATCTGTGTCCTTATCGTTGTCATGTATGCAAAGTACAAGTTATCTCACAATTTCCACAGATGTAGATATGCACAGACTGAAAAACCTAACCCTTACACTGTTTGGTTAATGTTGTACATCCCCTTTCAACTCAGTGCCTCAGCTGGTATGGAACCCTTAATACAGGTTATCTTGCAACAAGGTTAATTAATGCCTTGTATAGCATGACTTCCATCAATAAATTAAACAATGACTTATTTGTCAACCACAATAAACTTTGTGTACTCATCCAGGGGATTTACTATACGTTTGTAGAAAAAAATGCTTAAAAGGCACAGAAAAAAAATAAAAAAATCAAGATTAATGTTTAGAAGACAAAACAAAGTAATAAACCCCCATACCCAGGGATCTAGAAGGACTCTATACCCCAACCCCATCTCTGGGTCTGTATATGAGCTTTGTATGTACTGCTATGTGAGTTCTATTTAATTGGTATGTTATGGTACACAAGCTAAAATGCATGCACATATAACTTGATAACCCAATTAACAGCATCCATAAAAATTCACAAAGAGATGTTGTAAAATGAATCTACCCCACTTGGATGGTACAAAATTACCCTCATCTTGTGTAAAAGGTGTGCATTTTTGGGAGAATACAATTTCTTGCACACCAGATAGAAAAATCCTACGTTTTACCCCATGTGAGAAATTCTTATCTCATCCTCGTTATCTCACCCCGGTCCACCTTGCGTTCAAGTCTTCTTTTTTAACATTGGTTGTATAGGACGTCACGTAATTTCGTCGCTAAGCGCTTACGTCACGATGACGTCAAAACGTTTTCATTCAAAATGGCGGACGCCGCGATTGTAGCATTTTTCTAGGTAAATAGTATAAAATCAAGCTTCGCCGCATTAAGGCGTGCAAGAAAAAGAATCCATCATTCGTGTAAGGTATGGATAGACAAATCTGTCCCTCGGGTCACAGTTTGGCATCACTGGGCGAGCCTCGTGATGCCAAAATGTGACCCTCGGGACAGATTTGTCTATCCATACCTGACACTCATGTAAGATTCTTATAATATATGCTTTGACAGTCGCCAAAGTGAAAAAACATCTGCCTGCACGATAGTGTGAAATCTGAACTGTTCTTTTTTCATTCCATCTAATTATCAGGGCTTCCATTTTATGTCAGAAACTCAAAAGACTAACACAGTCAAGATAGAAGCTGACAGGTTTTTCCACAACTCTGCTCAAATTAAAGGGTAACTCAGTATCCTAACCACTTGTTCACAGTTGAAAGATAAGGTACAAATATCTCAATTACATGTGTCAAACACTGGCTACATTGTCCCAATCCTTTATACCTATAGTGCAACAGAAAAGAGGAGTTTTGACAATTATCTGCATGAATTTTTCATTTCTTCAAAAAAAATATGTGTTTTGAGCACTTGTTAAAAAAATGTCTCACTGAGGCAATTCTAATAAGTATGAGAACATACCATCAAGGAAGAATCAATGAAAACAATAATGCAACAACTACTTTTCTGCCCTGGGCCTGAAGTTATAAAACGTTTTTCATGCTCAACTCAGCTGAGACTAAAATTTATCCTGCTCATAAATGCTAAAATGCCAACACTTGTTGGCATTTTAACATTTATTAGCAGGATAAATTACTAGTTTTTGAGTTTTGAACCTGAATTTTCCACAATTTTTTACTATTTGAACATTTATAAGGAGTTGAAATTTCATGCTCAGCTGAGCTGAGCTTGAACCAGAGGACCATTGGTCCTGAGAACGCTCACCTGAAGCCTGATCCTGGAGTATTAAGTCATCATGAAATGACCTTGACCATGAATACTCACACACCTTTATTGAATTCACAAGTTGTCTGCATCTGCAAAGTTTCAGGTCTCAGGCTGCAATAGTTTCCAAACCCAGTGATTTATGAGAAAACCATAATTTTAATTTTGATATTTAAATGACTTTGGGTCAAGGTCAAGAAATGACCTTGGCCTTCATTAATTACTTACCTTCATTGACTCCATTGGTTGTCTGCATCTAGCAACTTCCAGGTCTCAGACTGCAACAGTTTCCAAAATATCCATTGTTTTTGCCTTTTCCCATGTAAAGGCCTATGTTTCCAAAATTGACCTTGCCGTAAAATAGGTCAAAGTCATCCTATGGTCATCATTTGATCAAACTATGATGGGCTGTAGTCCCAAATGCTACATACCAAGTTTCGCGAAAATTGGCCTGCCGGTTCTGGAGAAACTTTCGTCTCCCCTACCCATGGATGCTCCACATAAAATTTCACTTTGATTGGCCCAGCAGTTTCAGAGAAGAAGATCTTTGAAAAGTGTGTATGGACAACAGACTGGCCAAGGTCAAGAGATGACCTTGACCTAAATTAATCACATACCTTCATCTACTCCATTAGTTGTTTGCATCTACCACTTTTCAAGCATCAGGCTGCAATAGTTTTCAAAAAATCCATAGTTTTCACTTTTTCCCATGTAAAAGCCTATGTTTCCAAAATTGACCTTGCCGTAAAATATGTCAAGGTCATCCTAGGGTCATCATTTTATCAAACTATGATGGGCTGGAGTCCCAAATGCTACATACCAAGTTTCATGAAAATCGGCCTGCCGGTTCTGGAGAAGAAGATTTTTGAGTGGTTTTTACCATATATGGGCGTGGCAGCCATCTTGGTCATGTGACCTGGATTTCACGATCAAACTTTCGTCTCCCCTACCCATGGATGCTCCACATAAAATTTCACTTTGATTGGCCGCGCAGTTTCAGAGAAGAAGATCTTTGAAAAGTGTGTATGGACAACAGACTGGCCAAGGTCAAGAGATGACCTTGACCTATATTAATCACATACCTTCATCTACTCCATTAGTTGTTTGCATCTACCACTTTTCAGGCCTTAGGCTGCAACAGTTTTCAAAAAATCCATAGTTTTCACTTTTCCTATGTAAAAGCCTATGTTTCCAAATTTGACCTTGCCGTAAAATAGGTCAAGGTCATCCATGGGTCATCATTTTATCAAACTATGATGGGCTGAGGTCCTTGATGCTACATACCAAGTTTCGTGGAAATCGGCCCACTGGTTCTGGAAAAGAAGATTTTTGAGTGGTTTTTATCATATATGGGCGTGGCGGCCATCTTGGTAATGTGCTCCACATAAAATTTCACTTTGATTGGCCGCGCAGTTTCAGAGAAGAAGATCTTTGTACAGTGTGTATGGACAACAGACTGGCCAAGGTCAAGAGATGACCTTGACCTATATTAATCACATACCTTCATCTACTCCATTAGTTGTTTGCATCTACCACTTTTCAGGCCTCAGGCTGCAATAGTTTTCAAAAAATCCATGACCTTGACCTATATTAATCACATACCTTCATCTACTCCATTAGTTGTTTGCATCTACCACTTTTCAGGCCTCAGGCTGCATTTGCAATAGTTTTCAAACCAGAGGACCATTGGTCCTGAGAACGCTCACCTGAAGCCTGATCTTGGAGTATTAAGTCATAATGAAATGACCTTGACCTTGAATACTCACACACCTTTATTGACTTCATAAGTTGTCTGTATCTGCAAAGTTTCAGGTCTCAGGCTGCAATAGTTTCCAAACCCAGTGATTTCTGAGAAAACCATAATTTTAATTTTGATGTTTAAATGACCTTGGGCCAAGGTCAAGACATGACCTTGGTCTTCATTAATTACTTACCTTCATTGACTCCATTAGTTGTCTGCATCTAGCAACTTTCAGGTCTCTGGCTGCAACAGTTTGTTTTCGCCTTTTCCCATGTGAAAGCCTATGTTTCCAAAATTGACCTTGCAGTTAAATAGGTCAAGGTCATCATAGGGTCATCATTTCAACAAACTATGATGGGCTGGAGTCCCAAATGCTACATACCAAGTTTCATGAAATTTGGCCAGCCGGTTCTGGAGAAGAAGATTTTTGAAAGGTTTTTACCATATATGGGCGTGGCGGCCATCTTGGTCAAGTGACCTGGATTTTGCGATCAAACTTTGGTCTCCCCTACCGATGGATGCTCCACATAAAATTTCACTTTGATTTGCCAAGCAGTTTCAGAGAAGAAGATCTTTGAAAAGTGTGTATGGACAACAGACTGGCCAAGGTCAAGAGATGACCTTGACCTATATTAATCACATACCTTCATCTACTCCATTAGTTGTTTGCATCTACCACTTTTCAGGCCTCAGGCTGCAATAATTTTCATAAAATCCATAGTTTTCACTTCCTCCTATGTAAAAGCCTATGTTTCCAAATTTGGCCTTGCCGTAAAATAGGTCAAGGCCATCCAAGGGTCATCATTTTATCAACTATGATGGGCTGAGGTCCCCGATGTTACATACAAAGTTTCGTGGAAATCGGCCCACCGGTTCTGGAGAAGAAGATTTTTGAGTGGTTTTAACCATATATGGGTGTGGCGGCCATCTTGGTCATGTGACCTGGATTTCGCGATCAAACTTTCGTCTCCCCTACCCATGGATGCGCCACATAAAATTTCACTTTGATTGGCGCAGTTTCAGAGAAGAAGATCTTTGAAAACTGTGTATGGACAACAGACTGGCCAAGGTCAAGAGATGACCTTGACCTATATCAATCACATACCTTCATCTACTCCATTAGTTGTTTGTATCTACCACTTTTCAGGCCTCAGGCTGCAATAGTTTTCAAAAAATCCATAGTTTTCACTTTTTCCTATGTAAAAGCCTATGTTTCCAAATTTGACCTTGCCGTAAAATAGGTCAAGGTCACTGATGCTACATGCCAAGTTTCGTGGAAATCAACCCACGGGTTCTGGAGAAGAAGATTTTTGAAGGGTTTTTACCATATATGGGCGTGGCGGCCATCTTGGTCATGTGACCTGGATTTCGCGATCAAACTTGAAATGCCACTACCCAAGGAGGCTCCACATAAAATTTCAATTAGATCGGCCAAGCCGTTTCAAAGAAGAAGATCTTTGAAATTGTGGACGACGACGGACGACGGAAGGACGGACGCCAGATCATGGCTATCCTATTAGCTCACCTTGTGAGCCTTCGGCTCAGGTGAGCTTAAAATCCATAGTTTTCACTTTTTCCTATGTAAAAGCCTATGTTTCCAAATTTGACCTTGCCGTAAAATAGGTCAAGGTCATCCAAGGGTCATCATTTTATCAAACTATGATGGGCTGAGGTCCTTGATGCTACATACCAAGTTTCGTGGAAATCGGCCAACCGGTTCTGGAGAAGAAGATTTTTGAGTGGTTTTTACCATATATGGGCGTGGCGGCCATCTTGGTCATGTGACCTGGATTTCGCGATCAAACTTTCGTCTCCCTTACCCATGGATGCCCCACATAAAATTTCACTTTGATTGGCCAAGCAGTTTCAGAGAAGAAGATCTTTGAAAAGTGTGTATGGACAACAGACTGGCCAAGATCAAGAGATGACCTTGACCTATATTAATCACATACCTTCATCTACTCCATTAGTTGTTTGCATCTACCACTTTTCAGGCCTCAGGCTGCAATAGTTTTCAAAAAATCCATCGTTTTCACTTTTTCCCATGTAAAAGCCTATGTTTCCAAATTTGACCTTGCCGTAAAATAGGTCAAGGTCATCCAAGGATCATAATTTTACCAAACTATGATGGGCTGAAGTCCCCAATGCTACATACCAAGTTTCGTGGAAATCGGCCCACCGGTTCTGGAGAAGAAGATTTTTGAAGGGTTTTTACCATATATGGGCGTGGCGGCCATCTTGGTCAAGTGACCTGGATTTCGCGATCAACTTGAAATGCCACTACCCAAGGAGGCTCCACATAAAATTTCAACTAGATCGGCCAAGCGGTTTCAGAGAAGAAGATCTTTGAAATTGTGGACGACGGACGACGGACGGACGACGGATCATGGCCATCCTATAAGCTCACCTTGTGAGCCTTCGGCTCAGGTGAGCTAAAAAAGTTTTATTATAAACCTCGGGACCTGGTATATCCCTCTTATCTCTGTGTTTTGCATGTTACAATATTTATTCTTATGTTACAAATAATTACAAATACATTTTAAACTTGTAGGTTTTCATAGCATGTTTGTGTTTTAACAATTGCTAGTCCGAAGCCCTCTTTGGTCCTGTAATGGTTTTCTATCACAAAATTAATGTTACCCCTTCCTCTTTCAGCTATGGATCTTTTTGCATAAGTGATTTGAAAATGCTTCTTTTGAGTCGTATGAAATCAAGCACTGTGTGTTATGTGTACCTGAATAGTTGCACCTAACGACTTGCATAATGTAAAAAGAGTATCCTTACACTTATAAAGCCAAGTACCATAACGTTTCTGGCCCTATTGGTTATCTCACCCTGACTGACCATTAGTGCCACCATAAAACATCTCAACCAGTCTTATCATTTTACACCTTTCTTGTTCAAACTTTCAAATTATTGACATTTTACCCCATAGAGTCTTCAACATGAGCAGCCCCATGAGAAAATCCGTTTTCTGGGTTTCTGACCAGCTCTGGCATGTACTGTCACAGAAGCAGGTAAGAAGCTTGAAATTTTTGATTGTACTATACATGAAGCAAAAACAAGGGTGCTGATCAGTTGTGCAGTTACTGCACAGCTGATCTGTGTCTTTGTTTTCACATAATGTCCTCATTTACCCCATACAACCTTCAATATTATTGGCATATTAGATTTAGCATGTTATTTTGTAACAAGATAACCAAGAGCCTGTGCATGAGAAACAAGTAGCCCAAGGGCAATGATCGCTCACCTGAGAGTCAACAAGTACAGTCACTGGACAAAGAGAATTTTTTTCTTTTTTTTTTACCCTAAATGGGTATGACGGCCATCTTGGTAATGTTTCAGGTCTATGGCTGCAATAGTTACCGTAGGCTCATTGGTCCTGTAAACGCTTACCTGAGACATAGTTGTCACTTTTCTCCATGTTTCCATGTTTGCCTATGTTTCCAAAATTGACCTTGACCTAAATTAATCACATACCTTCATCTACTCTATAAGTTGTTTGCATCTACCACTTTTCAGGTCTCAGGCTGCATTTAGTTTACAAAATATCCATTGTTTTCACTTTTTCCCATGTAAAAGCCTATGTTTCCAAAATTGACCTTGCCGTAAAATAGGTCAAGGTCATCCTAGGGTCATCATTTTATGAAACTATGATGGACTGGAGTCCCAAATGCTACAAGGGTGGTTCAGAAAGTTCTGTCATAGGTGTTATAACTTTGTTAATATACATGATAGGTTGCTGTATTATACCTTGATTGAAAGGGCTACATTTCTCCTTTATAATGATGCCAAAACAATGCACGAACAAAATAAATACTTCGAAATACATGCCTTGAAAGACACCTGGGGTAAAACCACTGGCACGTTTTCTTGAATTTGTGAATATTATTGTGTGCGTTTCATGCGTTATATCTTTATAACTTCCGATCAAATTTTCTCCAACTTTACAGTTATAAGTAATGATATACAGTCCAACCTGTATTAAGCAAGCCCTGTATTAAGCAAGCACCTGTCTTAAGCAAGCACTTTCATTCCCCCCAATTGATTTTACATGTAAATGAACCTCTATTAAGCAAGCACCTGTCTTATGTGGCCAGAGGCCACTAGTTTCTGTCCCAATTTTGGCTTTAAGCAGCCACTCATTTCATCAATTGCATAAAACGAAATATTTTGACATGGATATTTAAACTCTGCCAGGTGTCAAAATTGTCTTCACACCTTCCAGATGCCATAATTCATTGTTTATTGTCTCAAAAGATAGTCATAGACAACTTGTCTGGGAAAACTTAGTGACAATTACCACTGACAGAACAATATCAGTAGTAACAGACTATTCATTTGCAACACCTTTTCATAAAGATTTTATCTTTACTGTGTCAGTTCCATCCCTTCATGTTTTGCTTTTCTATCAAAGCAAACAAAAGTCTAAACTGTTGATTTTAAAATGATGTAAATTTCCCTATTATTCAATCATATTTACTGAGAAAAAAAAATGCTATCTCAAAAAGGCCAAATTATTCTTGATTTATAACTATTGGAACATATTTTTACAATGTGCTACCCATTTTAAAGAGGAAAATCATACCAAGAGCTAATCAAAAAGATGATAGTGCCTTTTGTCTGCATCTGTTTGCAGTTTCTTATGCATTTTAATTCTGCAGACACGACATTTATTTCGAGCCAACATGACTTGGTTAGGACGCCCGCCCTAGTGTCAGAACATAACCTCTATTAAGCAAGCACCTGTCTTAAGCAAGCGATTTTAGTGTTTCCCTTGGCCGCTTGTTTAAGACAGGTTGGACTGTATTTAGAAAAGCAATGTGACAAAAAATGCCGTTATCGATGCTATGCTGACTTTATAATAAAGCAATGTATATGACGTCATTAAAATACGTACCCCTATAGCGTTTCTGGCATCGCTGCACCATTATATGTGTTTGCTTTTTTATAAGTTTACTATAGAGCACACTAGGATGAAACAATAAAATGCTTAAATGCATTTTAAGCTCCCTGGACTGCGTGTAGATGTCAATAAATGTCATTTGAATTTAAACTGTATTTTTAATGTATGTACAACAAGCCAATTTCAATATTTCATTTTACTATAACTCAATTAAATTCTGCTGAATGATTTTGATTTTTGCAGGATAAATTCATCTATCTTTCAAAAATATATTACATGGATTATATTTTTTCGAAGTCGATTTTCTTTAAATAATATTCACAAATTTAAGAAAACGTGCCAGTGGTTTACCCCCGGTGTCTTTCAAGGCGTCTTTTTCGAAGTATTTATTTCTTTTCGTGCATTGTTTTGGCATCATTATATAGGAGAAATGTAGCCTTTTCAATCAAGGCATAATACAGCAACCTAATATGTCTATTAACAAAGTTATAACAACTATGACAGAACTTTCTGAACCACCCTCGTACATACCAAGTTTCATGAAAATCGGCCTGCCGGTTCTGGAGAAGAAGATTTTTTAGTGTTTTTACCATATACGGGCGCGGCGGCCATCTTGGTCATGTGACCTAGATTTCAGGATCAAACTTTCGTTACCCCTACCCAGGGATGCTCCACATAAAATTTCAATTTGATTGGCCATGCGGTTTCAGAGAAGAAGATCTTTGAAAAGTGTGTATAGACGACAGATCGGCCAAGGTCAAGAGATGACCTTGACCTAAATTAATCACATACTTTCATTAGTTGTTTCGCATGTACCACTTTTCAGGTCTCAGGCTGCAATAGTTTTCAAAAAATCCATATTTTTCACTTTTTCCCATGTAAAAGCCTATGTTTCCAAAATTGACCTTGCCGTAAAATAGGTCAAGGTCATCCTAGGGTCATTATTTGATTAAACTATGATGGGCTAGAGTCCCAAATGCTACATACCAAGTTTCATGAAAATTGGCCTGCCCGTCCTGGAGAAGAAGATTTTTGAGTGGTTTTTACCATGTATGGGCGTGGTCGCCACCTTGGTCATGTGACCCAGATTTTGCGATCAAATTTTCGTCCCCACTACCCAGGGATGCTCCACATAAAATTTCACTTTGATTGGCCAAGCAGTTTTAGAGAAGAAGATCTTTGAAAAGTGTGTATGGATGACAGACCCTTCAAGGTCAAGAGATGACCTTGGCCTAAATTAATCACATACCTTCATCTACTCCACTAGTTGTTTGCATCTACCACTTTTCAGGTCTCAGGCTGCAATAGTTTTCAAAAAATTGCAATTTTCCACTTTTCGTCTTAATTTTAAGTCAATGGAAACTTTAAGTTGCCATAGCAACCAAAGTAGTGGGACAAGGACAATAAAAAACACAAACTTTGTAGAGGCTAATATCATAAGCATGTATGCAAAGTTTCAGCTTCATCCGCCTTACAGCTTCTGAGAAGAAAATTTTTGAATATTTTTTCGAAAATTTACCCTTTACGTTGCTATAGCAACCAAACGAATAAAGCGATTTTGACAAAAGTTGCCTAAAACGGAGTGGACTACTAAATAAACATTTATGTACAAACAAAATTTCAATATCCTCAATGAAACGGCAGAAATTGCAAATTTCCACTTTTTGCCTTATAAGTCAATGGAAACTTCAAGTTACCATAGCAACCAAAATAGTTGGACAAAGACAATAACCAGAGGACCAATGGTCCTGTAAACGCTCACCTGAGTCTGCTGCATATACCAATAAACATGTTTGAATATTATGGTATTTAACCCCAGTGCAGGGGCAGATGAAGCCCTTGGGCCGTTTTCTTTTTTCAGAATAATCAATATTCTGTCCATTTGCCAATTTCTTGCTGGCTTTTCCCTTCAAATGACATTTTAACAGTTTTTCCCATTCAAATGCATGGGCAACCCATGTTGACCTTGCCATAAACTTGGTCAAGGTCATCACAGGGTCATGATTTATATATACTATAGCCATGGATGCTTCACGCCAAGTTTCATTGAAGTCAATCTATTGGTTTCAGAGAAGAAGATATTTGAAGCGTTTTACCATATATGGGCATGGCGGCCATCTTGGTCATGTGACCTAGATTATTAATATATACATTGCTTCCCCCATCCTATAGATGCTTCACATAAAATTTGGCTTCAATTGGCCAAGTGGTTTTAGAGGAGAAGATGTTTGAATATTATGGTAATATACATGTATATTGCCTCCGGGTGTGGGCATATGAGCCCTTAGGTCCATTTTTTTTCAGAATCATTAATATTTAGTCCTACTACCCATTTCCTGCAAGATTTTCACCTCAAATGACTTTTTAAAAGTTTTCCCAATTCCAATGCATTGGCGACCTATGTTGACCTTGTCTTAAAATAGGTCAAGGTCACCACAGGGTCATAATTTATATATACATTGTAGTACTTCAGCCATTGGTGCTTCATGCCAAGTTTCTTTGAAATCGGTCCACCAGATTCGGAGAAGAAGATTTTTGAAGGGTTTTTACCTTATATGGGCATGGCAGCCATCTTGGTCCTGTGAACTCGATAATTTATATATACATTAATTCCCCCATTCCATAGATGCTTCACATAAAATTTGGCTTTGATTCGCCAAGCGGTTTCAGAGGAGAAGATGTTTGAATATTATGCTAATATACATGTATATTGCCCCGGGGTGGGGGTAGATGAGCCCCTGGAGTCCAGTTTTTTTCAGAATCATTAATATTCAGTCCTACTGCCCATTTCCTGCAAGACTTTCACTTTAAATGACATTTTAAAAGTTTTCCCTATTCAATTGCATTGGCGACCTATGTTGACCGTGCCATTAAAAAGGTCAAGGTCATTACAGGGTCATGATTTATATACACATTGTAGTACTTGAGCCATCGATGCTTCATGCCAAGTTTCTTTGAAATCGATCCACCGGTTCTGGAGAAGAAGATTTTTGAAGGGTTTTTACCATATATGGGCATTGCGGCCATCTTGGTCATGTGACCTGGATTATTTATATACAAATTGATTATCCCTTCCTATTGATGCTTCACATAAAATTTGGCTTTGATTGGCCAAGCGGTTTCAGAGGAGATGATGTTTGAATATTATGGTAATATACATGTATATTGCCCCGGCGTGGGGGCATATGAGCCCCTGGGGTCCATCATTTTTCAGAATCATTAATATTCAGTCCTACTGCTAATTTTCTGCAAGATTTTTCCTTTAAATGACAATTTAACAATTTTTCCCATTCAAATGCAAAGGCGACCTATGTTGACCTTGCCGTAAAATAGGTCAAGGTCACCGCAAGGTCATGATTTATATACACATTGTAGTGCTTGAGTCATCGATGCTTCATGCCAAGTTTGGTTGAAATCGGTCCAGTGGTTCCGGAAAAGAAGATTTTTGAAGGGTTTTTACCATATATGGGCATGGCGGCCATCTTGGTCATGTGACCTGGATTATTTATATACACATTGGTTCCCCCTTCCCATAGATGCTTCATGTAAAATTTGGCTTTGATTGGCCAAGCTGTTTCAGAGAAGAAGATCTTTGAAAATGGTGGACGATGGACGGACGGACGACGGACGGACGACGGACAGACGGACGACGGAGCATGGGTATACTATAAGCTCACCTTGTGAGCCTGACAGCTCAGGTGAGCTAAAAAACACAAACTTTGTACAGGCTAATGTCATAAGCATGTATGCTAACTTTCAGCTTCATCCCCCATACGGCTTCTGAGAAGAAGATTTTTGAATATTTTTTTCGAAAATTTACCCTTTATGTTGCTATAGCAACAAAACAAATACAGTGATTTTTACAAAACTTTCAAGTTGCCTTAAACATTAAGGACTACTCAATAAACATTTATGTTAAAAACAAAATTCAAATATCTCCAGCCTGACAACGGAAAATGCCAATTTTCACTTTTTCTCCATACAAGTCAATGGAAACTTCAAGTTGCCATAGCAACCAGAGTTCTTATCCGATCGAAATAAAAAAACACAAATATGGGTTATGGTGTAACATTATAATAAGTAATGTTATAATGAGCCACTGCTCCTTGGGTACTTTATCCACTAGACATTTGTATTCACGAATCCCACCCACCACCTCCTGGGAAGGGTGGGCGATAGGCGGACTTAAGTATAGGGCAATTACTTTTTAAACGTTCCCGCAGTGCAGGGAAAGTGACAGGGCTTTAACATTAGGATCTTTATCCTAGTGAGATTTTCTATTACAAAGGGTAGGGCAACGAGTATAGTTTTGACCTCCAGTTTGTCCCCCAGGGGTGGGGTTTATAGTAAGGCTACGAAAACAGAAAATTCACAATCCCTACCATTTCCCGTAGGTGGGGGTCGTATCACAAATGACCTGTACATTATGTGTACTATATACATGTGATGAGAACCTGCCTTCCTGAAGGACAAAATAGTATGTAGAGATACAGTTAGAATCAAAGACATCTTGCTCTGTCGTCCAACACTCTACCACTTGTCCACCATGTTAATGTTTCAAGTTTTAGTTGGTAAATAGCTATACATAGCTAATAGTTAACTGTTATATACCTCCAGGGCCCAGTTGTTCAAAGCATCGTTAGCTTAACGATATCATTAAGACATAAATTTGTTAAGCAAATATCAGCTAAAGTAACAAATACACTGTTATTTTTTGTTGAAAAAATGTGAGAATCCTTTGCAGTGCAAAGGATTCTCACATTTTTTCAACAAAAAATAACAGTGTAAAAAAATAACACTGCAAAGGATTCTCACATTTTTTCAACAAAAAATAACAGTGTATTTGTAATATTAACGTTTGAAATTTTAACGAAACGTTAACTAACGACGTCGTTAGTTTTGAACAACTGGGCCCTGGACTTGAAAATTTGTCTTATGTCATCCAATTTTCATTGCAATTCCCTTCAGGTAGGACTACCCAATCTAAAAACAGCAAAGTCAGAGAACATTATCAGGGCAATAAAAACTATTAGTGTCAATCAATTCTTCTGTAGAATTTCAGCTTCATTTAATGGTCACCTATTTTGGTGGATAACAGTGATTCAGATTAGGCCCATAATTGTATTTTAAAACAGAGAACATTTTGCCCAAATATATTCAAAAAGTTTGTTACTGATACTCATTTAAACGGCTACATTATTAGCCTCAAAAGGTAACTTCCAACATGAAGTTCTATCAAGAAATAAGGAAAAACATTCCTAAACTTGTCATAAAATATGCACATAGTCTGTTACACTGTACCCTTATTTAAAGAGAGACATTAATGGTAGTAGAAAAGCATTTAAATGGCAAGTAAGACATTAAAGTAGATACAATCTCAACTCATCCCAAAATAGTTACAGCTTCAACAAAAGCAGTAAATATTGCATTCCCTATTTACTTTAGTACAATTTGGGCCTTACAATGAATTAACCTATATCTTAGGCATATATTTTTTGGAAAAACAAGACAATCTGATTAGAACTTTTGCTATTTAGGTTTAGATACATTATCTATAAATTTTCAGTCTTAACAAAATCTGTGAAGCCGAAAAAAAAAAAACACAAAACAATTTGATCGCTAAAATACCAAATAAACATGCTTTCTTGTGACAAACTCAATTTAAAAAGGGAGGTGCTATTTGATTTCACTAAAGATTGAATCTGTCATGATTTTTGTTAAGTCATCTATTAAAACCTGATCAATTTGAAATAAATTTTACCCATCATGTTAATTTTTCTTCTCATGTAATTGGAAATGGCCTTGATAGGGGCAGGGAAAACTGAGACACACCATGGGTAAAATGATAATATGTTAAGATAAAGTTTGTGGTAATAGAGCAGCTAATCATACCATTGTTTTTGTTGAACAGTTTATAGAATCCTTCACTTTCTAGATGAAAAGCCTTAAAAAACTCTATATCTTCTACAATTTAAGACAAATAAGAGAGATAGGATGGGTAATCAACAGCTGCACAATGAGATTGACTTTAGACCATGCATTTGGGGTGCTTTAAAGTGTTCATGACATTCAGATGGAAAAGTATACAGTTGACTAAAATTTATCCTGCTCATAAATGTTAGTTAAAATTAACATTTATAAGCAGGATAAATTACTGGCTTTGGTGGTCTCTACCTGAAATTTCAATTTATTTGGGCTATTTTGTCATTTTGAGCAGTTATGCATTAAAATTACATGCTCAGCTGAGTTGAGCTTGAAAAAGTTTCATAGCCTCGGGTCCTGGTTGAAAACTCAAAGGACCACATTTATTGAACATATGAAATGACTTACTGTGGTTGATCGCAGACTGTTATCTCTGGTAACCATACTGTTAGTGTGGCCAGCCTCATGCATGTGGTCTGTTAGTTCTGACCCTGTCTCTATATGACCTTTGTTGTTGGTGGGCCAATAAACCAATAACAACTGTACATGTATTATGTGAGCCGCTATGCGAGAAAAAGGGTCTTCAGGGTTTGTGACTAGGTCCGACACAAACTGACCTCTACAGTCTCGGAAGCTGGCTAGAAGCTTAAAACTTTTGATTTAACAAGAAGCGATATTGTGTTATCCGTGTAGCGAAAACAAAGGCGCTGATCAGCTGTGCAGTTACTGCACAGCTGATCTGCGCCTTTGTTTTCACATAGGCAAAAATCCGGGTTTCTTATGACGCAGCTCATGTAACAACTCACTGTGGTTGGTCCCAGACTGTTATCTCTGGTATACTGTTAGTGTGGCCGGCCTCATGCATGTGGTCTGTTAGTTCTGTTCTGCTACTGAACTTCTCTCTACAGCCGATACATATACCAAGGTGGACCTGGAATCAGAATAGATTTGACTAAATAGAATAGGTCTGACTGAATAGAAGTCAAACAAGAAAAAAAAATAGTTCACTGTACATATTGCCAGGTAAAACATCTCCTAATATACTGCTCCAAAAAAGTTAAGGATCACAGAATATCCCATATACCACAGTATAAAATACTTAATACTTAAGTAACATTAATAAGCCCCTCTTTTTTGATAATCTAATATTTCATTTTGAAGCCATCTTTTGCGGCTGTACAGACCTCTATGTGTCATGTCTGGTCTGAAACTCAAGCCTTAAGTTTTCATATAGGTCTTAAAATAAAGTCCTCACCTGCCGCCTAATATAGTTGATGAGTTTGACTTGCTGGTAGAAATTAAGGTTATATCTCAGTTTCACATCCTTAAGGTCAAGGTCATGCAGCTCCTGAAATTACAAACAACATGGCATGTTTTGTTTGTTTGTTTTGTGATCGAATATCCCAGTTCACAACTTTTCAGTTATGTTGGGATGGAAGCATGTCTTCCTATGTAATACTGATACTATACAGAGTTCATGTGTCTTGTTCAAGGACATGTGAGCTGCAACACGAGAAAATCGGTCTTTGGGTTTCCAACCAGGTCCAACACAAACCGGCCTGTGCAGTCAGTGAAGAATGCTGGAAGCTAGAAATTTTGGATATAAGTAGAAGAGGAATTGTACTATCTGGGTAGCAAAAACAAAGGCGCAGTTACTGTGAAGCTGATCTGCACCTTTGTTTTCGCATAGGCAAAAATCTGGTTTTCTCATGACGTGGCTCATGTGGTGCCACTGGGGTTCCAACCCAGTACCTCTTGCGTCTCGCGAACTGGGCACATTAACTTCTCAGCCACACCACTCCCCTAGTATAAAATGTACTCATGTCATATAGAAAAGCAGCTACAAAGCAGGACTTAACAGCAAATTGGCATAGTGAAAATTTTGCAGATAGATTTTTTTTGTTGTATCTCTGACAGTTTTACTTGTAAAAATGATTCTTCTTAAAGTCGAACAAACATTCAAGCTATTGCAATTCTATCAACCAATTTGTCCAGTTAAAGGGAATATAAGATATAAGGGAGATAACTCCTTTATTTTACTCCTTTATTTGTTGTGCTAGTTTATCCGGCTTACTTGAAGAGAAATTGCAAGGGGCATACCTGCATATGTTGTGCTAGTTTATCTGGGTTGCTTGAAGAGAAATCACAGTATAGACACACAGCCTGACCAGCAGTCTGTTCTTCCCAACCTGACCACTCACTGTAAAGATAAAAAGTATATGAGCCGCCCCATGGGAAAACCAACAATCTGCATAGGCGAAAACAAAGACGCAGATCAGCTTCGCGGTAACCGCGAAGCTGATCAGCGCCTTTGTTTTCGCTACTGGGATAGTACAATTCCTCTCCTACTTAAATCCAAAATTTCAAGCTTCTAGCTCTTTTCTGTGCTTGTACAGGCCGGTTTGTGTCGGACCTGTTCAGAAACCACATTGTTGGTTTTCCCACGAGGCGGCTCATATGTTATTCTGAGAAAGCATACTAATGTGATATTTCCTGATATGATTTTAAACATTCAAAAATAATGTACCAAAATAGAAATTATCATATGACAATTTTCATATCGTACCTCGTATCAACCCGAGAATCCCGTATCAGCCCGAGACTCTCGTATCAGCCCGAGGGCCGAAGGCCCGAGGGCTGATGTGAGAGTCGAGGGCTGATACGGGATTCGAGGGTTGATACGTGGGTACGATATGAAAATTGTCATATCGTAATCTTTTTATCATATATTTTAATTCATGACCATTTTTTCCTTTCTTTGTTTTATTTATTTATTTTATTTTTTATTTTATCTTATTTTGACATACCGCCAAAGCGTGCAGTAGAGCACATATTATTTCCACATTAGCACAAATCGAAAATTCGTCTCGATATGACAAAATACTGTTGCCTGTGACATAAAACCACAATCCAAACAAATCTAAAATGCCTGCGGTACACTACCTAATGAACTCAATACAATAGGAGCCGAATATAATTTTATTAGCCAATCATTTGGTGATACGGCTTTTTCTCCCTAGGGATGATATGGGTCACGTGGGTATGTGAGCCAATCATTTGGTGATAGGGCTTTTTCTCCCAAGGGAGTGATATGGGTTTTATCAATTTTTGAACGGATACGGCTTTCGAGATACTGTGCCGCGATACGTGAACGTAACTATTGTCTGTATCGCATATGCAAAAAGAACATATTTTGTAGTGAATATATGATAAAATTTATTACAACTGTTTGTTTCAGTTTATACTAAATGTGTAAATCTTGACATCTGATATTGAATTTTCCATTACTAAAATGTGCCCATGCAATAAATAGAGACTTTTGTCAACAGAAAAAATTGAAATTTTCATTGGTAAAAATTTGAAATTTTCATTGGAAAAAATTTGATTTTTTAAATATTTTTACTCAAAACATACATTGTGGGTACACGTTAGCAAGGTGGTTCTAACGAGTACTCACAATGTATGTTTTGGACCAAATATTAGAAATTTGGTACACCCCTGCAAACCCAAGTTTTTCTATATAAAAGTGGGGTTTAAGGAGGTATTCATTTCACGGACATGTTTTCCTGATGCATAGAGAAATATTCACTATTTAGCAGGCAGAAAAAATATTGTCTTGCCATAATCTATTTCTAACTTTGTACTACAGGACATTCTAAAACATTGGCCTGCAAATAATTTTTTGGAAAAAAAAAAGGAAATTTGGATAGTGTTTATGCATGAGCAAGGGAGATAATCCATGACTATGAAAACTAATATTTTTCAACTTGAATGTGCTCAACTTGGTCTAAGTCAAGTAAGTCATTTTTATGATGATATTGAGTGACCCTAGAAAAGAGGGATTAAAAAGTTTTGCTGAAAAGTATTTACTGAACTTGCATAATTTTTACAAGATGTATACATGTATATAAAAAAAAAATAAGAATATAACTAGAAATGCATGTTTGTAAAACACTATGCCCCCAACTGTATGCTTGTCCCTAAACTGGCAGTTTGTATGATTCATTTATTTCATTTGAATGAAGTGAAATTTGATTTCCTAAAGTATCTGCTAGGTTGCCTCTGTTTTGCCCTCAATCCAGAAACAGTATGTAAGCTTTTTGCAGACCAGTTATATAAATGGAGTAAAAAATTCAAAATTTCGTAATTTTGTAAATACTTGACGGAAAGTCCTCAAATGTTGATCAGGTGATCTTCTCAGCTTGAACCAGTATACCAAATATGAAGACTCTAGCTCAAATACTTGTTGAAATATCTTGAACACAAGATTTTCAAATTTTGTTTTCAAAGGGACATAACTTAGAAAAGGGGCATAACTCGGACATGAAAAAAAAAAAAAAAAAAAAAAAAAAAAATACAGGTCAACTATTTTTTCATGAGGAATCTGTATATGAAATTTCAAAACCCTAGCATACACCGTTAAAAAGTCAATCAAAATTTCAAAATACTGTATTTTTGTCAACAACTGCAGTAAAGTTCTCAAAAGTTAATCAGGTCATCTGCTCCTCAGTCCCAACCAGTATACAAAATATGAAGGCTCTAGCTCTACTTTTTGAGATATCTTCACACAAGATTTTCAAATTTTGTTTTCAAAGGGACATAACTCACCCTTCCAACTTTTTCAAAGTTGGGGGCATAATTATAAGAAAACTTAAAACAAATGTTTTGTTGGTTGGTTGTGTAGGAGTTTTACGTCTCATTCAAAGGTCCTACTGAGACTTTGAAAATTATTTTAGACTGATGCATCTGTACCTATCCATCAAGTAGGGACCAATTTTAGGGTTAGGATGGTTTAAAGCTACATCAGGTGTGAATTATAAAGTATGACTTGAGCCTCGTCATGAGAAAACCATGTTTTTGCCTATGCAAAAACAAAGGCGCAGATCAGCTTCGCAGTAACTGCGAAGCTGATCAGCGCCTTTGTTTTTGCTTCTCGGATAGTACAATTCCTCGTCTTCCTAAATCCAAAATTTCAAGCATCTAGCATTCTTCTGTAGTTGCAAAGACTGGTTTATGTCAGACCAGGTCGGAAACCCTGAAGACCGGTTTTCTCGCGTCGCAGCTCACTTGTACGAGCATCATCCTACTCCTCTGATTCTGTATCTGTGTGATCATTCTCTACAATGATATCTCTCTCCAACTGAATCTTCTCCCAGTTCTTACCAAGTTCCTGAAACAGTCAAGCCATTATGTAAGGAATTATATGAGTTACGTCATGAGAAAGCCAACAATGTGGTTTCGGAGAATAAGTCTGACACAAAGTGGGCTGTACAAGCACAGAAGATGGCTAGAGGCTGGAAATTTTGGATTTAGAAAGCAAAGGAATTTTAGTATCCGTGTAGCGAAAACAAGGCGATGATCAGCTTTGCAGTTATTGCGAAGCTGATCTGCGCCTTTGTTTTCGCATATGCAAAAAGATGGTTTTCTCATGGCGCAGCTCATTTGTACCATCACACTTCAAAATATGTTAAGCTGTGTGTGAATTGCACTTTTTAACATGGGTTTATGCTAGTAAAAGTATGAGGCTCAGTAGAACCTACTCATTGAATTATCCATTTAACTCTATCAAAAATTATATAACAAAAAGTTGAACACAGGTGCTTGAAGTTATAACATACATCATTCAATTATGCCCTAAAATAATAGTGTCTACATGCCAATATCGTATTGCCATGTAGACACTCATTTGAAGCCTAGTTTTTATGTTGAAGCTGAAGCTTACATGTAGTTCTAGTCCCTAGTGCAGTGCAACTTGTCTTTGTAAGCTAATCCACAATTTAGCCGCCTCATGGGAAAACCAACAATCTGCATAGGCGAAAACAAAGGCGCAGATCAGCTTCGCAGTATCTGATCAGCACCTTTGTTTTCGCTACACGGATAGTACAATTCTTCTACTTTATAAATCCAAAATTTCCAGCCTCTAACCATCCTCTGTGACTGTAGAGCCCGGTTTGTGTCGGACCTGTTCGGAAACCACATTGTTGGTTTTCCCACGAGGTGGCTCAATTATTATACACAGATAAGGCTAGCACAGCTAAGATGGACTGGCCATATTATAAGAATGCCTGATGAGCGACTTCCAAAGGAAGTTTTCTATAGAGAATTACAGGAGGGGATGCACTCTCACGGTGGCCAGAAGAAACACTACAAAGACACCCTCAAAGCCTCTCATAAGGATTTTACAAATCAGTAGGGTCTTGGGAACATACTGCACAGGAGTAATCAAAGTGATGTCTCATCAACAAAGGAGCAGCTCATTATACAAAGAAAAGAGAATCTGTGAAGCTGAAAGAAAGCGCAGAGAACACAAAACCAAGACCAATGGGCCAACAGCTGATTCCACGACACTGACTTGCTCTATTTGCAACCCACAGTTTAGAGCTAAAACTGGCCTAGTCAGCCATGAAAGAACTCACCAACACACATGAACATCCAATATTCAAGAAATAATGATGGTCAGTCTCATTACTGATGGGCAAACAACCACACAGATAATACTTACTAGATAATTTATAATGTAGAATCTGTCATAGGAAGTATTTTTAGGATTTATTTTTCTATGTTGTTTCTTTCTCATATGTTCTTTCAACACAACCTTGTCTCGGAAAGTTTTCTCACAGTATAAACATTGTAAACTGAAACAGTATAAACATTGTAAACTTAAACAGTATAAACATTGTACACTGAAACAGAAATCATAAGAGCTACCGCATGGGAAAACCAACAATCTGCATAGGTGAAAACAAAGGAGCAGATCAGCTTCACAGTAACTGCGAAGCTGATCAGCACCTTTGTTTTCGCTACACAGATAGTACAATTTCTCTACTTTCTAAATCCAAAATTTCCAGCCTCTAACCATCTTCCGTGACTGTACAGTCCAGTTTGTGTCGAACCTGGTCCGAACCCAAATTGTTGGTCTTCCCATGCCTTGGCTCATATACAAGCTTTCGATAAGCTAGTGGCAGGGCGGTGGCTTAGCGGTAGAGCCTCAGACACGGGATCATGCACAGGCTCATAAGACATAATGTGAAGAACTATAGTTTTATGTAAAAACAACTGTCTATAAACTTTTAGTTTTTAAAACTGAGCTTCTGCGTGTGAAAACTATCAATCTGGGTTTCCCACCAGGTCTAACAAAAACCGGCCTGTACTGTCATAGAAGCATGCTAAAAGCTTGAAACTTCCGATTCGAAAAGAAATGGGATTGTACTAACTGTGTAGCAAAAACAAAGGCGCTGATCAGCTGAGCAGTTACTGCACAGCTGATCCGTGTCTTTGTTTTCACCTATGCAAATTGTTGGGTTTCTGATGCGACCGCTCAATTTGTAGAACTTGCACTTAAAATCCTTACAAACGTTTTCTCAAGGATTATGTTTGGTCAGCTTGGTTGACTGGTTTAACCACTATGCTACTAAGACTTCTGGTATGTTTTTGGTTGAGAGACCTACATTATCCCTTTAAAGGTCACACAACAGTAAATTCCAACATCAGCAAAGCCAAACAGGATCATAAAATGTCAGCAAACTGAACTGTAAAGGATTTTCCTTCATAAATATTGGATTTTGATACTGCAAATGTTTCAACCACCATTACATGTAATTTTCTTTCAAGAACATAATATTATTCTTACTTTGTTAGCTTCTCTTGTAACATGTCAAGAAACTCATCTGTATAGACTGTAAAACAAAACCAAGAAAATCATATGAGCTGCCTCATGAAAAAACCAACATCCTGCATATGCGAAAACAAAGGCGCAGATCAGCTTCGCAGTTACTGCAAAGCTGATTAGCGCTTTTGTTTTTGCTACACTGATAGTCCAGTTCCTCTACTTTCTAAATCCAAAATTTCCAGCCTCTAGCCATCTCCTGTACTTGTACAGCTCGGTTTGTGTCTGACCTGTTCGGAAACCACATTGTTGGTTTTCTCATATGTATACACTAAAATATTGAATCAGAATTCCTACTACTGGGTGTCCACAACATATGCCATTATAGAAAATTAAAATTAGACTATCATGGCATAGCTTACTTATTTTTAAAGCATTATTTGAAATCTTATTTTTAAAGCGTTATTTGAAATCATTTTATTCTTTTTGAAGTCATAAAAACTTAACGTAGTAAGGGGTACATTTATTTTACCTAGATTATCAGCTTGTCCCACATTAAAACTATGACTTTCTACCATGTGGTTAAACAGTAAAGCTCTGAAAACAGAAATCATAAATGACATAATAAAAAATGCATATGATACAATTCCTATTCAAGATACATGTACCATAGCTGACTAAATGTTCATTCATAACTGTAGACCATATTTTGATTCAGATGACTCATACATCTTTGTTTTTTTTTTACAACAGTTTAACTTCAAATCAACCTGTTTAGATGCTTTCTCATCACTCAATAATCAAATTCATCTTACATGGATCTGGACAGAACACAGAAAAGTCTTCTTGTCGTTCCCTTCTCTATTTACTCAACTAGTAGCTACCATAATCTTGTGCAGCTGTTAAACGTTAGCTGATTAAATTGACAGGCTTGGTATTTCTGAGATGTTTTATGAAACCTGGCCCAGAGGTTATAAAACTATTTTCATACTCAGTTTAGCTGAGACTGAAAGTTATCCTGCTCATAAATGCTAAATTGTTGGCATTTTAACATTTATTAAATTATAAAATTTCAATGTATTTGGGCTATTTCAGTATTGGTGAGCAGTTTAAATTTCATGCTCAGCTGAGTTGAGCATGAAGAAAGTTTTATAACCTTGGGACCTGTAATAACTGCTCAGTTCTCAGGTAACAGTATAAGGAAGTGTGATTAGGTCTGGGCACTACTTGTTTTTCATGCTCAAAAGACTAAATGAATGTCCAATATTACTTTGGCAATAAAGCAACAAAATAATAATAAAAAAAAGTCATGACTCCCCGCATACAGTAAGAATAGAGACTGTGAAGCTGGAACCAAAGTGGGGAGAGTTGTGGCATAGTGAGAGAGCGCTGGACTCAGAATCGAGAGGTCCTGAGTTTGATCCCTACTGGGGTCACCATGTTGTGTTTTTTGGCAAGAGACATTACCTCCCTAGAGTATGGTTAATACCCAGGAAGCTATAGCTCCATACCGACATGCCTGAAAAAAATGCTGACTGTGACATTTAAGCTCGATACAAACAAACTGAACTAAAGTATACCTGTTTCCAGAAAAGCGTTCTCTACAGAATAAACACATCCTGGAGAATGAGGTGTCATCTCTCTCCTGCTGTTGCTTTTCTAGAGCTGATTCCTGGAACAGAACTTCAAAATGTATGGCAACAACCAATATTAGTTGTTTTTTTTTCTCCTTTTTTATAGAATCAGTTAAATCAACGAAACATTTATCACTATATCGTCTAATTTGAAAGTGACATCAGGGCAATTATTTTTTCAATTTCAGAATCTTGATTCATTTCTGAAATCTTAAATCTAGGAGATTGTTTTAACTCATTTACACCTGGCGTCCCTTTTATGGGACATAGGCAAACAGCATAGCCCCAGATGCGACGCCGCAGAACGCGGCGTCCCATCTGGGGCTATTCTGTTTGCTTACAGAATTTTCATCAAAAAACTGTATAAAATTTAAAAATCACACCTGATGCCCCTCAGAACTGAAGTGGACTCACCCAAATGATAATGACGGTAAAATCCATTCGTCAAATATGGGTTAAAGTTATAAAAAGATTCCTTTTCTGGACCTGATAGATCAGGCAGCAGTTACATGTACAGCTAACTGTACAGATATATTTACTATCAAATGAGCCGCCTCATGGGAAAACCAACAATCTGCATAGGCGAAAACAAAGACGCAGATCAGCTTCGCGGTAACCGCGAAGCTGATCTGCGTCTTTGTTTTCGTTACTCAGATAGTACAATTCCTCTTCTACTTAAATCCGAAACTTCAAGCTTTTATCTCTTTTCTGTGCTTGACCAGGTCGCTTTGTGTCGGACCTGTTCGGAAACCACATTGTTGGTTTTCCCATGAGGTGGCTCAAACATACAAGAAAGCATGCAGTCATTTAGGACTCAGGAGACACAATGTCTTGTGAAAATAACAAGTTTAGTTGATGATAGGGCTTTAAATCAGGAAAACATCCGTGATTTTATATAGTAAAATTGGGGTATACGGTATACCGCGGTATACCTATTTTTCTTATTTTTGATCCAAAACATAGAGTGTGGGTACTCTTTAGAACCGCCTCGGTGAGGCGGTTCTAATGTGTACCCACAATCAATGTTTTGAGCAAAATAGTAGAAATATCAAAATTTTTCCGATGAAATTTTTAAATGCTTCCTACTAAAAAAATTCACTGTATATTGCATGGGCATGTTTTCGTAATAATCAGTAATCAGCATACTCACCAATTTCCTTTTCTGTTGAAACTCTCTCAGTTGTTTATCCTCTGGTAGAACATCACTTAACAGATAGTATTTACCAGAGTCTGAAAGAAATGCTTAAACCTATATGTACATGTATGTAACAAATGAGCCTGTGCCTGAGAAAACCAACAAGTTGGGTTCCAACCAGGTCAGACACAAACCGGGCTGTACAGTCACAGAAGCTGGATAGAGGCTGGAAATTTTTAATTTAGAAAGTAAAGGAATTGTACTATCCATGTGGCGAAAACAAAGGCGCTGATCAGTTTCGCAGTTACTGCGAAGCTGATCTTCGCCTTTGTTTTCGCCTATGCAGATTGTTGGTTTTCCCATGCAGCGGCTCAAATATGATAGCTATATGAAAATTTATACAATTATCATAACTTTTAAATGGAAATCAAACATAAATTTTCACTACCAAAAATAGAATGAGCTGCATCTGACATGGGGAAAGCTGATATATGGATACTGTCATGCTATGTTCTCTGTTGTTATTTTCTTTTTTTACATACAGGATAGTATCATACATTTCACTTGTTTTATATGAGCCGCATCGTGAGAAAACCGGATTTTTGCCTATGCGAAAACAAAGGCGCAGATCAGCTTCGCGGTAACCGCGAAGCTGATCAGCGCCTTTGTTTTCGCTACACGGATAGTACATTTCCTCTTCTTCTTATATCCGAAATTTCAAGCTTCTAGCCCGCTTCTGTGACTGTACAGGTCAGTTTGTGTCAGACCTTATCGGAAACCCCGAAGACCGGTTTTCTCGCGTCGCGGATCATATGGAACCAGGTTTTATTGTGATGAGTTTTCATTCAGGTATTAAGATTAACCATTTACACTTATGGACTAAAAATGCCAAAATTCAATATTTATCATTAGGGGTATGCACATTTTCTCCAAAAATTCAGGGGCACAGCCCAAACTTTAGGGGCCCTGGGCATTACAGTGTTAGAAATAAGCAATTGCCCACTTGCCCCCACGGGTTAAAATTGCTGGGGGCAAGCTGACTGACTTGTAAGGTTGCCCCCTGGACAACCTAAAATTCAAGAAAAATAATTTTGTTCAAGTAGTTTTACTTATTAAAACATTTTTTTATCTCTTGATAGCAGTGTAATAATCTTGAAACAGCTATTTAACTTATACAAAACTAAAAACCAAAATATAGCTTTGTTCGTGAAAATTAGCGTTTTAGTATGGGCAAGTTCGAATCACATGGGGCAAGTTCAAAACACCCTCAGGCTGCCCCTCGGACAAGTAACTGTATCGGTCTTATTTCTAACACTGGGGCAACTGGTAACTGTTTATCTTTTCCCTGCCATTACATCAGGATAGCATGTCTGTGAAATGCACATCCCCTTAAACCCCAAATTTATATAGAAAAAAATGGAAATTACGAGGGTATACCTATTTTTCTTATTTTTGTTCCCAAAAACAGATAGCGAGTCCTAATTGGAACTGAAGTTGCTCTTATGTGTACCCACAATTAATGTTTTGAGCAAAAGTATCCAAATTGTTCTAATGACTATGAGTAAACAAATTTTCATTTTTTCATTTTTTTTTACAGCTGTCTTTGTATATTGCATGGACAGTTTTTCACAATGGAACTGCTTACCTACTGCTCCTGCTGTCTCTATAACAGAACAAACTTCCTCTAGCCTCACTTCCTTAAACCTCTCCCGCCAGTAGAGGATATAACTGCAAATAGAATTGAGCCTTGGCACCAGAAAATCAACAATTTAGGTTTCCGACAAGGTCCGACACAAACTGACCTGTGCAGTCAAATAAGAAAGCTAGAAGCTTGAAACTTGAAATATATGTAGAAGAGGAATTGAACTATCCATGTGGTGAAAACAAAGGCGCTGATCAGCTGTGCAGTTACTGCACAGCTGATCAGCGTCTTTGTTTTCCCATATGCAAATCGATGATTTTCTCATGCAAAGGCTCAATTAGGAGGTTATTTTAATAGATCAGGCTATACAATCATTTACAATATTAGTGCCAATAAATGGTCCTTATGTAGGAAAATTGTGGTAATTTTTGATTACATCCACTATCTCTTTGTTCTTGTGCATTACCGGTAGATTGGATGCTTCATTTCACTAAGAAATGCTCTGGGCCTTCCATTTAACTATGTGTGATAAAACAAAGCTTAAAGGGCAGCATGCCACTGCCTGTTATAGAGATTTAAAGAACTTATTTTGTTGACTGCTTTCTTGTTACTTTACGGCCCAAATTACGGGTTAAGTCAATGAGTTTAATAAGGACCAGACTTGTGAGCTCCTGGGTGCTTTTATTCATACTTTGCATCCTACCTTTTGAAATTAGCAATAAGTTTGATATCAGCAATGACCAGCTGATGAGCTGTCAGCAAGTGCCTGAGAAACTCCTCCTTTGTACTAATGATCTCAAACATCTCATCACACATAAGACAAGGGAGAGTACTCTTGGGAGAAATTCTGCCACAGTCAGCTCCCTGCTCTGAACCTGGCAGTAACAATGGTTCCAGAACTGGTTTGTCAGTAATAGACCCAGCCTCTGAAAAGAGAAACAAAATTATCCATATGACATTGCACCATTGGAGGTATTAATATATAAATATTAAAGCAATGGGGGAAAAACAGCTTAATTACTCTATGTAAAAACAGTAGGAAACTTGAAACCCTGTAGCCAGCCTGTCTAACTGTAGATCCTACCTTTCACAGAGGTGGAAAAAGAATGAGCCCCCACTGGGACTCAAAACCATGGTCTTGCTGTGCAAGCACTCTTACTGCTAACCACCAAGCTATGATTTCCTAATTAGGCCCATCCAAAAATCTGCTCTGAATCATATTGGAACTGATGAGACAGTCAAACTTCTTTGCTCACAGCCCAGTCTTGAAATCCACACTCATGATTCGCATTTCTGATACCTTCAATTAGCAAAAGTAGTTTTTGTCCACAGACAATCTGGGACTGTAATGACCTCCCTGATTTTCTGATCTCCTCTGCTGAAATGTCTGATGACTGTTTGTTTACACCTCTTGTGAGAGCCTGGGTCAGTGGGATTGGTGAGGTATTGTCAATTAGGCGTGTCACCATTTAACCATTCAAATTCAGCCTGAACAAGGTCTGAATCTTAATAATTTACTGGTGACATGCCAAATGACAATATTTCACCAGGGGGTTGAACCCCGTTCAGATGGGGGAGAAATTAGTCATTTGAACGCACGAGCGAAGGTCCAATACTAATCCAGTAGGGGAAATCCGGTAAAAAAGTTCGGACAGGGTCGGTCCTCTTAAGAAGGTTATGCTATGGTGATGGATTTTATCCTTTCTCAGCTGTTTCCCGCTTAACAGGGATTGTAAGTCTGGTTTAAGTAGCACTTGCGGCCCTTGAATACCATATTTGCTTGCTGTTACCGCCTTAAAGAACGGGTTCAAGTGCGTTTTAAGATATATACCGCTATTCGGGGAAATTCGGCCACCCATGGGGAAGTTCGGACGGCATTTATTGTCTCCGATGGGGAAGTTCAGACACGCTTGAGACGCCTCCATGGCACAGTGATTATGTCACTCGCCTTGTAAACTAGTGGTCACAGGTTCGATACCGGTCTTCTCCAGTCATAGTTTAACAGTGAAGGTCACTGACGACTTCGACGTCTGGTGGAAAATACAGATGTTTTCGGTGTTTTGTAAAAACGTGCTGTAGAATGGGAATGGCTAATTCCATATGGGCATGTGTATATCGCCGTATATACGGGCCTAAATCATGTTTTAGGTTTCGCTATGCGTCACCATAAAACGAATTTTCGACAGTTTATCAGTCGATATACGCCCCGTAATTACGATAGCATATGTAGACAGTGACGTTAGTTTGAAAGGCTCTGTACTAATCAGCACCATGAGTAGCACGTGGATTGCTACATGTACATGCTTTTGCAATCTTTGCTATACTTTGCAATGTCCGCTATTCGTCAATACTCATTTCACATGCAACTTTGTGAAAACTTGTTGGTGTGTGAACTACAGTGCATAGCCAATAACATAATCCTCTTACAGGCCATATACATGTGCGTACATTCACTTTGTGCTGTTCTTTTGCATGAAATTTGCGGTGGCTCTGTCCCGAAATGGTTGAACGCTTTTGTCTGGGGCTTAAAACCTTAACAAAATTATATTTTGTTTTTCAAACGGCATATATGAAAATATATTGATGTCACAAGAAACCTTCTTATGACTTTTTACATGTACATCACTTTAGTTAATACCAGATATATATATATTTCGTCTCTATGTAGAAAACATTCGATTTTCCCTCATGTTGCGCACTCGTGAAAATTCTTGATTTCAACAACTCTGTGAAATATATTTGGTATTCGCCCCATAAAAGTAAATGCCTTCTATAAATAGGTTTGGGAAAGATTAAGTTTCCTTGTCGATGTTTTAAAAGTTTAGATCTACCTATATGCCTTTTTTCGTATTTCACTGGTATTACAAGAATACAAGCATAATCACTTTCATGCACATGTAAGAAATATGTGTCAATGTCGCTCAGAGTTCAAACTGACATTTCCACGACGAAAGAGCGAGCAGGCTTATTGTTCATGTTGTGATGCTACATCCAATAGACTTCAGCTACAACGAACGAAACTGGGACGTCATCCGATTTCGTAGATGCAAGTCTGGTCATATTGCGAACGGTTTTAAAGATCCACCATGAGTGCCGAACAACTGACTGAATTGTTCACCCGTCATGGTTAGAATCCCGTTAAACCAGTCCTCTGCCCTAGTACCGGTGTAATATAATATTTTGACCCGCCTAAAAAGTGACCCGCGGGTCATAATATAATGACCCGGGGGTCACTTTTTCCCTATAATATTTTGACCCCCCCTATAAAATATTGACCCCCCTATTTTTTTTCTGTCAACTGCTTAAAACAGCATTGGAATACTTATGTATGTACTCAATAAGAAGAATATAATATATTTACTAAGGTACGTCAAAGAATAAATTTCATGGGTAGGGGGGTCAAAATATTATACCATAATATAATGACCCCCCCATGTTCAAGTTACTTTTCTATTGATAATAGCTAGCCTTTTTTTCTCGTTATCACAAACAAGACTAAACAAGTGCAAAAATGATTTACATTTATATATTTCCATTATCACTGGTAAGGAGGGGGGGGGGGGGGTGGTCAATATAGTCAAGTCAAGTCAAGTCAAGTCAAGTCAAAATTTATTCAGTATTGATCCTTAACAGAGAATCATGACCGAAAAACATAAAAGACACTTTAAAGACATATAAGACATATACCAACGTACAGGACAAACTACACATATAATTACTAAAATAAAATGTT
Organism: Rugalucina vietnamica; assembly: GCA_964017185.1. NCBI lineage: Eukaryota > Metazoa > Mollusca > Bivalvia > Lucinida > Lucinidae > Rugalucina > Rugalucina vietnamica. Next base: position 54,293,575 of record OZ024875.1, on the reverse strand, counting down.
GTAAATGTCTCTGAAAAAGATTTGTTACAGCTGCATTATCTACCTGAGGACTGGCGTATCTGCAGGCACCTTTCTATAAACAACATTAATAAGGTTAATATCTCTGTGTCATTTGTACTTAACAAAAATATAAATTGTTCTTCCCTTGTTAGGGTCTCAAAAGGCACTGTGAATGTATTTATTTTTGTAAAAAACTCATCCCTTTGTTTCTGATAGGTTTTACAGATCATCAAAAAGTGAAATTCGTCTTCAACGCAACCACTTTCATTACAAAGTTTACATAATCTTTGGTCAACAGCTTTTTTACTGTAACGACCAGTCTCTATCTCAAGTTGATGGTTGGAAATCCTTAATTTTGATAGATTAAAAATTAAATGTTTATCTAACTTTATACATATATAGTTTTCCAACTGAAAATTGTTTTTAAATGTCTTAAATGTTCTAAGTTTATCAAGTGTTCTGCCTTTAACAGTGATCTCACCAGATATAGCCTTTTTGAAGAAGAAATTATATCTTTCTAACAATTTGCATTTAACAGCTTTTATAAGCTTCCTCTTTGAAAAAGTTCCTTTATTTTCCCATACGTGTTCAAATCCAATCAAATTCAAGAATTTTTTTTTAATTTGGTCACCAAAACTTGATTTTTCTTCATATTCACCTGATACACTTTGAAAAACAAATTTGTCTTGAGATTTATTGTTTTCTTCATCGTTTATATGAAGCCAATATTTCAATGAGAGCAATGAAGCAGATATGGCCAAAGGGTATCTACCTACTTCGCTTTTACAGGCTAGATTTGATGAATATTTATTAACACCAATAAGAAACTTGCAGAATTTTGTGTGGATTTTCTCAGGGTAGAAATCTTCATATGATTCTTCTAAACAATATCTATTTTCCTTCGATGCCAGCTTTACGAAGTTGATACAATAGGGGCTCCAGATTTCAGAACAGTATAATAATATTGGTTTAACACATGTATCGAATAGCCTACACTGAAGTGTTGGGAAAATAAAAGAAGATTGAAACTTTTTCCTGATCATAAAGAGCACTTTTAGGGCTTTATTACTTAATTCTGATATTCCTTTTGTGAAAATGCCAGATGCCTTAATTATTATCCCCAGGTATTTAAATTCTTGAACAATCTCTAATGTTTTATTTTCAAACACAAACTGGTGCTTTTTAATAAACTTTCCACCTTTGTTAAATATTAAAACCTTCGTTTTGCTTGTATTGACTCTAAGCTTCCATTTTCTGCAGTAGATATTCAAATCATCAAGGCATTTCTGCAAACCTTCTTTAGATGTAGACAGTAAAACAAGATCATCTGCATACATCAATACATTGGTCAAATATTTTCCAACTATTACAGGATCATGACTTTGATTAAAGCAAAATGGTAAATCATTAACATACAAATTGAACATCAAGGGGCTTAAAACACAGCCCTGTTTCAACCCTGTACTAGACTGGACAGAATCAGTTAGACCATATGGTAACTTAATAGAGTAGTTTACATCAGAATACATACTTTCTAGAATTTTAAGAGTGTTACCTCTAATACCCATACATTCTAGTTTTTTGAATAAAGCATCTCGCCAGACTGTATCAAAAGCCTTTTCAAAATCAACAAAGCATGCATATAGATGTGAGCCTTTCTTGAACATCTTTTCAGTTATTGACTTAAGTGTTAAAATGTGATCTGATGTTCTATACTTTTTCCTAAAGCCTATTTGGTTTTCATGCAAAATATTATTATCACTCACATGTTTTTCAATTCTGCTATGCAGAACTTTCGAAAAAATATATTATGGTATAATATTTTGACACCCCCCCCCCCCCCTACTATGTGTATGGTATTTTTAGATGATGATAAATGACCACTTTTTCATTAAATTATACATGAAATTCAGACATCTGATTGAAATAAATAAGCTTCACTAGGTTACATTCACGGACACACCTTGTGGGGGGGCGGGGGGGTCAAAATATTATAGGCAAATAGTGACCCGCGGGTCATAATATTATGACCCCCCTCCTGTTTATGCTATTTATTTATATGATGATAAATTGATTTTTCTTCTGTAATTACACTTGAAATTCAAACAAATATAACAGCTTCAACATGCATCTATTCATGATACCAATGGTAGAGAGGGGGGGGGGGGGGGTCAATATATTATGGTATAATATTTTGACCCCCCTGTTAGGTGTATGTTATTTGTTTAGATAATGATGAAAGACCAGTTTCTCCTGCAATAATGCATGAAATTCAGACATCTGATTGAAATAAAACAGCTTCACTACCTTACAATCACGGTCACCACTCGTAAGGGGGGGGGGGGGGTCAAAATATTATAGGTAAAAAGTGACCCGCGGGTCATAATATTACGACCCCCCTACCCTGTTTATGCTATATATTAATATGATGATAAATTGCTTTTTCTCATGTTATTACACATAAAATTCAAACATTTAATCAAATATTACAGCTTCAGCATGCATCTATTTTCATAATACTGGTACAGGGGGGGGGGGGGGGGGTCAATATATTATGGTATAATATTTTGACCCCCCTGTTGGGTGTATGCTATTTGTTTAGATAAAGATAAAAGACCAGTTTCTCCTGCAATAATGCATGAAATTCAGACATCTGATTGATATAAAACAGCTTCACTACCTTACAATCACGGTCACCACTCGTAAGGGGGGGGGGGGGGGGGGGGTCAAAATATTATAGGAAAAAAGTGACCCGCGGGTCATAATATTATGACCCCCCTACCCTGTTTATGCAATATATTAATATGATGATAAATTGCTTTTTCTCATGTTATTACACATAAAATTCAAACATTTAATCAAATATAACAGCTTCAGCATGCATCTATTTTCATAATACTGGTACAGGGGGGGGGGGGTCAATATATTATGGTATAATATTTTGACCCCCCTGTTGGGTGTATGCTATTTGTTTAGATAAAGATAAAAGACCAGTTTCTCCTGTAATAAGGCATGAAATTCAGACATCTGATTGAAATAAAACAGCTTCACTACCTTACAATCACGGTCACCACTTGTAAGGGGGGGGGGGGGGGTCAAAATATTATAGGCAAAAAGTGACCCGCGGGTCATAATATTATGACCCCCCCCCCCCTACCCTGTTTATGTTATTTCTTTGTATGAGGATAAATTGCTTTTTCTCGTGAAATTACACATAAAATTCAAACATTTAATCAAATATAACAGCTTCAACATGCATCTATTTTCATAATACTGGTACAGGGGGTGGGGGGGGGGGTCAATATATTATGGTATAATATTTTGACCCCCCTGTTAGGTGTATGTTATTTGTTTAGATAATGATGAAAGACCAGTTTCTCCTGCAATAATGCATGAAATTCAGACATCTGATTGAAATAAAACAGCTTCACTACCTTACAATCACGGTCACCACTTGTAAGGGGGGGGGGGGGGGGGTCAAAATATTATAGGCAAAAAGTGACCCGCGGGTCATAATATTATGACCCCCCTACCCTGTTTATGCTATATATTAATATGATGATAAATTGCTTTTTCTCATGTTATTACACATAAAATTCAAACATTTAATCAAATATAACAGCTTCAGCATGCATCTATTTTCATAATACTGGTATGGGGGGGGGGGGTCAATATATTATGGTATAATATTTTGACCCCCCTGTTAGGTGTTTGTTATTTGTTTAGATAATGATGAAAGACCAGTTTCTCCTGCAATAATGCATGAAATTCAGACATCTGATTGAAATAAAACAGCTTCACTACCTTACAATCACGGTCACCACTTGTAAGGGGGGGTGGGGTCAAAATATTATAGGCAAAAAGTGACCCGCGGGTCATAATATTATGACCCCCTACCCTTTTATGTTATTTCTTTGTATGAGGATAAATTGCTTTTTCTCGTGAAATTACGCATAAAATTCAAACATTTAATCAAATATAACAGCTTCAACATGCATCTATTTTCATAATACTGGTACAGGGGGGGGGGGGGTCAATAAATTATGGCATAATATTTTGACCCCCCTGTTAGGTGTATGTTATTTGTTTAGATAATGATGAAAGACCAGTTTCTCCTGCAATAATGCATGAAATTCAGACATCTGATTGAAATAAAACAGCTTCACTACCTTACAATCACGGTCACCACTTGTAAGGGGGGGGGGTCAAAATATTATAGGCAAAAAGGGACCCGCGGGTCATAATATTATGACCCCCCCTACCCTGTTTATGCTATTTATTCATATGATGATAAATTGCTTTTTCTTATGTTATTACACATAAAATTCAAACATTTTATCAAATATAACAGCTTCAACATGCATCTATTTTCATAATACTGGTACAGGGTGGGGGGGGGGTCAATATATTATGGTATAATATTTTGACCCCCCTGTTGGGTGTATGCTATTTGTTTAGATAAAGATAAAAGACCAGTTTCTCCTGTAATAAGGCATGAAATTCAGACATCTGATTGAAATAAAACAGCTTCACTACCTTACAATCACGGTCACCACTTGTAAGGGGGGGGGGGGGTCAAAATATTATAGGCAAAAAGTGACCCGCGGGTCATAATATTATGACCCCCCCCCCTACCCTGTTTATGCTATTTCTTTGTATGATGATAAATTGTTTTTTTCTCATGTTATTACACTAAAATTCAAACATTTAATCAAATATAACAGCTTCAACATGCATCTATTTTCATAATACTGGTATGGGGGGGGGGGGGGTCAATATATTATGGTATAATATTTTGACCCCCCTGTTGGGTGTATGCTATTTGTTTAGATAAAGATAAAAGACCAGTTTCTCCTGTAATAAGGCATGAAATTCAGACATCTGATTGAAATAAAACAGCTGCACTACCTTACAATCACGGTCACCACTTGTAAGGGGGGGGGGGGGGGGGGTCAAAATATTATAGGCAAAAAGTGACCCGCGGGTCATAATATTATGACCCCCCTACCCTGTTTATGCTATTTCTTTGTATGATGATAAATTGCTTTTTCTCATGTTATAAAACATGAAAGTCAAACACTTTATCTAATATAACGGCATCAACATGCATCTATTTTCGATAATACTGGTACAGGGGGGGGGGGGGGGGTCAATATGTTATGGTATAATATTTTGACCCCGCTGTTGGGTGTATGTTATTTGTTCAGATAATGTTAAAAGACCAGTTTCTCCTGCAACTACGCATGAAATTCAGACTTCTGATTGAAATAAAACAGCTTCAATAGGTTAAATTCACTGACACCACTTTTAAGGGGGTGGGGGGGTCAAAATATTATAGGTAAAAAGTGACCTGCGGGTCATAGACCCCCCCCCCCCCCTACCCTGTTTATGCTATTTATTCATATGATGATAAATTGCTTTTTCTCCTGTAATTACACATGAAATTCAAACACTTAATCAAATATAACAGCTTTAACATGCATCAATTTTGATAATACTGGTACAGGGGTGGGGGTCAGTATATAATGGTATAATATTTCGACCTCCCT